>CM053769.1:172900559-172940934 GCA_028658325.1 Potorous gilbertii | reverse complement strand
CTTTCTAGCTGCTTGCAATATTTTCTCCTTGACCTGGGAACTCTGGAATTTGGCCACAATGTTCCTAGGAGTTTCACTTTTTGGATCACTTTCAGGCAGTGATCGGTGGATTCCTTGAGTACTTATTTTGCCCCCTGGTTCTAGAATATCAGGGCAGATTTCCTTGAAAATTTCATGAAGGATGATGTCTAGGCTCTTTTTTTGATCAGGGCTTTCAGGTAGTCCCATAATTTTTAAATTGTCTCTCCTGGATCTATTTTCCAGGTCAGTTGTTTGTCCAATGAGATATTTCACATTATTTTCCATTTTTTCATTCTTTTGGTTTTGTTTTATGATTTCTTGGTATGTCCTAAAATCATTAGCCTCCATTCCAATGTTGAAAGAACAATTTTCTTCAGTGAGCTTTTGAACTTACTTTTCCATTTGGCTAACCCTGCTTTTGAAAGCATTCTTTTCCTCATTGACTTTTTGAACCTCTTTTGTCAGTTGAGTTAGCCTATTTTTCAAGGTGTTATTTTGTTCAGCATTTTTTTGAGTCTCCTTTATCAAGGTATTGACCCATTTTTCATGCTTTTCTTGTATCTCTCTCATTTCTCTTCCCACTTTTTCCTGCACCTGTCTAACTTGATTTTCAAAATCCTTTTTTAGCTCTTCCATGGCCTGAGCCCTTTGGGTATCTATTTCAGATATTTGGGATACAGAGGCCTTGACTCCTATGACTTTACTTGATGGTAAGCATTGTTCTTCCTCATCAGAAAGGGAAGGAGCTAACATCTGCTCACCCAGAAAGTAACCTTCTATGGTCTTATTTTTTTTCCCTTTTCTGGGCATTTTCCCAGCCAGTTACTTGACTTCAGATATTCCTCTCCACCCCCGCCTAGATCTGCCCAGCTAGTGCTTGGGGTCTGAGATTCAAATGCTGCTCCCCAGCCTCAGGGCTTTCACTGGCAGGCCTTGCTGCTATTCAATGTGAGCTTAAATTCTGGTGCTCAGGTATGGGCAGGCCCACCTCCCAGGCTCAGTTTCCTTTGGGGGTTTATGTAGAGACCTTCAGTAATGGACCTCCACTCGTGCCTGCTCTGGGAGCCTCTGGCTGCCCAGTGCCTCTGCCACTGCCTCTTGAGGGGGCCCGAGTTATGGAGACACCCCACTCCTCTCTCAGCCTGTCCAGATGTTTCTCTCACTGACCTGTGCGTCTGTGGCTGGAGGGACCTTCGCAGCTGCTGGAGATTCTGTCCCTGAAGCCTCCTCGGATCTGTTCCTCTCAGTGCTGCGTGGCAAGGGCAGGGATGGGCTGCGCTCCTGTCCAGTGCACAACAGACCTTTGGAATCAGTTTTTCGGGGCTGTCTGGAATGGAAATCTCCTTCACTGTTTTTCTGCATGGCTTCCACTGCTCCAGAATTTGTTGGGAGTTCTTTGTAGAGGAAATTCATGGGCTGTGGGTTCAGAGCTAGCATATGTGAGTCTTTCTACTCCACCCTCCTGGCTCCTCCCTAAATAGTTGATTTTTAATGAGTTCCTTATGGCTTCTCTTTCCTGTTTACCTTTTCATGTTTCTCTTGACTTTTTTATTCAAAACTTCAGATTTTCTATTCAGATCTGGTCTTCTCAACAAGAATGCTCAGAAGTCCTATATTTGATTGAATCTCATTTTTTCTCCTTAATGTTATAATTAGTTTTTTCTGGTAGGTGATTTTTGGTTTTAATCCTATCTTCTTTGACCTCTGGAATATCATATTCCAAGTCCTTTGATCGTTTGGTGTAAAAGCTGCTAAATCCTGTGTTATCCTAATCTTATTTCCACAATGCTTGAATTGCTTCTTTTTTCGCTGCTTTGACCTGGAAACTCTGACTGGCTGTAATATTACTAGAATTTTTCCTTTTGGGATCTCTTTAAGGAGGTGATCCGTGAATTCTTTTCATTTCTATTTTACCATCTGGTTCTAAAATAAGAGGGTAATTTTCCTTGAAAATGTCGTGAAAGCTGATGTCTAGGTTCTTTTTTATCATAGTTTTCAGGTGGCCCAATAATTTTCAAATTATCTCTCCTGGATCTATTTTCCAAGTTAGTTGTTTTTCTGATGAGATATTTCATAGTCTTCCTTTTTTCTTTGTTTTTGGTTTTGTTTTATAATTTTTTGGTCATTAGGTTCCATCTGCTCCATTCTAATTTTCAAAGAATTATTTTCTTCAGTGAGTATTTGAACCTCCTTTTCAATTTGGCCAGTTTTACTTTGTAAAACATTCCTCTCCTCATTGGCTTTTTGGACTTTTTTTTTACCATTTGGGTTAGTCTATTTTTAAAGGTGTTATTTTCTACAGCATTTCTTTGGGTCTCCTTTAGCAAGGTGTTGACTTACTTTTCATGATTTTCTTGCATCACTCTCATTTCTCTTCCCAATTTTTCCTCCACCTGTCTTACTTGATTTTCAAAATCCTTTTTTGAGCTCTTCCACTGCCTGAGACCATTGCAAATTATTTTTTGGAGGCTTTGGATGTAGAAGCCTTGACCTTGTTATCTTTGTCTGATGCTATGATTTCTTCTTTATCTGAAAGGATGGAATAAAATACCTTTTCACCAATAAAGTGATCTTCTACATTCTTATTTTTCTCAAATTTTGGGAATTTTCCCAGCCAATTACTTTTGACACTTGAGTCCTTTATCAAGTAGAGGGTATACCATCCTAGGGTTTAGAGGTTTTGTAGAGCTGTTCTCTGAGATATCTCTAGGCACCTGTAAGTTCTCATTTCTTCCAAGGTGGCACAGTGAAGGCAGAGGAGCTTTCTTCTCTACTGGCCTGTGCTCTGGTCTGTGAGCAATCAAAATCATTCTTTCTGCCCTGGAACTGGGAGTAGGGTTCCTTCTCCACAATCACCAACAGCTCCACTAAGCCAGGTCTCTTCCTCACCCCTGGACTACCACTCAGTACTGAGACCCAGATAAGCTATTTGACTCCTTCATGGTCTTTAGGCCTAGGGCTCCAAAAGTGGAGTCTACTCCTGAAGTAGCTGCTGCTGCCTTGGGGCTGGGGCTGGCTCTTGCTCCAATCTTACCCAGGTGAAAGAGCTTTCTTACTGACCTTTGAAGTTATTTCTGGCTTTTCTGGGGCTGAGAAACCTGAGAACCACAGCAGCTATCAGTGAATCCATACCTTGAAGCCTGCTCCAGTCCTGTGCATGCTGGGCTACACTCTGCACTATGCCTGGTATGATAGACCTTTCCTGTCAGTCTTCTAGGCTGTCTTGGGAAATCTATTTCTCACTGCTATCCTTTTGTGGCTTCTGTTGCTCTAGAATTTGTATAGAGTCATTTTTACATGTATTTTATGGGCTATGGGGCAAAAGCAAGAGTAAGTCAGCCCTTCTATTCTGCAATGTGACTCCACACCCCAAATGAAGTAATTCTTGTAAAGCAGCTAGCATAGGATCCCTGGCATATAGTAGACACCTAGTAAAGCTTATTCCCTTCATTCCTCAATATTATCCATTTAATTTGAATTTGTTATGTTTCTTTATCTACTCCCCCATTTACACCCCATCAACTACCCATTCTTTGTAAGAAAAATATAAGATCCTTAAGGCACAGGACTGCTTTTTCTCTCCCCTATAACCTTGACACATAGCACCTAATCTCTAATATAGTGTTACTGCTTCTGCTTACTGCTGCTACTACTACTACTACTGCTACTACTACTACTACTAATATTACTACAACTACCACTACTACTACTACTACTGCTGCTACTACTACTACCTAGGTTTAATAATTTACCTGCATTGTCTCATTTGATGTTAACAACATCCATGCGAGTGGAGGTTATCTGCACTTTTAGATGAGAAGATTGAGGGTCACTGAAATTAAGTTCCTCAAGCAGAGTCGTAACAACTATTGTCAAAAACAGTATTTGTAGCTGTTCTTTCTGATGATTTCTAGCCCTTTCTTGATCAAATCACGATATTAAGCAGATATTTAATAAGTACTTGTTGCTTGATTGAATGAATGAATGCACTACACTTTTCACTATATAGTTTACATTTCTAATCCTCTATAAATCACAGACATCTATTACTGGTAACATATTCCTCTATCCCATTTACACTATTAATCAACCAAGAAGAATCCATCATTTGCTTATTAAATCCAAAGAATGCTGATTTTCTTAATGATGCAAACAAAGCAGACAATTGGAACTAGAATAAAATTCTTTTTCCTTGATATGTGGATTAAAAGGTTATATGATGAAATATGAACAGATCCTTTTTTTAATTTTGTAATTTTGTAATTTTGTAAATTTGTAATTTTGTAATTTTGTAAATTTAATTTAATTTTAATTTCCAGCACCCCAGAAACAAAAAAAGTAAATTTTTTTTAAACTTTGTTTTGGTAGGAATAACTGTCCTGGAAAACTGCATTTATCCTGACTTTCTTTTGAAGAATCTAATCCTATTAAAGATTCAGTCAAAGATTTATGGCATAAAAATAATGCCTTAGAATGCAACAATTTACAAATATGGCCTTTGACAATTAATAAGTGCAATTTTAGATCAGAGTAGCATTGCAAGTTAATTGGGGATAAGAAAAAGAAACCGGACCTAAATAAAATATTGGGAAACTTAACAGAGGTTCCCATATGACAATCAAATATTTTGTGAGAGCAATGACTTAATCAGAATAGGGTTTTTACATAAAAGGAGCTTGGCAAAGTAGAAAAAGAACCACTTTTGAAAATGAAAGGACTTAGATTCTTCAGTTTTGCTACTTACTATCTGGGCTAATCTGAGGGTGAGTCACTTAACCTTCTGGGCTTGAATTTCTCTGAAAAATGAGAAAGCTGATCAAGATGAACTCCAAGGTCCCTTTCCATATTAAATTGGAAGTGATTTTCATTGCTAGCATCATTTAAGATAAAAAAAAATATTACAGTGATTTTTTTCCCTTTCCAGCTAAAATTATTTGGTGGACTTAATAAAATGGAACAAGCTGTGCCCAGAATCCAAAATTCAGATAAATAAATCAATGTTCAAATAAGCTACAGCAAAGTTATGTATATAGCATCACATTTTACTAGCTTAAAAACAGGATTAAAGCTGGAAAATTTTCAGAAAAATCTTTTTTTTGTTGATGAAATAGACATGGTTTTTAATTCTTCTAATTGCTACCTCCTCCCACTTCTCTCCCTTCCATCATCCCTCCCACCCTGCTTATCCCCTTCTCCTCCACTTTCCTGTATTGTAAGACAGGTTTTCATACCAAAATGAGTGTATGTTTTATTCCTTCCTGTAGTCGAATGTGATGAGACTAATCTTCATGTTTTTTCTCTCACCTCCTCCCTTTTTCCCTCAACTGAAAAGTCTTTAACTTGCCTGTTTGATGAGAGATAATTAGCCCCATTCCATCTCTCCCTTTCTCCTCCCAATATATTTTTCTCTCACTCCTTAATTTCATTTTTATAAGATATGATCCCATCCTATTCAATTCACCCTGTGCTCTCTGTCTCTCTCTCTCTCTCTCTCTCTCTCTCTCTCTCTCTCTTTCTCTGTGTGTGTGGGGGTGGGGGATGGGGAGGGGTCTGTGCGTGTGTATGTGTAATCCCACCAACTACCCAGATACTGTAAAAAGTTTCAAGAGTTACAAATATTGTCTTTTCATGTAGGAATGTAAACATTTCAATTTTAGGAAGTCCCTTATAACTTCTCTTTTCTGTTTACCTTTTCATGCTTCTCTTCATTCTTGTGTTTGAAAGTCAAATTTTCTTTTCAGCTCTGGTCTTTTCATCAAGAATGCTTGCACTCGTCTATTTCATTGAAAGATCATTTTTTCCCCTGAAGCATTATACTCAATTTTACTGGGTAGGTGATTCTTGGTTTTAGTCCTAGTTCCTTGGACTTCTGGAATATCATATTCCATGCCCTTCAATCCTTTAATGGAGAAGCTACTAGATCTTGTGTTTTCCTGATTGTATTTCCACAATAGTTGAATTGTTTCTTTCTAGCTGCTTACAATATTTTCTCCTTGACCTGGGAACTCTGGAATTTGGCCACAATGTTCCTAGGAGTTTCTCTTTCTTGAATCTTTTTCAGGAGGTGATCAGTGGATTCTTTCAATATGTATTTTGCCTCCTGGTTTTAGAATATCAGGGCAGTTTTCCTTGATAATTTCTTGAAAGATGATGTCTAGGGTCTTTTTTTTGATCGTGGCTTTCAGGTAGTCCCATAATTTTTAAATTGTCTCTCCTGGATCTATTTTCTAGGTCAGTTGTTTTACCAATGAGATTATTTCACATTTTCGTCGATTTTTTCATTCTTTTGGTTTTGCTTTATGATTTCTTGGTTTCTCATAAAGCCATTGGCCATCTGTTCCTTTCTAATTTTAAAAGAACTATTTTCTTCAGTGAGCTTTTAAAACTCCTTTTCCATTTGTCTAATTCGGCTTTTTGAAGCTTTCTTCTCATTGGCTTTTTGAACCTCTTTTGCCAATTGAGTTAGCCTATTTTTCAAGGTGTTATTTTGTTCAGCTTTTTTGGGGTCTCCTTTAGCAAGGTGTTGACCCACTTTTCATGCTTTTCTTGCATCTCTCTCATTTCTCTTCCCAATTTTTCCTCCATCTCTCTTGCTTGATTTTCAAAATCCTTTTTGAATTCTTCCATGGCCTGAGACCATTGAATATTTATTTTAGATGTTTGGGATACAGAAGCCTTGACTTTTACGTCTTTCCCTGATGGGGAGAAGATATCTGTTCTCCAAGAAAGTAACCTTCTATAGTCTTATTTTTTTTCTCTTTTTTGGGCATTTTCCCATCCAGTTACTTGACTTTTGGGTCCTTTGTCAAGAGTGGAGTATACTCTGGAAATGTGTAAAATCTTGGTTCCTCCAAGGTGGCACAGTCAAGCATGTACCCTGGTGTGGGAGCAGTGAGAGATTTTTGTGCCCAGAATCTTAGCAGAGTTTCCCCTTCACAGCCACCTGGCCTCCAGTTCCATGAAGCCAGCACTGGGGGATGATTTTCTGGTAAGCTGCATGGGCAAGGCCAACATTCAGCATGAGATAAATATCAGCTGTCTCAGGGCTTCTACACAGAGCTCAGGTAATAATCAGCTCCTCAGTTCCCCCAAGGGTTTTACAGTCCAACAATGGATGAGGGCTGCTTTAGGGGCTGCCATGGAAACTGCTGCCACCTGTCCAATGTGGCCTCTGGAGCCGTTGCCTGAGGCCGGACCTATGGGAAAGCCCTTCTCCCTTTTCGACCAACTGAAAAAAAACCCTGTCACTGACCTTTGGTGCCTGTGGGTGGATGGATCTGTGGACAGCTGCTACTGTGACTGGAGATTTACTGCGACTGCGACTGGAGATTCCACTCCTAGGTGTCCTCTTCCTTGAGCTGCACTGTGGCACCACACAGCCAAGGCTGGGCTGGGCTCCACTCTGTGTCCAGTGCAACAGACATTTCCTGTGGGCCTTTCAGATCACCTTGGGCTGGAAATCTCCTCTACTCTGTTGTTCTCCACCTCTGCTGCTCCAGAGTTCTTTGAGAGTCCCTCTTTACAGGCATTTTGTGGTCTATATGGGGAAAGCCACATATGTGTGTCTTTCTACTCCATCCTCTTTCTTTCTTCTTTTTAAATTGACATACAAGGTTATCTATTCCCATAATTAAATAAAATGAAATATACATATTTGGTGAGAGAGACAATGAGACAGACAGACAAAGAGAGACAGAGAGAGATTGAGAAGAGAGGATGCAGCATGCTTTCTCTACATGCAGATGACAATTCCATTTTTTCAACCTAAGTGACTCTTGTCTATACCCTCTCATAAATTATCTTCCTTTAACAAAAGAAAATGGTCTATTTTCATCTGTGATCCAATTCCATAGTTCTTTCTCTGGATAGGGAAGACATTTTGTCTCGAGTCCATTGGAAATTTTTTAAGTTCATGAACTTCAATGAAGTATTAAGTCTACCAGAAAAATTTCTTGTACCCTGTCATTGTTGTTGTGTATAAAATTCTCCTGGTTCTGCTCCTTTCCCTCAGCATCATTTCATATAAGTCTTTCCATGCTTCTCTAAAATCTTCCTGTTCATTGTGTCTCATAGCACAACAGCATTCCATTATATTCATATACCATCACTTGTTCAGTTATTCCCCAACTGGTGGGCATACCTTTGATTTCCAGTTTTTGGCCACCACAAAGAGAACTGCTATAAATATTTTTGTAAATGTGGGAGCTTTTCCCATTTCTATGATCTCTTGCAGATACAGTCCCAGAAGTGATATTGCAAGGTCAAAGGGTATGCACATTTTTGAATATTATTTTGGCATAGCTCCAAATGACTCTCCAGAATGGTTGGATCAGCTCACAGCTCCACCAACAATGAATTAGTGTTCCAATTCTCTCACATCTTCTCCAACATTTATCATCTTTCTGTTTTATCATGGTAACCAATCTGAAAGGTCTGATGTGATGTCTCAGAGTTGCTGTGATTTACATTTCTATAAGCAATAGAGATTTAGAGCATTTTTAGATGTTATAGATAGCTTTAGTTTTTCCTCTGATAATTCCCTGTTCATATCCTTTGACCATTTATTAGTTGGAGAATGACTTGTATTCTTGTACATTTCACTCAGTTCTCTACATATTTTAGAAATGAGGCCTTTATCACAGACACTAGTTGTGAAAATTCTTTCCCAGTTTTCTGCTTCCCTCCTAATATTAGTTGCATTAGATTTGTTTGTACAAAAAGTTTTCAACTTAATGTCATCAAAATTATCTATTTTGCATTTCTTAATGTTCTCTATCTCTTTATGAGTCATAAATTTCTCCATTCTCCATAAATCTGACAAATACACTATTCCTTGCTCTCCTAATTTGTTTATAATAACAATCTTTATACCTAGATCATGTATCCATTTGGACTTTTTTCCTGTGTATGGTGTCAAGGCATTTGTCTATTCCCAGTTTCTGCCACATTGTTATCCAGTTTTTCCAGCAAATTTTTTCAAACAGTGAGTTCTTATTCCAGAAACTGGGGTCCTTGGGTTTATCAAAGAGTAGATTGCTTTATTCATTAACTACTGCACCACCTAATCTATTCCACTGGTTTACCTTTCTGTTTCTAAGCCAGTACCAGATGGTTTTGATGATTGCTGTTTTATGATGCAATTGGAGATCTGGTAGGGCTATGCCACCTTCCCTAGCATTTCTTTTCATTAGTTCCCTTGATATTCATGAACTTTTGCTCTTTCAGATGAATTTTGATATTATTTTTTCTAATTCTAGAAAACAATTATCTGGTAGTTTGATTGGAATGGCACTGAATAATCAAATTAATTTAAGTACAATTGTCATTTTTATTATATTAGCTAAGCTTACCCATAAACACCTGATATTTTTCCACTTACTTAGATATGACTCTTTTTGTGTGAAAAGGGTTTTGTAATTTTTTCATATAGTCCCTGAGTTTGTTTTTGCAGGTAGACTCCCAGATATTTAATAGTGTCTACTGTAACTTTAAATGGGATTTCTCTTTCTATCTCTTCTTGTTGGGCTTTGTTAGTAATATATAAAAATGGAGATGATTTATGTGGGTTTATTTTATAAACTGTAACTTTACCAAAGTTGTTTATTATTTGAAGTAGTTTTTTACTTGATTCTCTGGGATTCTCTAAGTTTATCATCATATCATCTGCAAAGAGTAATAACTTAGTTTCTTCTTTGTGTATTCTAATTCCTTCAATTTCTTTTTCTTTTCTTATTTCTACAGGTAGCACTTCTAATACCATATTAAATAATAGTGGTGATAATGGACATTCTTGTATCACCCCTGATATTATTGGAAATGCATCTAGCTTGTCCTGATTGCATATAATGCTTACTGAAGGTTTTAGGTAGATATTGCTTATTACTTTATGAAAAATTCCATTTATTCCTATGTTCTCCTATGTTTTCCATAGGAATGGGTTTTGTATTTTGTCAAAAGGTTTTTCTGCATCTATTGAGATAATCATTCTGTTGGTTTTGTTGTTGATATGGTCAATAAAGCTAACAGTTTTTCTAATATTGAACCAGTCCTGTATTCCTGGCATAAATCCTACCTGGTCATAATGTATTATTTTCATGATAAGTTGCTATATTCTTTTTGCTAATATCTTATTTAAAATTTTTGCATCTATATTCATTAGAGAAATTGGTCTATAATTTTTTTCTCTGTTTTGACTCTTCCTCGTTTATGTATCAGAACCATATTTGTATCATAAAAGAATTTGGTAGAACTCCACTATTTTTCCCATATAGTCTATATACTATTGGAATTCATTGTTATTTAAATATTTGATAGAATTCACATGTAAATCCATCTGGACCTGGAGATTTTTTCCTAGGGAGTTCATTGATAGCTTGTTTAATTTCCTTTTCTAAGATGTGGTTATTTCAGTATTCAACTTCCTCTTCTGTTAATCTGGGCAATTTATTTATTTTTTTTTTAAATAATTGTCTATCTTGTTTAGATTGTCAAATTTATGGGCATACAATTTGGGCAAAATAATTCCTAATTTTTGTTTTAATTTCTTCCTCATTGGAGGTTAGTTCACTTTACATTTTTGATATTGGTAATTTGGTTTTCCTCTTTTTTTAAATCAAATTGATGAAAAGTTTATCAATTATATTGGTTTTTTTCATAAAACCAATTCAGTTTTTTTTATCAGTTAATTAGTTTTCTTAATTTCAATTTTTTAAATCTCTCCTTTGGTTTTCAGTATTTCTAATTTGGTATAAACTTGGGGTTTCTCAACTTATTCTTTTCAAGCTTTTTAAGCTTCATGCCCAATTCATTGATCTCCTCTTTCTCTATTTTATTCATGTAGGCATTCAAAGACACAAATCTTCCCCTAAGAACTGCTTTTGCAGTATCCCAAAAGATTTGGTAGCTTGTCTCATTTTTATCATTCTCCTGAATGAAGTTGTTGACTGTTTCTATAATTTGTTGTATAATCCATTCATTCTTTAGGATTAGATTATTTAGTTTTCAATTAGTTTTGGGTTTATATTTCCATGGTCTTTGATTACATATAATTTTTATTGCATTATAATCTGAGAAGGATACTATGACCATCTCTGCCTTTATGCAGTGGATTGTGAGGTTTTTATACCCTTGTATGTGGTTAATTTTTGTATATATTCCAGGTACTCCTGAGAAAAAGGTATATTCCTTTCTATCCTATTCAATTTTCTCCAGAGAGCTATCATATTTACCTTATCTAGAGTTTTATTCACTTCCTTAGCTTTTCTTGTTTATTTTGAGGTTAGATTTGTCAAGTTCAGAGAGGGAGAGTTTGAGGTTCCCCACGAATATAGTTTTGCTATCTATTTCTTCCTGTAACTCCCTTAGGTTTTCCTCTAAGTATTTGGATGCTATTTCACTTGGAGCATATATGTTTAGTAATGATATTGCTTCATTGTCTATGATGTCTTTTCGCAGAATATAGCTTCATTCCTTATCTCTTTTGATTAGCTCTATTTCTGCTTTTGCTTTCTCTGATACTGGGATTGCTACCCTTGCTTTCTTTACTTCAGCTGAAGCACAATATATTCTGCTCCAATCTTTTACTTTTACCCTGTGTGTGTGTCCCCATTTCAAATGTGTTTCTTGTAAACAACATATTGTTGGATTATGATTTTTAATCCATTCTCCTATCCATCTCTGTTTTATGGGAGAGTTCATCCCATTCACATTCACAGTTATGATTACTATCTGTTTCTTTCTGTCCATCCTGTTTGCCCTTGTTTGTGCTTTTCATCTTCCCTTTTCCTCCACAGTAGTTTTGATTTTTGACCACTACTTCCCTTAGTCTTCCACCCCTTCTTTCAGACTCCCTCCCTTTTAATCCCCTTTTCCCTTTCTATTTCTTCCCTCCCTTTAAGTCTCCCCTACCTTTTCTTTCACCCTTTCTATCCTACTGCCTATAAACTAGCTATGTTTCTATACTTAACTGAGTTTGTGGTACCCTCCTTGAATCCAATCAGATGAGAGTACCTCTCAGACAGTGCTCATCTTCCTCTCTTCTCTCCCTCTACTGTAAGAAATTTTTGTGCCTCTTCCTGTGATGGAATTTATTTTTTTCTGCCCCCTCCTTTTCACATCTCCCATTACAGTCCCTTGACATCTTTAAATCACATTTGTTATCATCACATCATTTGATTTATACCCACTCCCTCTAACTATGTATATCCATTTTATACTTCATAATAAATATACAATACTCAAGATTAAGAAGTATCATCTTCCCTTATTGGGATGTAAACAGTTTTCCCATATTGAGTAACAAGTTTGTTTTTCCTTTCCCAATTTTACCTTTTTATGTATCTCTTGAGACCTGTGTTTGAAAATCGAATTTTCTATTGAGTTCTGGCCTTTTCATCAGGAAGGTCTGGAAGATTCTTATTTCATTGAATATCCATCTCCTTGCCTGAAATGTTATGCTGAGCTTTGCTGGGTAACTGATCCTTGGTTGTAGTCCCAGCTCCTTAGCCTTGTGGAATATGATATTCCATTTCCTCCGATCTTTTAATGTAAAAGCTGCAAGGTCCTGTGTGATCCTGACTGTAGGTCCTCGATATTTGAATGGTTTCTTTGTAGCTGCCTGAAGTATTTTCTCCTTCACATGATTGTTCTGGAATTTTGCAGAGATATTCCTTGGTGTTTTTAGTTTGGAGTCCCTTTCAGGAGGTGAATGGTGGATTCTTTTTGATGACTATTTGGCTCTATGGGTCTAAAGCTTCTGGGCAATTTTCTTTGATGATTTCTTGGATCATATTGTCCAGACTCTTTTTTTCATCATGGCTTTTCTGGTAGACCAATAATCCTTAGATTTTTCTCTCCTGCGTCTATTTTCCAGGTGAGCTGTTTTTCCAATTAGATATTTTACATTTCTTCTATCTTTTCACTCTTTAGATTCTGTTTGACTGATTCTTGATGTCTCATAGATTCATTAACTTCTGCTTACCCAATTCTATTTTTAATCAAATTGTTTTCTTCAGTTAACTTTTGTATCTCTTTTTCCATCTGTCCAATTGTTCCTTTCAGGGAGTTATTTTCTTCAGTTATGTTTTGTACTTCCTTTTCCTTTTGTCCAATTGTCCTTTTAAATTCTATTGTGATTTCTTTTTTCATGTTTTTAAAATCATTAGTCAATTTTTCTTCTATTTCTCAAATTTGGTTCTAAAATCCTTCCTGAGTTCTTCCAAGAAGATTCTTTTTGCTTCAGGCCAATTCATATTCCCTTCTAAAGTTTCAGATGGGAGTACAGTTTCAATGCTGACATTTTTGATACTTGTGTTTTGGTCCTCATTCCCATAGAAACATTCCATGGTCTTTTTTTTCTGATTTGCTTCTTACTCACCCTTTTCCTGGCTTTTAAAGTAGATCCCTGCATCTCAGGCACAGAAGTCTCTGTTCCACAGTTCTTGTGCCTAAAACTTGAGGCTTTGTGTGTTTTAACTTCTGGTTCTTTCAGCTGGAAGCTAAAATGCTGCAACTTACCTGGTATTGAGCTGGTTGGTGTTGGAAAGCAGTGGCCAGGGGAGGTTTTTGGGGTTTCCTGGAGTTACCCTGGAACTAGCTGTATTAAGTATGGGGGGAAAGGTGGCCTGGGCACAGAAGGTCTCCTCTGTTGAGCTAGAGCATAGGTAAGCTCAGCAGTTGTTGATCCATCTGAGCTAGTGTCTTCCTGAATTCCCTGGGGTGCTGAGGTACACTGGCAGTCCTGGTATTGGCAGTTGCTGGCTTCACCCCACTGGGGCTCAGGATCTTTTCCTGGTTTGTTAAGATGGGGCTGTCTGGGAAAGCTCTGAACTTGATCCTGCACTGGTCCTTTTCAGCCACAGCAAGAGGGACTCTCCTTAGTGATCTTTTTAGCCTAATGTGCTAAGAGTCTGTTTACCCCTTCACCTGCTTCCAGTGTTCCAGGGTTTTTCTCAGGGAGATATTCTCTAGGCTCATCAAGGTCAACAAGGGGAGGGAGATAACAATTACAGATCGCTCTGCCATCTTGGCTCCTGGAACTCGAAATCCCTCATAAATTATCTTGAGGGCTCACCAGTATGATGGCGGACTTCTCAAGATTTCGTGGCATTGTATTTGTACCAATGGAACTTGTAACTTCACTAATAGTTGTCACTATTAGGATGTTATCCTTTAACTTTGCCTTGCTCCCAATAATCCTATTGAGGATGACACCTTCCTCCCAACTTGGAAGTTATCCTCAACTTGTCATAATCTCTCACTGCCCCTCCCCCCATATAAACACTTACCAATGAACGTCTCTGTAACATATCTAGTATACAGCTTCTTCTGACATAACCACCACTTTAATGCAGGCCCTCATCGCCTCATACCTGGGCTGTTGCAATATCCTTAAGGTGGGTCTTCCTGCCTTAAGTTTTTCATTTTGTTTTGTTTTTTCTCTACTCAAATCCGTCCTTGATTCAGGTACTAACATGAATTTCCATGAATTGTGTACTAACACAATAAATTCCAATAGCTCTCTATTGCCTTCAAGAACACATTATAAAACTTTCTTGGCATCCAAAACACATGACAACCTGACCCCCAACTTCTTACACCTTACTCCCTGACATATACTCTCTGATCCAGTAATACTGACTTTCTGGCTGTTCCATAAGCAATAGAGTCTATTTCTAAGGACTGAGTATTTTCTCTGGCAGTCCCCTATGCCTGAAAATGCCCTCCTTCCTCAGTCTCTTCATGGGTTTTTTTCCTTGCCCTCTTGGTGGGTCATGTCATGAAATATTGGAGACTGATATTCCATGATTTGGTCATATAGCATCCCCTAAAGAACATTGTCAAAAGATGGTCATTTGTTTCAAGAGGAAGTCTGAGTTCAAGGAAATCATTTCACCTTTTCCAAAAGGCAATCAAATTTGCTAACTCCCTACTTTCTAGCTTTGGTTCCAGTTCATCACCAATTTTTAACATCTCTCTATTTAATGGTGGAAAAGCTCTCAGGGCTATTCACTCAACCAAAAATGACAATCACTTAATCCTTCAAACTTTGAAAACAAAAAGTATATATTTCTTATGAGTATATATCTCTAATATGCATTATGTGTGTATGTATCCTCTAGTAATTACATGAAGTAGTCTTTTTAAGTTGTATTTATTAATGATTCAAAAACCATTTGCTGTCACTAAAATTATGACTCCAATTATTTTTAGCAAATGTAATGTGGTTGAAAATGTTTCCTTATTTTTGAAAATCTTTTTTGTTATATGTTATATGTTATATATATGTTATATGTTATAAAGATTCAAAGTTCTGGTTCTAGTTTGGCTTATTTTGATAATAGAAGGTTTTATTTTTTTAGTTTGCAGCATTTACTTTTATAAGATTTTGAGTTCTAAATTTATTCCCCTTTCTCCCTTCCCTCCTCCTTAAGACAGCATGGATTCTGATATAAGCCATATATGCACAATCAATCAGACATATTTCCACATTATTCACATTGTTTTGGCAGTTAGACTCTCAAATATTTTATAATATCTACAGTAACTTTAAATGGAAGTTCTCTTTCTATCTCTAGCTATAGGATTTTGTTAGTAATATATAGCAATGCTGATGATCTGTGTGGGTTTATTTTATATCCTGCAACTTTGTGAAAGTTGTTTATTATTTCAAGTAGATCTTTACTTGATTCTCTACACTTCTTTGAGTATGTCATCATATCATCTTCAAACAGTGATAACATAGTTCTTTGCTTTTTCTAATTCCTTCCATTTCTTTTACTTCTCTCATTGCTAAAAGTGATGTTTCTAGTACCATAATGCATAGCAGTGATGATAATGGACATCCTTGTTTCAACTCCCCCCCCCACAATATTATTGGAAATGCTTCTTGCTTATCCCCAATACATATATGCTTGATGATTGACTCCTTATTCATGTTGTAAAGAAGAATCAGAAACAAAGGGAAAAACACCAAGAAAGAAAAAAAGATACATGCTTTGATCTGCATTCAGATTTTACAGTTTTCCCTTTATGTGGATAGCACTTTTCATCTTCAATCTTTTACAATTGTCTTAGATCACTGAATTGTTTAGAAGAGATGTTCATCAAAGTTGGTCATCCCACCATGTTACTGCTACTGTATACAGCATTCTCCTTGTTCTACTCACTTCACACAGCATCAGTTCATATAAGTCTTTCAAGGTTTTGCTGAAATCTGCCTGCACATCATTTCTTTTTTTTGTTTTTAATTAATTAATTTTTATTTTAAAACATTCACTTCCATAATCTTTTTAATTTTCAATATTCTCCTCCTCCCTCCTCATACCCCTAATAAAGATTGTATACAATCTGATATAAGCTCTACAAATATATTCACATTAAACACATTTTTACATTGAACATGCTGCAAAAAGGAATCATAACTGAAGGGGAAAACAACGAGAAAGAAAAAACAAAAAAAAGAGAAAATAGTATGCTTTCATCTGCATTCAAACACCATAATTCTTTCTCTGCATGTGGACAGCATTTTTTTTATCACTAGGCTTTTGGAGTTGTCTTAGATCCTTGCATTGATGAGAAGAGTTAGTCTCAATGTAACTATTAATGTGTATAATATTCTTATGGTTGTACTCACTTCACTCCCTATCAGTTCATATAAATCTTTTGATTTTTCTGAATTTTGCCTTCTCATCATTTCTTATATTGCAATCCAGTTATATTACAGTCATAGACCACGTGTTTAGTCATTCCCTAATTGACAAGCATCTCTTCAATTTCCAATTATTGGTCATCACAAAAAGAGTTGCTATAAATATTTTTGTACTTGTGGATCTTTTTCCCGTTTTTATGAGTTCCTTGGGTACAGTTCTAGAAGTGGCATTGCTGGGTCAAAGGATATGCACAGTTGTATAGCCCTTTGGGGACAGTTCCAAATTGCTCTCCAGAATAGTTGAATCAGTACACAGCTGGTTTGTCAGAGATTAGAATGTAAATATATGTCCTCAGTCAAGTCTAGAAGCCTAGAAAGAAATCGGGAGTATTTTTTTCCTGTTAAGAAGCTGTAAGAAACAGAAACTGACTGGGTTGTGACTTCAAGATATTTGTGAGAGAGCAGAAATAAGAGGAAGAATGTGGTTAGTCTCAGTTTGAAAAACCCTCAACCACCATCACCTTGGTTGGCATGGCATTATATGTGACTATTTCAATTGATGTCTTTTTATCCATCTATTTCCCATCTCACAATCAAAATTTTAAGTGAGTTAAGAATGGAGAAATTTTTTTTTTTTTGCAACATGCATATTGGTCATCTTTTCTTCTAACTTTATATTAATTTTATTCATTTCTCTAAAAGAGTGAGTGGGCTGCCTGGATACATACAGGTGATCAGGAAGGATTTTCATAATAGTGATTAATCATGTCCTTTTTGTTAAAATATAATCAATTTCTTCTTAGGGGAAAATGTTACTTAGTACTTGCTAAGTCTAGGACCTTCTGATTCTTTTATTAAAGAATGTATTCATGATGAATAAGTATCTGTTAGGTATCTGTGAAGCATGCAAATTATTGGCTTCTCTTTTTTTTTCCTTCTAGACAATATTTTACAATATTACCTCAACCTGGAGGTTGCAAGCTTTTTGTTTGTGAATTATTCTACCTTTTCATTCTTTTATGTTTGCATTTTGCAAGCACCTGAGCATGGCAATGGAAGATGACAAAATAAACCATAAAATGATGCTTCTTATTATGTTTTGATCACATGATAAACCCAATTCTACTGGATCCTCTAGGTGACTCCATGAAGAGAACTCATGAATCATCCTTCCTTCAAGCTGCCACTTCCTTTTGGGGGGAATGTTTAGAGTGATAATAACATAATTTTAATATGATTCAAATCCTCTAGTACTATACCCCTCACTGATCATTGGGACAAGAATATTACTTTTAAAGAGTCAATGATGAAATTGATATCTATAGACAGTCACAACTTTTGATAACTCATATACTCTGTTCTTTTCTCTATCAATCTGCCTCCAGGACTGAGGAAGTGACTGAAGTTCATTTTGAATATCTAGGTTTATGGTTTACCATAATCAAATGATTGCTGTATAAGCCTATCAGTTGATAAGAATCATATGAAGATTTAGGTGGGCTAGTCAAAAGAAAGTAGACTCAGTCTATTGGTGGATATGTTCTCAAAATTTTTCTAACATGACAAAATCACAGTCATACATAGCCTTCTAGAAACAAAGTCCACCCTACTACATTGTAAGGCTTCAGCCTAGGATATTATGAAGTGAAATAGTAAATTGATGCCACATTTTAATATTCCTTTCCAAGAGTCAATTGAATTAATTGAATTGCAAATTTATGTATGTAAATATTGCCAATGCTTCTTTTTTTTTTCTTTTGGAAGTCTATTTCCAGTGTGAAAACAGCAAATGATACTGTGGATACTTTTAATTAACAGAGTTGGCTGAGAAAAGCTGATATGGGTATTTTCAAAAATCTGCCATCTTTTTGTATGTCAAGGTTCAAGGTTCTTCTTTTTAAAAGGCTTCCATTGATCATCTGTTTATGCTGTTGATACATTAACTTTAAATAAAATGAAGTCTTCAACTTTTAACCAGGAAGTAAAAATACTGTGGTCTGAAATGTCTTTGCTAAGACCCTGATCTCTCCATTGGAAATTTATGCCAACCTTCTAATTGGCATTGCCAAATTTACAAAAGGACTCAAACTTTCTAATTTTTGTTGTGAAATTTCTTAGAATTTATGATCAAACAACTGGCAGCTAATAAACACTTTTTGGCAAATTAAAGGCAAGATATTTAAAGATTTGAGCATTTTCCCACAAGATAAGTATGTTTAAATGATTCAATCAACATCAAAGTTAAATGGCACTTTGCCCAAGTTTTATTCGAAGTCACTAAGAAAACTGAGGATTGACTCCATGCAAGATGAATTATTTAGCAAGAAGCAATTTGGTTCTATGACATATTACCAAATTTGGATGTTTATTCTGAAGTTGAGTCTCAGTTATTTCATTTTCATATCAATTGCATGAAATACAGATTTGTTAAAGATTTAGTAAAATGATAGCCTTTCTTACCTAATTCCTATCCACTTTTTCAAAGTACAGGTTGCCACATAAATTTTTACCTAAGAGTATTTGCTATTAAATAGTAAACTAGGCCTCTCAGTGGATAAAGCACTTGGCCAGGGGGCAAGAGAACCTGAATTCAAATAGGGACTCAGATACTTGCTACCTGTGTGAGCCTGAGCAAGTCCCTTAACCTCTGTTTACCTTAATCCACCAGAGAAGGAAATGGCAAACCACTCCAGAATTTTTGCCAAGAAAACCCCATGTAGAGTATGGTTTACAGGGTCATGAAAAATCAGACACAACTAAACAAATTTTGCTATTAAAATTCTGAGGAGATAGATCATGCTGTCATCTATTTTGAACTAAGTTGCAAGTGAACTAGGTTTCAGGTTTAATGTTAACAGAAAAACTAATGAAGATTAATTAAAAATAGTCTCCATAGTTTGAAAAAAAATTAATTCTGCTTATACTACATAATCTGACTCTAATGGCCTGTCATGTAATAGAGATAACCTTAAATTCTTGAAGTATAAGTTAACAGAATTCAGGCTCCAGAAATTTATAGCTTGATTAAAATACATTCAGAATGAACACAGAAACAAACTGTAGTATATTGACCCTCCCGAGCCCAGATAACATTAATACAGAGTTTCACTAATTGACTGAGGGTCTTGGAAATTAAATATTTGTATCACCAAGGCAATGTTTGCAGCACTGGTGGTGACTATGAATATGCCAGTGTAGTTCTCAATCACCAGGTATAAAAAAACTTACCATATAGAAAGAAGAAGAAAAACATTTATTTAAACACCAGAAGCCAAATCCCAGAACCAGAAAGCAAAATCTGTCATGTTGACCAAAAAGTTAATAAACATGATCACAGCAGGTGTCAAAGTCATTCTCGAACCTCCCCCTCCTCAGCCAGAACCTACTCACTATATACTGTCAGGAACCTGAGGCTTGCTTTGTTGGTTGGTCTACATTCTTTCCCCTCTGACCTGACCCTGATCGCTCACTCCACCTTTCCTGTTCTGTCTGTTCAGCAAGCTCCTCCCACCACATGTGACTTAGGCTTCCAGGTGATTTAAGCAGATCATAAGAGCCTAACAATGAATGAGAAAGATCTTTCCATTTAAATTACTATTCATCATGGCAACAAATAAAACCAAGATATAAATGGCATTTGGTCTCTTTTAGGCTATTCTATCTATATAGGGAAGGTGACAGAGCGATGAAAAATAGAAGAGGGTACTGAGAAACACAGGGACTTTCAGTCATTTTAAAATATTAAATTAAATGTTGCTTTTAAAAATGTAAGACTCTAGTTCAGTGGCCAATGAGAAAACATACTACCAAAGGAACTAAATGATGTCAGTCTTGACAGTCTCATTATGAATTATAGAATTAAAGAATGTAAGAGCTGGAAGGGACTTCAGTTTCTGCCCATCTACTCCAAACCATACCTAGTGAGGATGTAGAAACAATACCTACAGCATAAACAAAATTGAGTATCTGGCCTTTTCTTGAAGATCTTTGGTGGAAGAACTCACTACCTCTGGTAGCATCTTCTTCCCCTTATGAATAGCTCTAGTTATTAGAAAAATTGATTATCTTTTCTTGTTTTCAAAATTTGCTTTCAAAATCTTACATTTTTTTTTTAAATCCTGCTCTGCACAATGGATTATAACTCCAGAGGAATAATTATGTCTCCTGCCTAGTAGCATAGATAAGGGACCCAAGTATAGATTAAAACATATATTTTGGGACATGCTCAAGGTGGGAATTTGTTTTGCTAATTTGTGAACATCTACTTTACAATGTTTGTTTTATTTTTAATTTTTATTTAGTATTTTATTTTTCCCCAATTACATGTAAAAACAATGTTTAACCTTCATTTTTAAAATTGGAGTTCCAAATTCTCTCCCTTCCACTTTCCCCACCCCCTCATTAAAAGGCAAGCAATTTGATACAGTTTATCCATCTGTACCCATGCAAAATATTTTCATAATAACCATGTTGTGAAAGAAAACATATTAAAAAACACCCTCAGGAAAAATAAAGTCAAAAAAGTATGCTACAGTTTGTATTCATATATCATCAATTGTTTTCATATGTCATCAATTCTTTCTTGGAGATGGATAGCATTTCTCCTCATAAATCCATCAAAGTTGTCTTGGATTGTTGTATTTATGAGAATAGCTAAGTAATTCATAGATGATAATCTTATAATATTGCTGCTACTTTGTACACAGGATATTTCACTTTGCATTAGATCGTGCAAGTGTCTCTAGGCTTTTCTGAGAGTATCCTGTTCATCATTTCCCATAGCACAATAATATTCCATCACAATTGCATACACTGACAGGCATCTCCTCAATTTTTTGCCACAAAAAATAAGTTGCTATATATTTGTACATATATGTCCTTTTCATTTTCTCTTTTTATATCTCTTTTGGAATATAGACATAGCAGTCATATTGTTAGGTCAAAGGGTATGCATGGTTTATTAGCCATTTGGGCATATTTCCTAAATGCTCTACAGAATGGTTGAGTCAATTCACAACACCGACAGTGCATTAATGCCCCATTTTTCCCACATCCCCTCCACTATTTTTCTGTCCTATTAGTCAATCTAATAGGTATGAGGTAGTGCCTCAGAATTGTTTTAATTTGCATTTCTCCAATAAAAAGTGAATTAGAGCATTTTTCATATGATTCTAGATACTTTGATTTCTTTATCTCAATACTATTCATATCTTTTGATCATTTATCAATTGGGAAATGGCTCTTTTATAAATTTGACTCAGTTCTCTATATGTTTGAGAAATTAGGCCTTTATCAAAGAAACTTGCTTTATTTTTTTCAGTTGCTATCGCTAAATGCATTTCCCTCCATCTTAACCACCCCCATTTATTCTATTCTCACTCTTCCTTCACCCTGTCCCTCCTCAAAAGAGTTTTGTCTTTCACTATCCTCCTTTCTATTTCCATTCCTTCTCTTACTGACTTTCCCTTCCTACTTTCCTATAGGGTAAGATAGATTTCTAAATCCAATTGAGTGTGTATGTTATTTCTTCTTTGAGACAATTCTGATGATAGCAAAGTTAACTCACTCCCTCTGAACTCCCCACCCCCATCCCCTACACAATAAAGGCTTTTTTCTTGCCTCTTTTATGTGAAATAATTTACCCCATTCTACCTCTCCTTTTTCTCTTTCTCCCAATATTTTCCATTCTCATACCTTAATTTTACTTTCTTTAGATATTATCCCTTCATAATCAACTCACCTGTGACCTCTGCCTATACACACACAGATATGTGTATATGTATGTACATATACATATATGTGTATATATATATATATATATATATATATATATATATATATATAGTAATTCTTGTATAGTAATTCCTACAGTCTGCCTATATATGTATCTGCCTTAATAATGAGACAGTTATTGTGATCTGAAAGTATCATCTTTCCATGTAGGAATTTAAACAATTTAACCTTCATAAGTCCATTATGATTTCCCTTTTATGTTTACCTTTTTATGCTTCTCTTGAGTCTTATATTTGAAAGTCAGTTTTTCTATTCACCTCTGGTATTTTCATCAAGAAATCTTGAAAGTCCTCTATGTTTCTTAATATCCTTAATTAATTCTTAATTTTCCTCCTGAAGATTATACTTAGTTTTGCTAGGTGATTCTTGGTTGTAATACTAACTCTTTTACCCTTTAGAATATCCACTTCTTTAATGATTTCCAATTCTGTAATTAGAAGCTGCTAATTCTTGTGTTATCCTGACTATACCAACACGATACTTGAATTGTTTCTTTTTGGCTGCTTCCAATATTTTCTCCTTCACTTGCCATCTATAGAATTTGGCTATAGTAATCTTGGAAGTTTTCATTTTGGGAAGTCTTTTAAGAGGTAATCTGTAGATTCCTTCAATTTCTATTTTATTCTCTGATTCTAAAATATCAAGGAAGTTTCCCTTGAGAATTTCTTAAAATACGATATATAGACTCTTCATCATGACTTTCATGTAGAGTATGATTTGTAAATTATCTTTCCTGGATCTACTTTCCGGGTCAGTTGTTTTTTCAATGAGACATTTCATATTGTCTTCTATTTTTTTTTCATTCTTTTGGGTTTGTTTTATTGTTTCTTGAATTCTCATATAATTATTAGCTTCTATTTACCCAATTCTAATTTTTAATGAATTATTTTTTTCAATGAGCTTTTGTACCTCCTTTTTCATTTGGCCAATACTACATTTTAGGGAGTTCATTTTCTTCAGTGAATTTTGTGCCTCTTTTTCCATTTAGCCAATTCTGCTTTTTAAGGCCTTCTTTTCCCTACTGACTTTTTGTACTTGTTTTACCATTTACACTAGTCTGATTTTAAGGTGTTATTTTCTTCAGTATTTTTTTGTCCCTCCTTTACTAGGCCATTGATTTGTTTTTCATGATTTTCTTGCATCACTCTCATTTCTCTTCCCATTTTTTCCTCTACCTCTCTTATTTGATTTTTAAAATTGTTTTCAGCTCTCCTATGGCCTGAAACCAATTCGTATTTTCTTATACTAGTTATCTTCCTCTGAGTGTGTTTTGCTCTTTCTTGTCACCATAGTAATATTCTATGATCAAAAATTTTTTCGTGTTGTTTGCTCATTTTCCTAACCTATCAATAGCATTTTAACTCATTGTTAAAGTAGGACTCTGCTTTCAGGTTGGGAGAGTGCACTGTCCCAAGCTTCAGGATTCTTGTCCAGCTGTTTAAAGAGGTACTTCTAGGGACCTATATGTTTTTGTGATGGCAAGCAAAGTAGGATCTTTCGCTGTTTCTGTTTTGGTATAATCAAGTGGCTATGATTGAATCTTGCCTTTATAGACCAAGAGTCTTTACTAGGAGTAAAGTACAGAAATAAGAGTTTCATTAAGTAGAAAAAGTATATGTATTTGCAATATTAACTATTTTAATCTGATTGAAGATCTTCCCTACCCATTAATGGGCCTAGGAAGATGTGTAGGAAGGCCGATTTTCTTAATGTGGCACTGATTCTTAAGGTCTGTGAGGCCCTCTGGCTCAACAAAGTATATAAAGACTCTGAGATGAGATTTTACTTTGGGGGTTTAGCTTTTGGAAGAAGCTTTGTGTGCCAGATGAGAATCTAGGAAACCACTAAGCAGTCCCCTGACTTTGAAAACCCATATGTTGGTGCTTCCCTCTCTGGTAACTAAGCATGTATATAATAGTCAGACAGTTGGATCATACATATCTGTGTTGTATGTTTTGCTTATATCAGACAATTGGAAGCATGCCTGTATTTTGAATTTTCTTTGAATTTTCTGTATTTTCTTTGAAGTTCAGGGTGCTGATATTTTTCTCCTGAAGTAAGTGAATGATACATGTTCATAATTAAAGTGATTGTTAATCCCTTGAAAGTTGCTTTCCTTTTAGAAATGCAGATCTAAGAACCTGTGATAGGAGGTCTCCCATGTAGGCCAGGGTGCTTACTGATACAGTTTTCCATTCTTCAAAGGTGGTATGATCTAATGAGAGATGGTTCCTACTCTCCTGATCTGTGAGTAACCACAAGCATTCTTTGATGCCCTGAAACTGTGAAGAGGGTCATCACTACACCATGTACACAAGCATTGATGTGCTAGTACTCTTTCCTACCCTGAGACTGCCACCCATGACTACAGTCCAGATCTAAATATTGGCAAATCAATAGAATCCTGCCTCAGTACCAGCAGAGAGACCCCTGTAATCTCCTTTATGATCAGTTGTTTGATCCTTATCATCTGTGGACTAAGATTTCCAGAAGCAGCTGCTACCATTGTTGATTCAATAATATCTGAGGCCTGCTCCTGGCTTGCTGAGGTCAGAGTTGTACTGTTCCAGTCTGTGATGGATTGTGCTACTCTCCCACTGTGATGCAACAGACATTTTCTGCTGAATTTCTAAGTTGTCTTAAACTAGAGAATTGTTTCACTTTGTCTCTTGTTGGTTCTGCTAATTCAGAATTTGTTTAGACTCATCATTTCAAGATATTTTGAGGGATTTGGGGAAAGCCCAGGTGAGTCCCTGTCTTTACTCTACCATCTTAGTTATGCACACATTTATCTTCTAGAACTACCAGTGACAGCTATTTCTTCTGTTCTCTAAGGCCTGTTAGAACTAGTCTAATTTCTTCAACACAATGTCCTTTTAGATACTTATGAATAGTTATCTAGTTCCTCCTTCATCTTTTGGTATCAAAGCTAAAGTTTGGTTTCAAAGGTCTAGCAATAGCATGGAATTAATGCCCTTCACTAACCCCTTTATTTTAGCTTAATTTGTTGCTAACTGGCTTTCCTCAAGTGTGGCACACAGAAATGAGTATTGTTCTCCAAATGAAGGCTGTTGAAGGGAAAATAGGACTATCAAAGTCTTATTCAACCAGCCAGCATTGAGGAAATACCTGATACAGTTCAGGCACTATAACTGTAAATACAAAAAATTAAATAGGTTCTGCCTTTCCCTTATTTGAGAAGGTAACATACACATACAATATTTAAAATATATTTGAATCTGATTTGTAATTTCTTTGGCATAAGAAATTTGTAGTGACCTTCAAGCAATGCAGGTCAGCATTCTTACTATAATTTTACTTTTAGATCTTTTCTTAGGGCATTAAGAGCTGTTTGCTCAAGATCATAGAGACAGTATGCGTCAGAGATAGTAATCCACAGATAAGACATCAGAAAGTAGAAAAGTCTGGATCTTTCTAACTTAAAGGCCAACTCTCTATTCATTAGGAATATTACCTTTTTAATTCCTCTGATAAAAATATATATACAATTAACTTAAAATAATTTCAGGAAAATAAGAATATACCCTGTTCCCTTCATAAATGAAGCATTTTAAAATTATGTTTCATTTTCCTTTACTGCTAAGAATAGTTATATTTCCTTTTTGTGGCAGAGGGAGAGAAAGGAAGGAAGAAGGAAACTGAACAAAAGATTTGATATTTCTGGATAGGGAACTAGAATTTGCAATCATATGACTGTTTGATAACATGATCTAATGGAGCTGATATTTATTACACTTTGTACTTTTAAAATTCAATTTTTTAATGTAAAAACAAAATATATTAAGTACACTATATTATTATAGGCTTCTTTTTTTCTTGTTCCCAAGCAAACATGAGTATATGTGTGTGTATGTGTGTTTGTCATTTTGCAAGAGAGTAGGTAAGCTGATAATTTTTCATAGTCAAGAAATAGGCTATATTTCAGCATCTCGCTTGTAGTACTTGGCACCATTTATCATTATTTTATTGCTGAGTAGCAGATGACTTTGACTTACATTATTAAGGGAAAAACATTATCCCTTGTGGATATAATTTTGCTTCTTTCTAAATTAATATAATATTTGACAGAACATCAGTGTGGAAAATCATATGAAATAAATGAAATCCCCATTCTTCTTGTAGAAATGAATAATTGTGACTTTTAAAATGTCATTTGAAATGACCCAGAATTAAATTATTAAGTATATGTCAATCTGTGTGTATGGATATATACAAATATACATGCATATCCACTTTGTGATGAAGGGGGATAGGAAGGTAGAAAGGAAAGTTGGAAAGGAAAAGAAGTGGAGAGAGACACAGATGCAACAAATGAAGGGATTGACAGAAGCTATCATATCATCCTGAAATTAAATATCTGAGCTGTCCAAATATGTTTTTTTGGTATATGAATCCCCATAGGAATATTTTAAAAATATTCATGTTCAGGTATTAGCACATTTGCTATCTGTAACTATACCTGGTAGAGCTCTAATGACTGCCAATCATTTGAGTTATGATATAATTCACAGAAGAATGGCGCCCAGAGTGCTACATCTCTAGGAACGATGTTATAGTAACAGGAAAGCAGGTTCCCAGTTCTTTCTGACAGCATCAGAAACTGTTATTTCCACAGTCTGAGCAGTTCTCTCAGTTGCCAACACTAGCTTCAACTCATAATTTATGTCCAAATGGATGGTTGCTTTTTTTGAAAAATGCTTTTCCATTTCTTCCAGTATCTTAATTAAATGACTTTCTCCTAACTTCCAGAAGGTTTTCCAGAAACCTTATTCTTTTTCCAATTAGACTAGGAAAAAGCCTTTAACCTGACACATTTTTTGTAATATATGGGGTTAAAAAGAGGCTAATAGAAGCAGCAGTCATAACTTTTGCTGAGCACTTGCTATTTTCAAGACAGTCTGCCAGATGAAAGTGATTAGACATAGGTAACTGGAATGACTACAATGCCCTCAACATTGTTAGGGAAATTTGGAAGAATTTGTGGGTTTGGGGGAAGGTAGAAAGGATAGTTAATTCTTTTTTAAAGATCTTAATCTTGATATGTTTATGGGACATGCAATTTGAAATATCTCAAAGCCAGTTAGGGGTTCAGGACTATAGCTCAAAATACAGATTACAATTAGATATATAAATCTGAGAATAATCTGCATAGAGATGATAATTGAATTCATGGGAGTTGATGAATTTGTTCCATGTGAGAGTGTGTAGGGAAAAGATATAAAGGCATAGGGCAATGTTTTTCAGGAAATCCATAAGTGTCCTTCCAGTTAACACAGGTCCTTTGTCCACCCTGTCCAGTTATATTTTCACTAATACCCCTCAACTCACCAGTCAAGGTGGAAAAATTGGAATAGTTACTTCCCATTTTCAATTCCATACTTCTCCTTTGTTTCCATGATGCAGTAATGTCTCTTTCTTTGAGGGTCATTCAATATATATCCATTACACAAATAAGACTTTGATGTCTGTTACTTATTGACCACCATAGTACTCTCATTTGCATGAGTTCATTGGCTCTCAGTTTTTCCTCTCCTTTACAAATCCTAGTCTCATGCTAGGATTGATACATATTGATATTTCCTCAAACAGCCTAATCTCTCACTTCCTCAAATTTCTCATTTCCCATCAGCCACTACTCCACTCCATCACAGCCACATGCAGACACTGCCATACTCTCAGTCTTCCCATCATCCACAAGTATTCTCTGTGGTCATGAACTCTGAAATGTCCTTGTCTGATAAATATCTATTGTCATTTCCCTTTTCTCTTAACCCGATAACCCTAAACCTTGCTGTTCATCCTCAGCACAACCTCCAATCTCTCTACCCCACAGTTTTATCTTAATCCATCATCCCTATTCCAGTTATTCTCCCCCTCCCATTCTTGATCCTATGGTGAATCAGTTCAACCCTACATTCTTGTCTTGAGTCCTTTGTCATCTTATCCTAATTGCCAATCTTGCCCTGCCAAGCCTCAGCCTTGGATAACTCCTACAATCTTCTGCCTTTAGTTCTACTCACTTGCTGCTAAATAAAGCAGGAGAAAATCATGAATTATTTTTCACTGAATTCAGTAAAACTTTATATTACATAATCTCAATTTAACTCCCACTATTACAAGACAATCTTTTTATACCCCTCTCCCATAGGTTCACAATCAGATCTGTCACAGTGGCTTTCCAAACATTTTCATCGCTGTGATCTGTCTTCCCCACATTCTCATCTGAGAACTCTGTCTCACATTTCACTAAAACTTTCAAGTATTTTTGCTGAGAGCTCCCTCTTATTCTCTTCAACTCATCTCACATCACTCACATACCTTCTGCCACTACCTTCTCCAACCCTATTTCACATAAAAAGGTGGCTCTTTTTGCCTAAGCAAATCCCTTTATCCATGAAAATGATTCCATTCCATCTCATTTTCTCATCAAATTTTTCATCTTATTCTACCTACTCTCTTGGGAATATTTAATCTTTCCCTGTCTACTAGTTTCCTTTATACTTAAAAGATACTCATACTACTCTGCTTCTGTAAATAAACAAACAAACAAACAAATGAAACAACCTCCTTTAATTTTTTCAAACCTTGTTAGTCAGTGTCCCATATCTCTCTTCCTTTTTGTGGTAAAATTCCTGGAGAAGAACTTCTACAATTGTTATATCTACTTCCTTCCCTTTATATCTCCCTGAAGTCTGGCTTCCGACCTCATCATTAAATGGAAACGTTCTCTTCAAAATTATCAATGACTTGTTAATTGGCATATGTAGTAGACTTTTCTCAGTCATTATCTTCCTTGACTTCTATACAGTCTTTGATATTGTTGATCACTATCTTCACTTCAATATTTCTCTCTAGGTTTTCATGACACAACTCTCTCCTGGTTCTCTTTCGTCCTTTCTGATAGCACTTTCCCAGTCTTTTGTTGGATCTACCTCCAGGTTATCCGTTAACTATAGGTGTTACCTAAGGCTCTGTTTGGGGCCCTCTTTTCATAATATACTATTTCATTTTGTGATATCATCAACAACAAGGATTCAAGAATTTCTATGCTGATGATTCCCACATCTTGTATCCATCATAATTCTCTCCTAAATTCTAACCTGCCTTTATGTCTCCGGTAGCTTATTGGACATCTCAAACTGGAGGTCCTCTAGACATCTTAAATTCAATGTCTAAAGTGAAATCATTGTCTGTTTCCTCTCTCCTCTACCTAACTTTCCCATCACTGCACAGGAGAATACCATGCTCCTAGTCGCCTAGGCTTGCAACTTAGGTGTCATACTTGATTCTTCATTCTTTCTCACCTCCCACATCCAATCAATTGCAGATCCTATTAATTCTACCATCACCAAAAAAGAAAAAACCAAACTATACCAACAACCTTTTCCTCCTATAACACCACCACCACTCTGTAAAAGTCACCTTATGCCTGGACTATGTCAATAGCCTACTTCCTTGTTCTCCTTGGATTTTACATCTGTCAAACTCAGTCTATCCCGCACTCAGCTGCCAAAGTGATCTTCCTAAAGCTCAAGTTGAGCATGACACTTCCTTCATCAAACCCTCACTCACAAAACACCCGGTTCGACACATCCAGGGGAAAATATAAAATCACTTTTTTGGCATCATAACCTTTCATCACTTGGATCTTGCCTGTCTTTCTGGTCTTATATATTGTCCCCTTTTCCCTCCTCTCACTATGAACTCTGAGATATAGTGACACCAGGCATGTTCACTGGCTATCACTCATGCCTTCCCTTCTCTCCATCCTTATCTTCATCTCTTTACCTCTCTGTCTGCCATCAACTCTCAGTAATATTTCTATCTTCTACAAGAAACGTGTTTTGGATCTCATGTAATGTTAATAACATCCTGTATTGTGTAATATCAAATTATTCCATATAATTTTTTCGTTTAGCTATAGTTGTTTGCTATCTCCCCCCAAAAATGATGAACTCCTTGATAGAAGGGAATTTTCTTCTGCCTTTCTTTATGATTAACAGTGTCAACTGCTGCAGAGAGCTTCAGAAACATGATATTTGATGAAAGATTTTTTCATTTTGCAACAAAGAAATTATTGGCACCATAAGAAATAAAAATATTGATTGACTGATGAGGTTGACAGAAAAGATTATATTAGGTGTAAAAGAGAATGAGAGAAAAGAAAGTTAAGTCACTAAGAGCAAAAGATTATTTTCAGGGAAATTAGTTGATAAAGGGAGGAGAAATACAAGATTTTAATTAGCAGGGATGATCAGAACTGATGAAAAGATTGTGTTTCTTTTTGTTTGCCTGTGTCTTTATTTTAGGACAGTGAAATGTTTCTTTTTCTCCACCAATAAGGAAAGAGTCAAAAGTCAGGGTAAAATTAAAGATTAAAGAGTATAGATAATGGTAATGGAGATCTGCAAGAGAAGACAGTAGAAGATGGAATCAAGCATATGTATACACATGTCTTTGGTGAGTATAAAAGCAATCTCATCTCTAGAGATTAGAGTAAAGGACAAAATATTGGTGGGGAATTCAGAGGGACATAAGATGTATAAGAAGAAAATAGGAAATCCCCAAGAATGGCCTTATTTTATTCTCTTTTTCTGGTGAAATTAGACTGAAAAAGCAAGGATACATGTACTATGTTTTGAAAGTATGAAGCAGGCTAAACTTGGAAATAGGAGAATCCTGACTTCATAATCTATTTTGTAAGGTTAATTGTGACAATGAAAAATTTGCTGAACCATTTTGAGCTTCAATTTCCTCATCCATTAAGAGGAGAATATAAGAAAGTGCAATCATTTATTTTGTAGGATTCTTGTGAGGATCAGTGGTGAAAATATTTATAAGGAGGTTTGTAAATTTTAAAACACGATGAACATCAGTTATTTTTTTCTACGGACCAATATTTGTTATATATCTATTATGTGTCAACCACTATGCTAGGCCTTGGGGTTTCAAAGAAAAATAAATGAAATTATCCCTGTTCTTCATGAGCTTATATTCTTTCAGGAGTGGTGGTACATGAGTTAGTATATGCAAAATAAATGCAAATTAAAAATGAGTTTTAAGATGCAACATATATAGGGAAGAAGAACACAAACAATTTTGAGGGGAGGATCAAGAAAGGCACCCTCTATTAGATGGTGATTGAGCTGAGGGTTGCAATAAGTTAAGTATTCCATAGAGTTGAGGAAGGGGTACATTCCAAGTATGGAAATGACCAGTGCAAAGGCACGGTCATTGAAGATAGAGTGTCATATGTGTTGATAAAAAAAGCAAGTTTGAAAACACCCTGGTATGGTGGTGTAGCACCAATATGATATTCACATGCCCACAGGGCCATGAATATCCCAGCGCAATTCTGAATAGCAAAATACAGCAGATTCTCCACATAGAAGAAAGAACCAAAACATTTATTCAGACATCACAAAGTCAAATCCATCATAATCTACATATAATAACAATGCAGAGCACAGCACCATCCCCAAGTCTTCCTTCTGCTAAGCTTTCAACAAACCAGTTCCATTAAACAAATCACAAACAGGCTCCTTTAAACAAAATCACAAACAAGCCCTTTCACTCATGCTAGCCAGCACCTGCATCCTTCCTAACTTTGATTAGACTCTGCCTCTCAGCTCTGTTCTAGCTCTGCCTCTTCCTGTTCTACCATTCCTGCTCCACCCTTTCAGCAAGCTTCTTCCACCATAGGCTCCATGTGACTCAGACTTTCACATGACCCATGTAGGTCACATGGACCTATTAATGAATGAGAAAGATCTTCCTATTAAGAAGCAAAATTACATTAACAATAAGCAAAAATACATTATCAATACATTGGTGAGAAGGGTTGGAATGAATCAAGAAGCTGGAAAGATAGTTAGAGAACTAGTTGTGAAGGGCTTTTAAAAAAAGCCAAGTAGGTGCTTGTATTTTATCCTAGAATTATTTAAATGTTATTATTCATATGAATCTCTGAGCTAATAAAAGATGGGTGAGTGTGACATTCTGTATGAAAGGCAAGAAAAATGCAGCCTTACAAATCTAGGGGATTTTTTTTCAACAATTCAATAAATATTTGGTTAATTCCTTCTAAGTGAGACATTTCTGTTTTGTTTTTTGTCTTTTCTTTTTTTCTTTTTTGTTCAAATGTCTTATACCATGGAGTTGAGTTAATTGAATACATCAAGCTCAATTATAAATAAAGGAATATTTTATTACTTAATTAAGGGAAAGTATAAAATATGTCTGTCTTACCTAAGGGTAGTTCTGGGAAACATTAAATATACCCTAGAGATTTTTGCTGTTGTTGTTTTCGAAGCTCTATTTGAGTATCTTTGGAACCCTTGTTTTTTACCTTCTGATAATTGCTCATTTCTTTTTTCCCCTCATTAAATCCCTCCCAGATTCTTTTTCATTAGCATAATCACTTACATAGACCTGTCCAAATACTGCTTCATTATATATTTATTCAGATTTCAACACTTTTCTCGAACTTTTCCCCTCATTAGTCCCATAGTAACTATTTTGACAAGTTATTTTGAGGTAGGTGTGCATCCTGAACATTGGTTACTATATGGATGACACTGCCATGCACACCATATAGTCCATGTTCTTATATTTTGGGAACTTTGACATTATTGATAGTATAGTCTTTACAATAAAAGAGATTATAACTCATCCATAACAGTTCATCCTGTATTTTTCTATATATTCCTATAAGTTGGACATAGAGATTATTTCACTCAAAATGTCAGGGGGCTTCTTCACATTCTCTTAATATTATAAAGATACTGTTGGTCCACACAGGATATGTAATGCTTATCCCTGATTCTTGCCATCTGAAAGCCTTTCTCCTTTCTTTAAAAATCATATTCAGGTCTTCTATGACATTTTTTGTTTGTTTTGTGTTACAGACTACTAATACTGAACATGTACTTCACAAATGTCTTTTTTTTGTCATGAACATCAGCTTTTTGAAGATTGCAATATTATATGAATTGAAACCATATATTATCAAAAGAACATGAGTTTTCAAATGGTGGAACTTTACTTCAGAGAAAAATTCAGGATCAGTACAAGGTAACCCATTTTCTTTCTTCTTTTCAATTTTGGGAATTGTGCTACATGATGGAACTACAAAAACAGAATGAAGCATTCCCTACCAACAAAGAAAGTGCATTGTATTGGGTTGACAATGTATACATAAGCATAAACAAAATTCTTACAAAGGAATAGGGGGAGGCTGAGGCACTAAGCAGTTGGAGAATCAGAAAAGACTTTTTATAGGAGTGTATAACTTGCATTAAACTTTGAAGAAAACTAGGCATTCTAACAGGTTCATGCAAGGAGGAAGTTCAATCTAGGCATAGGAGGCAGACACTGCAACCATATGTGAGGAAAAGCAAAAAGAAAATCATTTTATCTTGACTGTATAGACTATGAAAGGAAAAATGTTGTACAGGAAGTTGGGAAAAGGTGGGTGGAGCTAGATTGAAAATACCTTTTCATTCCAGGGAAGTTTGTTTGATCCTGGAATTATTCCTTTTTACTGAAGTCCTGCCTTCTTCAAAATAGCTTTTACCAATCTTAATCTCAGTGTTTTCCCTGAGACTACTCCTGTTTTATGCTGTACTTATCTTGTTTGTAGGTGATAATTTAAACGTCATCTCTCCCATTAGTCTTTGAACTCCCTGAGAGTAGAAATTGTTTGTTGTTGTTTTACCTTTCTTTGTGTCCCAAGGGATTAGCACCTTGCATGGAAAATAGTAGATGCTGTATAAATTCTTGCTGACAACTATTAGGCAAGGGGATAAATGGTCAGGGACTTGCTTTAGGAAAACCTGCACAATAACTGTATGGAGAATGCATTGGGGGAAGAAAAGACAAAGGACTAATTTGGTAAGCTATTTGCAATAGTCTAGGTGGGAGATGGCCAGAATGCAAACTAAGATGTTGGCTAAAAGAGGACAAACATCAGAATGGGTTAGTCAATGTTTTGGGCAAAAGATCAACAAGATTTGGCAGTTGATAGGATATACTCCCAATCTATTAAATTTCTCCCAGATTCATATTATTCCTCTATTCCTTGTGAAGACAATTTGTGAAAAATTTAAATACTAAAGATGGATAATTTAAGAAATTTTGACTTTTTCACCATGCAAAATCAGAGCAGGATAATGTTAGTTACCATTGCAACAAAAATTAGATACTGCATATTTAAATGAATATTCACAGTCCATAACCTTCATATTGATCTGGTGTAAAGCAAAATATATACTGTAGCCCTTGACCTGAAGGATCTAGATATAGTATTGAGGAAACACTAATATATATATAAGTTATTTGAGGACATGATAGTTGTCAGACGTAAGTTCAATGTTGACTCATTGCAAGCATCTCTGGGATCACTCTAGTTTGAAGCAGGTATAACGTGCCCTCTTTGAGCTCTTATTCTGAAAACATTTCATTCCATTCAGTTTAGAAATTATGGATATTTGGCATGGTAAAAATCCAGTAAAATATTATTTTTTTATTTAATTTTGATGGGTAAATACCTTGCCTTGGGGAATTTAGGCAATAATTTTATCCATAATGATGTTTATTTCAGAACATTTTAAGGCCTTGAATATTTATGAGTATTTGGGTATTTGTATATAATTTGATGTCAGAAGTTCACTTTTTTTTCCTAATTACACTGTATCTATATGGACTTTTAGTTGCATCCCTTCCATCAAGCTAATACTTTTTTTATTAAAAATCTTGGGGGAGGAGCCAAGATGGCAGAGTAGAAAGAAGCACATATGCTTAGCTGTTACCCTACAGCCCATGAAATACCTGTAAAGAAGAGCTTTCAACAAATTCTAGAGCAGCAGAAGCCATAGAACAATGGATTGGAGATTTCTGTTCCAGAAAGACCTGAAAAACCAACAGGAAAAGTCTGGTGCACACTGAATACAGAGCAGAGCCCAGCCCTGCCTTGGCCACGCAGCACCAAGAGGAGAAGATCTGAGTAGGCTTCAGGGATGGAATCTCCAGCAGCAGCGCAGGTCCCTCAACCCACTGGTACCAAAGATCAGTGAGGGGTTTTTTGGCTGGTGGAGAGGCAAGCAGGGTGTCTCCATAACTCAAGCCCCCTCAGGAGGCAGCAGCAGAGGCAGAAGCAGATGGGACACCCAAAGCAGGTAGTGGCCTGCATCCATTGTTGAAGATCTCCTCATAAATCCCCTGAGGGAACTGAGCCCCTGTATGGTAACCCTGCCCCAGCCTGAGCAATTGAACTTAATCTCACACTGAATAGCAGCCCTGACCCTACCAAAAACCCCTGAGGCTTGGGAGCAACTCATTTGAATCACAGCTCCCAAGTGTTGACTTGGTGGAACTGGAGGCTAGGTGGTGGTGGAGAGGAAATTGAGAAGTCAAGGAACTGGTTGGAAAATGCCCCAAAAAGGGGAAAAAAAATAAGACCAGAGAAGGTTACTTTCTTGGGGAACAGGTGTCTCCTCCCATCCTTTCAGATGAGGAAGAACAAGGCATACTGTCAGAGGAAGTCAAGGCCCTAGCCTCCAAAGGTAACTTAAATTGGGCTCAGGCAATAGAAGACCTTAAAAAATAAGTTAACAGCTTCCTAAAGGAAAACCAAACAAATGCTGAGGAATATAACAGCTTTAAAAATAGGCTAACTCAATTGGAAAAAGAGGTCAAAAAAGCCAACGAGGAGGAGGTTCTAAAAAGCAGAATTAACCAAATGGAGAGGTTCAGAAGCACACTGAACAAAATAATTCATTGAAAGAGAGAATTGAGTTCAGGGAAACAAATGACTATGAGTTAAACCAAGAAACTAGTAACCAAAACCAAAAATTTGAAAAAGATAGATGATGTGAAACAACTCATTGGAAAAACAACTGACCTGGAAAATAGATCCAGGAGAAATAATATAAAAATTATTGGACTACCTGAAAGCCATGATAAAAAAAAAAGCCTAGACATTATCTTCCATGAAATTATCAAGGAAAATTGCCCTGATGTTATAGAATCAGAGGGCAAAATGGATATTAAAAGAATTCATCGATCACCTCCTGAAAGAAACCTGAACAGAGAAACTCCTAGGAATATTGTGGCCAAATTTCAGAGTTCCCAGATCAAGGAGAAAATACTGCAAGCAGCTAGAAAGAAACAATTTGAGTACTGTGGAAATACAATCAGGATAACACAGATCTGGAAGCATCAACATTAAGGGATTGACGGGCTTGCAGTGAGATATTTCAGAAATCAGAGGAACTGGGATTGAAGCCAAGAATCACCTACCCAGAAAATCTGAATATAATATTCCAAGGGAAAAAGTGGTCACTCAGTGATATAGTCGAATTTCAAGATTTCATGTTTAGGAAAAGACCTGATCTGTATTTAAAAATTTGACTTTCCAAGACAAGAATCAAGAGAAGCATGAAAAGATAAACAGAAAAGAAAAATCATAAAAAGGCTCTCTAAAGTTGAACTGTTTACATTACTACATGGAAAGAAAACATTTTTAACTCTTGAATCTTTTCTCAGTATTTGGGTAGTTGGAGAGATTGTACACACACACTCACACACATACACATAGATAGATAGAGAGTAAAGGGCGTGTTATACCAGAAGAATTGATACCCACACCCACAAAAAATAAAATTAAATAAAAAGGGGTGGAGGAGAAAAATTCTGGGAAGAGAAAGGGAGTAATGGAATGGGGAAGGCTATAACTCATAAAAGAGATAAGAAAAATCTTATTCAATGGAGGAGATAAGAGAGAAGAGGAGAGGGGGAAAAAGAAAGCTACTCTCCCCACATGTGGCTGAAGGAGGGAATAACATGCTCACTAAATTTGATATGAAAATTTATATTACACCACAGGAAAGTAGGAGAGGAGGCAACAAGTGGAGCGAGGAGAATGTTAGAAGGGAGGGTAAATGGAAGAAGGGAGTTACTAGAAATAAACACTTTCAAGAAAGGATAAGGTCAATTATATGAGGGAAAAATAAAAGGGGATAGGGTAGGTCAGAAAGCAATATAATTAGTATTACACAACATGATTATTATGGAAGTCTTTTGCAAGACAACACATATTTATTCTGTGTTGAATTGCTTGCCTTCTCAGTGGGGCTGTGGATGGAGGGGAGGAGGGAGAGAAGTTGGAATTCAAAGTATTAGAAACTTATGTTGAAAATTTTTAATGTATATAATCGGGAAATAAGAACTAGAGGGATAGGGATATGGAAATTTATCTTGCCCTGCAAGAAACGAGAAAAGATGGAGATAGGAGAGAGATAGGGTGTGATGGAGGGAAGAGTACATTGAGGGAAGGACTAATCAGAATGCAAGGTATTAGGAAGCAGGGGAGAGGAATGATGGGGAGAAAAATTGGACACAAAGTGAGGTAAAAGCAATTAGTATTAAAACAATTGGCTGAATTAATTACTGAGAATAAATAAATGACATCTTTATTTTGGAGAAAAAAATTTCAGTCTGAATTTCCTAGAGGAAGGTAACCTCAAGTAAAATTTAGCATTGATGAAAAAGTCAAGGTTTTAATGGTAAATTAGATTTTATGATTGCCATTTAATCAGGAACTAGAACATGTATAGAAAGGCATGTAAGCCAGATAAGACTTGCCTCAAAAGATGTTCCTTAATCAAAGTGAAACTATATATTTGAAACCCGGTTACTGGAACTTGCCATTTTTAGATGGTATGAGGACTATTAAGTGACTGTTCTTCTGAGTCTAACTCCAGGTATGGGTAGCAAGAAAGGCGAGCTGAGCCTCCAGTCCATGATAAAGTAAGCTGATGAGATGCTGGTGTGAACTGCATAGGTGATCTCAAGGGAAGGGTGGGAGAACAGCTGTTCAGCATGGGCTGAGGTAGGATTCTCCTGACTCAATTTCCCCACTGACACCTGGAAGATTTCAAGTCTGATTGAATGCAAGTGAATAATCTAATCTTGCTTGGAAATGACACGAAATTGGGGAGATATTGTATCCCTACAATGTCCTTACTATTGGTGGCAGTTCCCTATAGTCAAAAGGTTTGTAAGCTTAATACCAGATCTATTCAATTATAGATTATGGGTAGGGGAACATCTGCAGTTGTGTAAAAGTAAGCTACCAGGCATAGGACTTTAGACCAGCAACAATAAGTTAGATTTCTTTAATTCTTAGTAATACTGTGGAGATAATTAGGTCAAGAGCTTACGGTAGCAACATAAATATTATTTGTGTCTCAGATGGTTAATGTTTAAAAAAAAAATTCTTTTCTGATCCATATTGCAAATGCTTTAAAAAGAAGTATCACCTGACAAAAAGTTTGAATTGCTGTATCTGTTACAAACTGTGTTAAATGTAAGTAATAAAAAAATAAAAACATAAATGTGCTAAAAAAAATCTTGCTTATTTATTGATCACAGGAAAAGAGCTATCTTTTTTTTTTTTACGACAGGCAAATATACTTAAACACTAAAAGTTTGGTTGACTTTATCTGGGCTTACTATACCAAGTTCAAAATGATTTGGAATTTAATAAAACAACAACAATGATAACATCACATATTCTAAGTATTTTCAAGGTAAAAGTGAATGACTTTTTCTAATTTACAAAATATTCCCTATCTGCTACTTTTCAGATTAGTTCAAAAAAGAAAGATATTTCTGGTATCCCTTAAATCATTAACATTAAAATAGACCTGATTGTCTTCAATGCTATGAATTAGGTTATTAAAATAAGTTTAACTTTCACTATGAAACCATTTAAAATGTATTCTGTTACTTTGCTGATACATTCTGAAATTATCTCTCTCTTTACAGTCCACTGAAAGATTCCTTATAAAGCCAATTCAGATAATAACCAACAAATAAATTTTCTGGTTTTTTAATATGATATTAACATAGCCACCTATACTTTCAATGAGATGGAGGATGTACATTTTTTTTCATCTCTTCAGAAATTCCCTCTCCAATACAGTATACAATCTGATATAGTCCCTAAATATATTCATATTAAGCATGTTTTCGCATTAGACATGATGTAAAGAAAACTTGGAACTAATAAGAGAAATCATGAGAAAGAAGAAACAAAAACAACTACAAGAAGAGAAAAAGGAGAGCAAATAATATGCTTTGATCTGCATTCAGACTCCAAATTTCATTCTCTGGATGTTGAATGCATTTTCCATTTGAGTGTTTTGGAGTTACCTTAGATTACTGCATTGCTGAGAAGGGTTAATTTCATCAAATCAGTCATCAGGCAATGTGACTGCTATTGTGTACAATGTTTTCCTGCTTCTGCTCATTTCACTCAGCATAAATTTATATAAATCCTTCCTGGATTTTCTGAAGTCCTGCTGCTCATCATTTCTTGCAGCACCATAGCATTCCATTTCATTCATATATCACATTTTTCTCAGCCATTGCCCAATTGATGGACATCCCTTCAGTTTTCAATGCTTTGTCACCACAAAAAGAGCTGATATAAATATTTTTTGCATAAGTGAGTTCTTTTCCTGTTTTCATGATTTCTTTGCAATACAGAGCTAACAGTGAGTGGTGTTAATGGGTCAAAGGATATGTACTATATTATAGACCTTTGGGCATAGTTCCAATTGCTCTCCAGAATTGTTATATCAGTTCACAATTCCAAAAATAATTCATTAGTGTTCCAATTCCTTCAATTTTTTACATTTATCATTTCAGTGTTTCATTATGTTAACGAATCAAATAGGTGTGAGATGGTATCTCAGAGTTGTTTTGATTTGCATTTCTCTAATCAATAGTGATTTAAAGCATTTTAAAAAATAAATTTATTTAACTTTTTACATTCATTTTCACAAGATTTTGGGTTCCAAAACTTCTCCCCATTTGTCCCCTCCCCCT
>CM053769.1:172873807-172900059 GCA_028658325.1 Potorous gilbertii | reverse complement strand
CCTGAGCCCATGGGATACCTATTTCAGATGTTTGGGATACAGAGGCCTTGACTCCTATGTCTTTACCTGTTGGTAAGCAGTTTTCTTCTTCGTCAGAGACAAATGGCGCAATCACCTGATCAAGAAAATAACCTTCTATGGTCTTAGTTTTTTTCCCTTTTCTGGGCATTTTCCCAGCCAGTTACTTGACTTCTGAGAGTCCTCTCCACCCTGGCCTAGGTCCTCCCAGCTAGTGCTTAGGGTCTGAGATTCAAATGCTCCCAGCCAGTTACTTGACTTCTGAGGGTCCTCTCCACCCCTGGCCTAGATTCACCCAGCTAGTGCTTGGGATCTGAGATTCAAATGCTGCTCCCCAGCCTCAGGGCTTTCAGTGGCAGGCCTGGCTGCTATTCATTGGGAGCTTATCTGCTGGTACTCAGGTAGGGGCAGGGCCGCCTCCCAAGCCCAGTTCCTCCAGGGGGTTTATGCAGAGACCTTCTGTAATGGAGCTCCTGCCAAGCTCCTTCCTGCTGAGGGAGCCTCTGGCCTCCTGCTGCCTCTGCCGCCACCTCCCGAGGGGGCCTGAGTCCTGGAGACACCCCACTCCCCTCTCAGCCCATCTGTCTCACTGACCTGCGAGTCCGTGAGTGGAGGGAAATTTGTGGCCGCTGGAGATTCCGTCCCTGATGCCTGTTTGGATCTGCTCGTTCCTCTCTGTGCCGCTTGGCCAGGGCAGGGTAGGGGAGGGCTCTGCTCCCGTCCAGTGCACGATGGACCTTTGGGATCAGTTTTTCAGGGCTCTCTGGAACAGAAATCTCCTTCACTGTGTTGCTGTGAGGCTTCCACTGTTCCAGAATTTGTTGGGAGTTCTTTGTAGAGGAAATCCATGGGCTGTGGGTTCAGAGCTACCAAATGTGTGTCTTTCTACTCAGCCATCTTGGCTCCGTCCCCCAAAGAATGTCAAATGTAATAGTCTTCACTGATAATCATCCAACAGTCACAATTAGTTTTTCTCAATAGTATTTCTTCAGATAACATGGTAAAGACTGTTAATTGAAAGTTTTCTCCTAAAAACCTAGTTCCCTCCTTCCTTCAAATACACACAGCATTCACAGAAAGAGTGAGTTTAAACTTGGAACATGATCGCAATGAATCACAGGTCTATGAAGTTTGTGTTACAAAACATCTGCCCTGGAAGTTCACTCTATGTAGAGACCTCATGCAGGTAAGATATATGGGTTGTCTGAGACATAACAATTGTGGGAAAACTCCATTCACCAGTCTTTTGATCTGAATGGGTGTTCAGTTCAGCATAGCAAAATCCTTTGTTAAGTGCCTCTAAGCAATAGGTAGAGGTCATCTTTCTTCCCAATCTCACAAGACTAGATTCAAATAATGTAATAAAGTTTTCTCTCAACTCCTACAAGCAAATAAAATTATGTTTTTCTTGATTTGTTTTTTTACAATGGGTAAGGGCCCATAAATGCATACCCAAAAACGTCAGAAATAAATAACTGGCCCTAAAGCCTCCAACAACCAAGAAAAATCTCAGGCCCTATAAAGGCTAAAATCTGTACAAATTGGTTACTAACTAAACCACTAGAGAGGTGTCTAAAGTTAACTCTTATTCACTTCTGCCTGACTTCTCAGAGGATGAAAGAGCATGATTTACTGAAAGGCCAAATCCATTAGAATGTAGCAGTAATCAAAATGTCTCCAGCCTTGGCTTTGGTCATTTAGTCCAGTGACTAGCGCTATGAAGAATGCCTCTAGTCCTTGAACTGAGTACTCAAAAAGAGATATTCATCTGTACTGACTCTTGGGCTATGGCACATTGTCTTGTCATTGGAAGCAAGTTAAAAAGAAAATCAAATCCAACCCAGTATTGGGGGCATTCTACATAACAACCAAACTAAAAAACTGATGGCCACCAATCACCTATATGTATCTACCCACCAAAGGGTACATTTCCCTAGAAAATTGAAATGGAATTCCATGACTGATCAAGCCTGCCACTGATGATTCATTTAAGTAGCACAATGAATCCATGAGCAAAATGACCATGGATGTGAAGACCTTATATATGAGTAGACCAGTGAGAGAGCTTTCTACCACAACCAAGAGGAAGCCAAAAAAGGAAGGGGAATTTTTACTTCCTACCAATTTCATCACCATGTAGAAAAGAATTCTAAGGAAGCTCTCCTGAGAGGTATTTCTGGTCAGATCTTGGTAAGTGAATTTTGTAGACTTTTTTCCATGACACCAGATAGCAATAAGTACTTATAGTGGGCATGGAGTAGCCATAACTGTTACTCATCTCAGCTACTGAAAGAAACATTTGCTTTTGTCTTATCAAAAATTTTATGGCTTAATGGAATAGCTTCTTGAAATAAGCACTATGGTGCAGTGCAACAGGCAGCCTCTGGCTGGATGGCCTGCCTTGCTTTGACAGTCTATACTTTGAAGATCTCTATCCCAGGTAGGGCAAGTCTCCACTAATTTATATTTTGCTGACTCATTATCAAGGAGTAAAGACATATGGGCCACCAACTTATAACCTGTAGTACATAATCCTATATCTTCACTGAAATATTGAAAAGTAATCCGCATAAACAGGAATTAAAACTATACTGTAGAAACAAATCAAATCTTGGTCAATGTACTTTCTTGGGAGCCATATTTTAAGCCTGTCAAATCTGGATCAAATGATCAACTGTGTAATTTTGTAATAGAAATTTTCATTGTTAACCATCATACTTTTTCATTTTCAGAAGGCTTAGTTCTGAAGAACATGTCTAGTTGTACTTACAAATATTTTTTTCATGAAACCAAATGATTCATTTTTATACCATATTCCATGTCACATCTTTCTGCTTTCATTACTCTCATAGGATCATAGATTTGGAAAAGGAAATAAGGTTAGAAACCATGTAGTGCAAGCTTAAATGTTATAGATATGGAACTAAGACCAAAAAAATTTAAATAATGGTTCAATATCACAGTAAGCAACTGAAACAGGATTTGAAAGGAGAAATCCAAGGCCCCTGATTCGGCGCTAACTCCATTATTTGTGCTATTGTTTAATGAATCTCTTACATGGGATGGCATATAAATTTGAGGGGTAAAGCTATTACAAACCATTTAGCTGGTTCTGGTGCTACTCATTCAACAGTCAACAAAGATTTATAAAGAACTTCCTTTGTGACAGATCCTGGGCCATCAGGCATATAGAACTCAGAATGTCTTAGTTCTACCTGATTCCCAGTTTCCTAACAGTAATGTTAGAAGGGGATGAAACAATAAATATGTTCCCTGCTTATTAGGTTGGTTTAGGCAGGAGTGGAATTTATATAACTGTATTATATCTCTGTTCTGTCAGGTTTCACTCAACTGATGTCATGTTAGTGTGTATCCTTGATAGCAAAATATATATCTTTCCAAAGTAACCTATACAATTACACAAACTTTAGTAGACTCTACATGAGGAATTAGCAAATACTCAAAGGACAAACAGAGTAACAGGAGAAAAAAAACAATAAAACAGGACAGGGAATAAGCTAAAGAGGTTCTAAAAGCAAATAATAAAAGAGAGGAAAATGCATAATTTTTAAAATGTATTTGGCCAACTGCTTATTGTCCTCTAGGCTCAAATTGGACCAAAAGGACAACAGTAGGTTGGGTGCAGGTGCAATGTGTCCAATTGTGGCTGATCAGTCCAATTTGAGCTCAGACACAAATAGTCAATATGAATATTTGGAGTGGAGGGGTCACTACATTTGTGCATCTCATATTTCTTTTGAGCTATTGAAATTCTGTTTTGATCATATAGCCTAACACCTTCTTTGACATGGGCATACCATGTTGGGTAGCCAGTGTTTCCCATGTCTTTAGCCAGCTAAAGACACTATAATAGAGCAGAGACTCCTTAACTAGTAATGAAAAGAACTGAGTTGAAATATTGCCTCAGTTTGCTGTGCCATCCTAGTCAACTAATTTTATTTCTACTGAGTGTATTTCCCAGGATTGTTATGAATACCAAATGAAATGATATAAATAAATTGCAAATCTTAAAATAATATATATAAATTCTAGCTATTATTGTTACTTATCCATAGCTTCACCGTGCAGAATACAGGTTATACAAGCCAAGCTTTGAAATATATGATCTAGTATAGATTTCCTTCTTTCTTTTTTCCAGGGTTTGTAAAGTGCTTGACATATTTGATTTTTAAAATTTCATTTATTTTGTTTCTAATTTATGATGTAAAACAAGCATTTTCATAACCCAGAATAATAAAAGAGAAGATTGCATATGAAACTGCAAACCTTTTATGTATAACTTGCTGTCCCTTATAAATATATAATAAAATATTCATGTACATTTTTTTCTTCCCTCCTCCCACCCTAGAGATGGCTACCATTAGATAAAAAGCGTGCACACGTGTGTGTGTGTATGTGTGTGTGTGTGTGTGTGTGTGTGTGTGTGTGTGTAAAATCACTCTCCATATACTTCTATTTCTCAGTCCTTTCTCTAGATGCAGACAGTTTTTCCATCATTTACAATAGTAAAAATGACTTAGTTACTCAAAGATGTTTTTCTTAACAATTGTCTACACTGGAGAAGACAATTCAAAAGTCATGTTTAAAAGTCATGTGTTAGTAAAGCTAACTGTGATGAAGGTCAGAGTTGAAGTTTTAACATCCCTCAGAATCCTTTTCTGGAGAGGCAGGCTTCTCTCTAATCAAGACCCTTGGCTATCAGCATTTTCCTTGCTTGGCACCTACTTGCCTAAGTGTGATATTCAGCCCTTTTCCCTGTAGGTGTTTGCAGTTAGAGCTTGGAGAAAGGAAATTTTTTTCAAGTATTTGAAAGGTTGTCATATGAAAGAGCGAACTGACTTATTCTGCTTAGCACCAGAGGCAAGAAGCAGTAGAAACCGATGAAAGTTGCACAGAAACAAATTTGGACTGTATATAAGGAGAAATGGTTCTTAATAACTTGAGCTAACTGGAAGTTAGGAAACAGCAATGTAGAACAGTAGATAGAGCTCCATGCCTGGAATCAGGAAGACCTGAGTTCAAATGTGTTCTCAGATACTTACTAACTGGATGACCCTAGGCAAGTCTCTTAAATTCTGTCTGCCTCAGTTTCCCAAGCATAAATGAGGGATAATATTAGCACCAACTTTCTGGGGTGGTTGGAAGAAACAAACAAAACAATTTTTGTAAACAACAAAACAATGCCTGCCGTATGGGAGGCATTATATAAATATTAGTTTTTATTATATTATTATTAATTATTATGGTTCAACTGACTTGTGAATTAGTGGTCTTCCCCCACTCTGTCCATTCATCAAATATATTAAAAAGGATATTCTTGGTCAGAATCTAGTAGTGGTTGGATTCAATGATCCATGAGATCCCTTCCAACTCTGAGCTTCCATGAGGTGTATGATGCAGAAACTTCATTGTCTACAATAGCTGGCACCTAGGTACATTGGTGACCTCTTATTTTTTAAAATTTTGTGCTATATAAACTAACTAATGAAGAAGTTGCTGTCGAATCAATAGTTTTGCATGTGATCTTCTGGTTGTGATATGCTCTGCTATAGTAGGAAGCCATCCTGGAGAAGGAAGAAAGAAAACAAGGATTTATTAAGCATCTACTATGTTCCAGATACTGTGCTGAATGATTTACAAAAATTATCCAACTTAATCAACACAACCACCCAGGAGGTGGAGCCTATTATGAACCTCATTTTATAATTGAGGAAATAGAGAAAGCAATTAAGTGACTTGCCCAGAATCACACAACTAGTAAATGTTGGAGGTCAGATTCCAACTCTGATCTGCCTGACTCTATGCCCAGCATTTTATATGCTATGCCACCTAACTGCCTACATGGAAGAGTAAGGATTTGAGATTGAAGCCTGGCTCTGCTTTGTCTATATTATTGTGGAAAAGTCGTACAACTCCACTTGGACCACAGTTTTCTTACCTATAAAAAGAGAGGATTGAATTAAAAAATGTGTAAAGTCCTTTCCACCTCAAAACTATGATAATTTCTAGCAAAAAGGGACCAGGTGAAGAAGTCGGATCTAGTCATGGCATTTTGTTTTAAAACATTCATTTATCATCTGAATATTTATTTTTCTTCATATTACGACTAAAATTTTAGTTAAATATATTTGTTCCTGGTGGCCAAGACCTGGAAATCAAGGGGAAGCCTATCAATTGGGGAATGGCTGAATAAATTGTGGTATATGAATGTAATGGAATACTATTGTGCTATAAGAAATGATGAAGAGGACGACTTCAGAGAGACATGGAAAGACTTATATGAACAATTGCTGAGTGAAAAGAGCAGAACTAGGAAAACTTTGTACACAGCAACAACCACAGTGTGCAATGATTTTTTCTGGTATTTTAGTACTTCATTGTAATGCAAGGATTTAAAAAAATTCCCAATTGTCTCTTAAGGCAAAATGTCTTCCACATCCAGAGAAAGAAATATAGAATTTGATCGCAGAATGTAGCAGATAATTTTCTTTTGTATTATGTTTTGGTTGGTTTTATTCATTTTAATTCTTCTATGAAACATGACTAAGGGAAAAATGTGTTTAATAGGAATGTATGTGTAGAACCTGTATAAAAATAGTATGCCATCTCTAAGAGGGAGTGGGAGGTAGAGGGAAAGGAGGAGGAGGAGGGAGGGGAAAAAATCTAAGCTACATGCAAGTGATTGTAGAACACTGAAAACAAATAAAATAATGAAAATAAATAAATGAATGAATGAATTTTTTCCTTATCCCTTTTCCAGACTATAAATTCCATTAAGGATAGAGAGCCTGATTTATTGGCCAATTTCTTGAATTGAATTTTCTTGGAATTCACTTTTAAGTAATTTCTGCGAGGAAGTATTTCTGGGTTTCACCAGGTCTGGTTTTTGGGGAGACATTTAGATTTCATCACAAAACCATGCCTGGGGGCATGTCCTCAGATGATTTTGATAGAACTCATGAATTCCAAAAAGGCAAAAAAGTATGGCTTGAAATAAGTCCTGGAGGCCTTTTTAAGATGGATTTGTTCATTATCAAATAAGCTTCTTCTAGCCTTCCCTGACTTTTAATGCATGTATTGCTCTGGGAAAAAGCTACTGTGTTGACACCAGGAAAAATGAAGGGACCAAACAAGATATTATTTCCCTTTTCTAGTTAACATTTCAAATTTTTTATCATTTTGGAGGTGGTGTCTTTCTTGGTATTGTGTTTCTGAAAGACTTTCACAATGAGGAGCATTCTACTCTGTGATTTTGTTATGATAAAGTTTCTTAGAGAAGCTCCCATGCTGTTTTAGCTCTTATAAAACTTTCTGGCTATTGAAGGAGTATGAAATAGCAGAAAGAATGCTAGATTTGGAGCTAGAAAGCACTGAGTTCAAATGCTGCCTCAGACACTTAACTACCTAAATGGGAATAAAAATAGCAAATATTTCACAGTGTAGTGAGGAACAAATGACACAATATCTATAAAGCACTTTGCAAATCATAAAGTGCTTTATAAAGGTTAGCTCTGTGGGTACAGTAGATAAAGCTTAGAGACTGAAGTCAGAAGACAAATTAAATTCCAGGCTCAGGCACTTACTAGCTGTGTAAGTTACTTAGATGTTTTTCCTGAGTCCTTCATCGCAGGATGAGCTGGAGAAAGAAATGATAAACCACCAAAGTATCTTTGCCCCTCCAAAAAAAGGCTGTAAATGGGGTTGTGAAGAACCTGACATGACTGAAATAACTGAACAATCACATTAGTTTATTCTTCAGCTCCAAAAATATGACTTTTACTTTGAATACTCCAGAGCCCATACATTTCTTTGGGTTTGCTACTTGTTTTCTAGAATGTTACCCCTCCCAACCTTTTCCCTTTTGATTTAATCTGTTTTTTAAATGAAACATCTGACTACTCTAGTCTAAACTTATTTATAATACAAGCATTGATGCAGTTAGCCCCAAGAAGACATTCATTTCTTTTAGGACATATATTTATTAGGGAATGTTCTAGACTCTGACTTTTGGTAAAATTGTAGTTAATAATGGTCATTTTCTAATTGTTTGAATGGGAAGGAGCAACCAAAGGAACACATAGTCCTCACATGAATCACAGAATTTAAAAACTGACATTCTATTCTCAAATGGAGTATAAATCCCTTACCCTACATACGTGGTTGAAGAGTCATATAAATTAGGGATAACTAGATGGTGAAGTGGATAAAGCACTGCCTCTAGAGTTAAGAGGACCTTAATTCAAATTTAGCTTCAGACTCTAACTAGCTCTGTGACCCTGAGCAAGTCACTTAAACCTGATTGCCTCCAAAAATAAAGAACAAACAAAAAGTCATATGAATTGACTTGAGGGTGATTGCATTCTGTTCATCCACTGAAGTTCAGACTTTTCTCAATATATACTGACTCTTTCCCCTGGAAGTAGAATTGATATCTTTGGGGTGTAGAGATTATGTACACCTAAACTATCAGGGAATGCTAATATAATGGAGATAGAGGGGAATTGAGCAAGCGGGGCTACTAGAGTATGCTCAAATTAGCTTTGTCTTATGCCTGGCTCCAATCTAAAACATAAACCTTTGAAAAGTGGTTTTCTGGCCATCAGTGATTGAAGGAATATGTTGTGATGAAGTGAAAGAAGTCTTCAAATTGTTTGTGGAACTGCAAGTCTTGACAAATGGGAGGTCATCAACTGAGAGGTGGTGAGGCAGAAATGGGTTCAACTATAACAGAGATGATGCCTCCTCTCAGACTCTTTTTCTTCTAGTAGCAAGTGAGGCAGAACTGTTTTGGACTGCTTCTTGTGATTTCAATCAATAGAGAGATTATCTACACCTTGGAATTAACAGACCCTTGACTTATTTTTCTAGGGACGTAGTCTTATCTTGGAGAAGGCCTTTATTACCTCAGTTCTTTATAAAGTCACTTCACAAATTAGAAAACAGCTACGCAGTGCCTTATTTCCATGGCAGCAAAGCCATTTCAAGTTACTATTCATCATTCATGTCCCTCTTGATCAGTCTTTACCCTTTCTTTGTCCTATGATTGCTTTTAGCTGGCAGATTCCCCAAGGAGCCTTTGCATAAGGAATAAACTGATATTCTGGGCACTAATATCTACATTCATTTAGCACAATAATATTAAAACATTTCTTATGGTTAAAGAAATGACTCCAATTTTTTGTATCATTGCAAAATGCCTTTGAAATGTTCTGCATCATTGAAGTTCTGAAATTACATTCAGTTATTTTTCAGGAACTTGATAATGTAATTTCTCTATAATCCTTTATATTTTATTTGTTTTACTCCTTTGTGATAAATTTTATTAATGTCTATTTTCTGCTGGTTGTCTTTAATCATGGACAGTGGTCCACAAAAATGTAACTTGCTCTTACAAATGAAATTATTCATTTTTATTATTGCATTCAAAATATCCCTATCTGTTAACTTCACTTTCAAGGCCTCTGCAACCTGAGTCCAACTTTATTGCCACTAATGTTGAACATGAATCCTGTTTTAGATTAATTAACCTTCCAACCACACCATATATATTCTGTCTTCTGATTATTATTTCACATCATCCATTCCTCCCAACTAGAGTACATTCCCTTCTTCTTTCTGAGTATCCAAATCCTTTGCATGATTCAAATTCCAATTTATTTCCCTCCTGTTCTTTCATTTATTTATTTTAGTTTTCAACATTCATGTCCACAAATTTGAACTTCAAATTTTCTCCCCATCTTTCCCCCTCCTCCACCTTAGGATAGCATGCATTCCAATTACCCTTTCTTCCAATCTGCTCTCCCTTCTATCACTACCACCACCCTTCTTATCTACTTCCCTTCTATTTTCCTGTAGGGCAAGATAAATTTGTATATCCCATTTCCTATAAATCTCATTTCCTAGTTGCCTGTAAAAATAATTTTAACATTCATTTTTAAAGCTTTGAGTGCCACATTCTCTTCTTACTCTCCTCACCACCCACCCTCATTGAAAAGGGAAGCAATTTGATATAGGTTATACTTGTGTAGTCACACAATACTTCCATAAGTCATGTTATGAGAGACTAACTAAATTTCCCTCTACTCTGTCTTACCCTCCTTCTAGTCTGCTCTTTTCTATTCTATTCACTCCTTTTACCTGTCCATCTAGCAAAGTGTTTGCTTCCAATTACCACTTCCCCTAATTTACCATCTCTTCTGTCATCCCCCTTCTCTTTTTCCTTCAACACCTGCTTTCTGGTAAAAGAGATAAACTTCCATATCCATTTGAGTGTGTATGTTATTCCCTACTGTAATGTTAATTAGATCTTCCCTGCCTCAAGTACCTTTTATTAATTTCTACTGAAGCACTTGGTCAGAGGGTCCTGTCCTCCGGTTCTTAAAAGTGTATAAATACTATGAGGTGAGGTTTTCCTTTGGGGTTTACTGATTGGAAGTGTTTGTTTGTCCAGATGACACTCTGGTCAGTTAATAAGGAGCCCCCTAGCTTTGAAAACCGAGATGTTGATGCTTCTGTCTCTGGTAACTATGCATTTTTGGTCAGATAGTTGGATCTGTCTATTGATTTGTGACATGTATTTCTTACTGTCAGACAGTTGGAAGCAGTCTGTTGATCTCCCTGAAATTCAGGGTGCTGACGTTTTCCCCTGAACTAAGTCAATGATATATGTACTTGATTAAAGTGATCATTGACCCCTGAAAAGATGCTTTCCTTTTAGAAAATCAGATCTAAGAACCTGTGATAGCAACCATTCTGGATGTGTCAGTATGCTTGCTTTTACACCTACTGAAGCCAAACCTGATGAAAGGAATGCTCCTTCTTGTTCCTTCTTACCTTCCCCTACCTTCCTTCCATTATAAAAGCTCTTTCTTGCCTCTTTTGTGGGATGATTTACTACATTCTCCCTCTCCCTTTCTCTTTCTCCTAGTATATCTCTCTCAATACTTAATTTTCTTTTTTAGATATCATCCCTTCATATTCAGCTCACCCTGTGGCCTCTCCATCTGTGTCTGTCTCTCTCTGTCTCAGGGTCTTTTTTATTTTTGATCATGGCTTTCAAGTAGTCCAATAATTTTTAAATTATCTCTTCTAGATCCATTTCCCAGGTGAGTTGTTTTTCCAAGGAGATATTTCATATGGTCTATTTTCTCATTCTTTTGATTTTGTTGTATAATTTCTTATTTCTTATAAAGTCATTAGCTTCCATTTGCTCCATTCTAATTTTGAAGGAATTATTTTCTTTGGTGAGCTTTTGGACCTCTTTTTTCCATTTGGCTTACTCTACTTTTTAAGGCATTCTTCTCCACATTAGCTTTTTGGACTGTTTTTGCCATTTGAGTTAGTTTAAGTTTAAAGATGTTATTTTCTTCGGCATTTTTGGGTGTTTCCTTTAGCAAGTTGTTGACTTGTTTTTCATGATTTTTTCCCATCACTCTCATTTCTCTTTCCAGTTTTTCCTGTACTTCTCTTACTTGATTTTCAAAATCTTTTTTGAGTTTTTCCATGGCATGATACAAATTCATATTTTTCTTGGAAACTTTGGATGCAGGAGCTGTGGCTTTGTTATATTCTTCTGGTTTTATGTTTTGAGAAAGTAAAAATTTATAGTCTGTTTCTTTTTTCTCATTTGCTCATTTTCCCGGCCAGTTTCTTGACTTCTGAGTTCTTTGTTAAGTGAAGGCCTCCAGAAGCAGCCTAAATTTCAGCAGTGGCTGCCACCATCCTAGCACTGGGATTAGGTCTGGGACTAGACAACACCCCCTCTCAGTCAGGTGAGAGATCCTTCCCACTGACCTTCAAATCTGTTATTGGCATTTGTAGGTTGAGAAGTCTGTAAACTTCAGCAGTCACCAGCAATTATATCCCTATAGGCCTGCTCCAGCTCTGTCTGTGCCATGTGTAGCCCATGCTGAACTGTGGTCCACTTACAGCCAAGCTATTTTTCTTTAATGCAACATGGTATTTTTCACTTTTTTTTGCTCTTCCGTATCATGCTGTTGGCATATATTAAGAATGATATCAACTAAAACTCTTGAATCTTTTTTCCCCCAAAAAGTCACGGTATAACTATGCTTTCCCACTTTGAATTTTAGAAACTGTATTCTATAGTGAAACACTTTAAATGTACCCTTATAAATTACCATCAGATAAGATTTTGATCAATATCATAGTCTGTCAATAATTTTGATACATAATTTTCAAGAGCAATGTCTTTCAGGTTTATTTCATTTGTAGGCTTTAGAAGCATGTCTTCTATTTTTCCATGAAATTGATTAATATTAAACAACACAGAAATGTAGGCATTCCAATGGAGTTTTATATATAATACCCATTTGAGTCTTGTCACTCACCATTTATAAAATTATCACGTTTTGTTACAGAATATTACTCTATTTTGTCTACCTAACAATATGTAAGACTTTCATCATATGGTTTGCAAAATCATTGTCAAATTATAGTTGCAGCATGGCCCTAATAAACGAGTTTAGGATTATCTTCATGAAGGAAATGTCAAACTTCCATGACCCATTCTTACCTGAAGCCATACTTGGTATCTGCAATAACTCTTTCTTTGAATCAATGTTTAAAATTCACAGATCTTCTATTATTTCCCACATGGCCTAAGATAAGTAACTTAAACTCTCTGAACTTCAGCTTTCTCAACTGTAGGAATTTGAATTAGGTGACTTAGAAGATCGCTTTCCTCTCTAACTCTACGATTTTAGAAACTTATTGAATATTTAATGTTTTAAAATTTTACTTGAAACAGAAATCTAAGTCACTGGCTTAAAGAATGTAAATTCCATTCTCTTTACCTTTTTGGAAAATTGGATTGCTACTTGTCCTCCAGGCCTATATTACTTCTCCCATTTTCTATGATATTTCTTCTTTTTTACTATTATTATTCTTTCAATCAACAAAATCTGTGGGAGTAGTGTATCACTAAACGTCTCAACATACATGGGGGAGGGCTGCTATCATTGGTTCTTAGATCTGCATTTTTATAAGGAAAGCAAATTTTGAGGGGTCAGCAATCATTTGGATCAATCACATGTATCATCCACTTAGTTCAAGGGAAAAAATCAGCACCCTGAAATTCAGAAAAAATACAGAGAACTCTAAATCAACAGATGGTGCTTCCAAACTGTCTGACACAAGCAATACATACATCACAAATCAAAAGACAGATGCAACTGCCTGACAATACATACATAGTTACCAGAGAGAGAAGCACCAAGATTTGTGTTTTCAAAGCCAGGTGGCTGCTTTGTGCTTCCCAGAGTCTCATCTGGCACACAAAGTTTCTTCCAAAAGCTAAGCCCCCTGAAGCAAAATCCTATCTCAGAGTCTTTATACACTTTTTAGAGCCAGACAGCATCACAATCCTTGAGAACCAGTGCCTCATTAGCAAAACTTATGGGTCTTCCTACAAATCTTCCCAGGCACATTAATGGGTGGGGAAGATTTTCTGAAATCACATTAAAATAATTAACAATGAAGAGGGCAGAGTAGAAAGATGCACATACTCTAGCTCTTCCCCCACAACCCTGCAAAACATGACTCTCAACAAATTCTAGAGGAGCAGAAGTTTCAAAATGACAGAATGAAAGAGATTTCCAGCCCAAGATAACCTGGAAGAAGGCAGGATAGGTCTATTGCACCAGACACATAACAGAGTGCAGTCCATCCTTGGCCATGCTTCACCTGGAGGAACATGATATGAACAGGCCTCAGGGAGGAATCCTCAGCAGTAACAGAGGTTCTCAGATCCCTCAACCCAAAAATGCCAAAGACAATTTCAAAGGTCAGTGAGAGGGCTTTTCAACTGGACAAGAAAGGAGCAGAGCCCTCCCATCGATCTGGTCCCAGGCAGAGGCAGCTGCAGTGGAGCCAGCAGAAGTAGCATACATTTGTGGAGACCTCAACCTAAAGCCCCTGGGGGAATTGAGCAGGTGATCTGATTCTCAACCCTGAGCACTGCTGTGGAGCTAGAAGCACTTGTAGAGAGGGAATTTTGCTACTCACAGATTCTGGGCAGAAAAATTTTTGGTTGCTCCCAGACCAGTGTGCAGGGCAGGACAGCAGTAAACTCCTCTCCCTTGAATGTGCCACCTTGGAGGAACTGAGAACTTGCAGGTCCCCAAAGTATATTCTCCTCTTGACAAAGCACTCAAAAGGCAAATAACTAGCTTGGGAAATATCCCAAAAAGGGGAAAAATAAGGCTATAGAAGGTTACTTTCTTGGCGAACAGGTATTTTCTTCCATCCTTTCAGATGAGGAGGAACAATGTATACCTTCAAAGGAACTCAAAGCTTCCAAAACCTACAAAGTAAAATGTACAGTGGTTTCATGCCATGGAAGAGCTCAAAAATGGTTTTGAAAATCAAGTAACAGAGGTGGAGGGAAAATTGGGAAGAGAAATGAGAGCAATGTAAGAAAATGATGAAAAGCGAGGCAACCGCTTGGTAAAGGAGACAAAAAAAAATTGCTAAAGAAAATAATACATTTAAAAAATGGCTAACTCAATTGGCAAAAGAGGACCAAAAAGCCAATGAGAAGAAGAATGCTTTAAAGAACAGAATTAGCCAGGTGAAAAAGGAAGTTCAAAGGCTCACTGAAGAAAATAGTTCTTTAAACATTAGAATGGAGAGGATGAAAGCTAATAACTTCATGAGAATCCAAGAAATTACAAAACAAAACCAAAAGATGAAAAAATGGAAGATAATGTGAAATATCTCACTGGAAAACAACTAACCTGGAAAATACATCCAGGAGAGACAATTTAAAAATTATGGGACTGCCTGAAAGCCATGATCAATAAAAGAGCCTAGACATCATCTTTCATGAAATTATCAATCCAATCTGCCCTGATATTCTAGAACCAAAGGGCAAAATAAATAATGAAAGAATCCACCCATCACCACCCATCACTCCTAGGAATATTATAGCCAAATTTGAGAGTTTCCTGATCAAGTAGAAAATATTTCAAGCAGCTAGAATGAAACAATTCTAGTATTACAAAAATATAATCAGGATAACACAGGATATAGCATCTTCTACATTAAGGGATCAAAGGCCATGGAATATGATATTCCAGAGTCAATGGAACTAATATTAAAACCAAGAATCAGCTACCCTGCAAACTGAGTATAAAACTTTAGGGGGAAAATGGTCATTCAATGAGATAGAAGACTTTTAAGCATTTTTGATGAAAAAACCAGAGTTGAAAAGAAAATTTGACTTTCAAACACAAAAATCAAGAGAAGCATGAAAAGGTAAACAGGAAAAAAATAATAAGGTACTTACTAAAGTTGGACTGTTTGCATTCCTCCATGGAAAGATAGTATTTATAGACAGCAAGCACAGGGTGATTTGAATAGGAAGGGATCATATAAAAAATAAAATTAAAGGGTGAGAGAGGAATATATTGGGAGGAGAAAGGGAGAAATGGAATGGGGCAAATTATCTCTCATAAAAGAGTCAAGAAAAAGCTATTTCAATGGAGGAGAGAAGGGGGGAAGTGAGAGGAAAAAAGTGAAGCATACTCTCATCACATTTGTCTCAAGGAAGGAATAACGTGCAAACTCAATTTGTTATGAAAACCTATCACACTACAGGAAAGTAGGGCAGAAGGAAATAAGCAGTGGGGGGGGGGGATGATGGAAGGGAGGGCAAATGGGAGGAGGGAGCAATTAGAAGTAAACACTCTTGGAGAGGGATAAGGTCAAAAGAGAGAATATAAGAAATGAGGAGCAGGATAGGATGGAGAGAAATATAGTTAGTCTTACACAACATGACTATTTTGGAAGTCATTTGCAAAACTACACATATATAGTCTATATTGAATTGCTTGCCTTCTCAGTGGGAATGGGTGGAGAGGGAAGAAGGTAAAGAAATTGGAACTCAAAATTTTAGGAACAAATGTTGAGAATTGTTTTTGCAAGCAACTAGGAAATAAGAAATACACATAATGGGATATAGAAATTTATCTTGCCCTGCAAGACAAGAGAGAAGATGGGAATAAGGGAAAAAAGGGGTGTAAGAAGGGAGGGCAGATTGGTGGAAGGGGTAATCAGAGAGATGGGGAGAAAATTTGGAACTTAAAATTTTGTGGAAATGAATGTTGAAAAGTAAAAATAAATAAACATTAAAGAAAAATAAAATAATTAACAATGCAAATACATATAATCTTTCTATTTAAAGAAATTCCTGTTTCTGTACTTCTAGTAATGACTCTTAGTTGATAAAGGCAAGATTCAATTAGAGGCACTTGATTACACTAAAACAAAAACAGTAGAAGATCCTACTTAACTTGCCATCACAAATAAATTCTGGTGTTCAAATATATCAAAAAAATCTGTTTTAAAAGGAAGTTCACTTAATTTAAAATGAAGTTTGGTTAAGTAATGAAGGAACAGCTTCTTAAATTGAGATTTATTTTCTTAGTCATTGTGTCAGCAACTTTCACTATACAAAGGGAATGAAGGTCCTCTGACCATTATGGTTTATTTTTCTCATTCACATTTCCTGTAAACATTCTTTCACCACCTAAAAGTATCCTGCACATGCTTTTATAACCATGAATGTTCAAAAACTCAAAAATGGAAAAAATTATTTTGAGCTAATATAAATAGATAGCATTTGCATTGAACTATGTGCTCCAGTAAAGAACTCTTCCACAAAGATTTTCATGTTACCCACATTATTTACAATATTACATTGCATTGGAATCTTGCTGGGAGCAATTTGAGCCCTCTCATACTTTATCCCAATAATTAGTCTGCCTGTGCCAAAATGTTTGCCCTTTAAAATACTCCTTGATCCCCCAAAAAGTATCATTATTTACTCTTTCCTATCAGCATGCCTGTCCTCTATTTTGCTTCCTTCTACTGACAAGCCCCAGGCATTTTCTAACTGAGTGATGATGAAGAAATTATATAATCCAAGAGACTCAGTTTTCCACATCTATAAAATTAGGACAATAATACATTATCTACCTACAGGCTTGATGCTATATAAATATTAATCATAGTAACTGCAGTCTATGGCCTTCTCAATGTATTCACTAACAGGTTCAAGGTACTATTTTTATTCTTGACCATTCAAATTCTGAAGTCCAAACCTCCACTGATGAATATCTTCAAAAAGACCAAGCCAGATGAGTATGAAGTCAAAGCACAGACATTTAAAATGGAATGAGAAAGTAATAGCAAGAAATTAAATTAAGTATTAAATAGTTTCAGTGATGATCCTAAATTGACTCATCTAAATATCTGCAGTGAAGGGTAGGTAATTTTCTATTAAACTTTCTGTCTCCCCAATGTAGTAGAAGAACATTTTTTTTTGCTCACAGAAAGAGTTTAGGAGCTATTATTCAAGAAAGGATCTATTTAGTTAGGTTCAATATTACCATAGCAGTAACCTTGGGAATGTTGGTATACTGATTCGGTAACTGCAGACCACTGTTTATCTTTCTACAGCTATTGTCTTGAAAGTACCATTGATTTCTCTTGGAAACTGAAGGTGCAGCATCTTTCTGCATCTCTCCATCTCTTCGCCAAATCAACCTGTCCATTCAGCTCATTAATGGGGCTCAGCAGCCTTTATATTGGTCCTCAAACTGGTCTTGTCAAAAGCTATATTTTCTTACCTCTGTTAATTTTCCTGGCTGCCCTGATACCCTTAAAATATTTTTCTTAGTTTCACAACAGCCAATGAGACCCCTCTCTCCCTTTTTTTCTGAACAATATACACTAGAAGTACATCATACAGTTAGAGATCTTACTGGGTGAGATTACCATCAACTTACTTTTTGTATACTCTCTTTACCTATTAAATTAAAATCTTCTTGAGGATAGGTATCCCCAGAGCTTTTCACAGGACTTTGCATATGTTAGATTTTAATAATGTTAGGCTTAATAAATGTTTATTGACTGACTGACTCAGGCTATTCAATCCATACACAGGCTTCTGGGAGATGTAATTCAAAAAAAATTTCCAACAAAGAGTAAGATTTTGTCATCTTGGAATTCTGTTGGAAAAGAGAAATCTGGGCACAGAAATATGTCCTGTACGGTGTTATACTCCTCTAATATCCATTTCATGTTTTTCACTTTGATAATATCTCTACCTCATTGTTGGTGGGAAACCTCCTGCTTTCTGCCCCCACCTGATTTTGTGGCCTATCTTTCCTAGGGCATTATTAATAAAATAATATGTTGACAAGTTTTGTTAAATATTTTTAAAAATATGGGATGGAATGGAGCTCATTGCTCCCAGCCTGAAAATTTGTTTCAGAAAAGAAGAAACTTTGCAATCCCACTACATATGCAGAAAAGTTAGAGGGAAAGTTGTATATGAGAATAAGAGCATGTAGATAAGTGAGAAAGAATAGGAGTTAGACTAGGACTTTTGATAGTTACAATCTGAGCATGTAAAGAAGTAGAGACAGTTCAGCAACCCATTTATTTAATGCCAACTTTTAAACAGGAACTGTATTAAGTGTTCAGGAAACAAAGAAAAGCAAAAATGATCAAAACATTCCCTGCCCTCAATGAATTCGGAGTCTAATAGGGGAGACAACCTACAAATATATATGTACAAATGAAATACATATGGGAAAAATTGCTGATAATTAACAGAGGGAAAACTATATAACAGAGGGAAAAATAATATTAGTATATTAAGGCAGAAAATTTCAGAAAATAAGATGATAACCAAGGCAATATAGCTTCAAGAAAGACAAGTAAAGAAACAGTACAAGGATGAAAGGGATAGTCAGTAAAATGAAATTTTGGTTAGTATCCAAGCCTCTGGAAAAAGAAAAGGTAATAGATGAAAATTTCAGGTTAAGACAATCATAACTCTGGGACAAAGGAATAATATGAGAGTAATGGAGGACATCAATCATCCAAGTAACTGCTAGAGTTTTTTCACAACAAACAACAGGAACAAACAATGATTGACTTACCTTAAAGAAAAGTTCATTCTTCCAAAGGAAGAATAATAAGGCAAAAATGTATACTGGAACCCATTGCTAGAGGTGGAAATGCTGAAAACTTTGGAGAAAATTGAAGGAATTATATACATATTGACAGAGGACACAGGGTGAGTCGAATAGAAAGGAATGATATCTAAAAGCTAAAATTAAGGGATGAGAGAGGAATATATTGGGAGGAATATATTGGGAGGGCAAATTATTTCTCACATAAAAGAGGCAAGAAAAAGCTTTTTTCAATGAAAATGAAAAGAGGGGAGATAAGAGGGAAAAAGTGAAGCCTACTCTCATCACATTTGGCTGAAGGAGGGAGTAACATGGATACTCAATTTGCTTTGAAAATCTATCTTACACTACAGGAAAGTAGGGGAGAAGGGGATAAGTGGCAGTGGGAAATGATAGAAGTGCAGGCAAATGGGAGGAGGGTGTAATTAGAAGCAAATACTTTTGAGGAGGGATAGGGTCAAAAAAGAGAACAGAATAAATGAGGGGCAGGATAGGAGGGAGGGAAATATAGTTAGTCTTACACAACATGATTTTTATGGAAGTCTTTTGCATAATTACACATGGATAACATATATTGAATTGGTTGCTTTCTCATTGGGGATGAGTGGAAATGGAAGAAGGGAGAGAATTTGGAACTCAAAGTTTTAAAAAAACAAATATCAAAAATTGTTTTTACATGCAACTGGAAAGAGATACAGGCAACTGGATATAAAAATCTATCTGGTCTCCGAGAAAATAGAGGAGATAGGGATAAGAGAAGGGAGGAGGGTGATGGAAGGGAGGGCATATTGGAGGAATGGATAATCAGAATGCAAGATGTTTTGGGGTGGGTGGAGGGCAGAGACAGAGAGAAAATTTAGAACTCAAAATCTTGTGAAAATTTAAAACTAAAAATAAACAAATAAAATAGAATTTTATTAAATAAAATTGACTAAATTAAAAACTAAACTATAATTGACTAAATTAAAATAGATGGGATTTTTCACTGAGGTTATTGTCATTTTCAAGTGAAAAAAACCTAATTAGAATGGTATAAGCCATTCTCTTGTCAATACTACTGAAGAATTACTGTCCATATAAGATTCTAGGTCCAACTGTACCACTTACTAGTTTGGTGATCTTATACAAATCATTTAAACTCTATGAACCTTAGTCTTCTCATCTTAAAAAAAAAAAAAACCAAAACCAGCCCTATCTGCTTCATAGAGTTATTGTGAAGATCAAAGAAAATAGCATGTTTTGGGTGAATTGTAAAGTGTTAAATAAATATATAGCTCCTGAAAAATATTTCAAGTAAATGAAATAGTAGGAAAATGGAAAGAGAAATCAGCTAGAAAATAAATTTAAAAGTGTCAACAGATTGGCAAAGGAGATATAAAATACTGATAATACCTTAAAAAAACAGGTTAGGTCAAATTGTAAAAGAGTTACAAAAGTCCAAGGAGGGAAAGAATGCCTTGCAAAGCAGGACTAGCCAGATGGGAAAATAAGCACAAAAATTCACTGAAGTGAAGAATACCTTAAAAAGTAGAATTGGCCAAATGGAAAAAAGTTATAAAAACTCATTAAAGAAAACAATTCTTTGAAAATTAGCATTGAACAAGTGGAATCCAATGACTTTCCGGGAAATCAAGAAACAATAAAACAAAATGAAAAGACTGAAAAAATAGAATATACTTATTTTAAAAATGACTTCAAAAATAGAACTAGAAAATATCATCTAAAAATTATTCAACTTCCAGAAAGTTATGGTCAAAAAACACTTGATATTGTTTAAGAAGTTTATTCTTACAGTGACCTAGGAGTAGATGGTATGGTATTTTATAAAAGGACTTTACTTGGATACTTAATATTGTTTAAGGGTGTTGCTACTGTATATATACATATATATATGTATATGTATATATTTACTTATAATGGTGTGTTTTACTTAAGTATGTTGCTATGAATGTCATGCTTTTTGTTGTAGAATAAAGTTCATTATACTATGTGATTAGATCTTTGACATCATTCACAGCAGTAGTCCTGAGGTATGCTGCCATGATTGACTTTACAAATTACCTGCATGGATGACAATTTTGTTAAATGAAAAGGAAATATTTAGAGTGGAGATTGAGAAAATATTGTTGTTTCAAGTGCTGATGTGATTGTCATTGATTTTTGTTGTTTCTGCTACTACTAACATCATCAATCTTGTTGTCCTAGTGTCCAAGTAAAGTCCTCTTTCATCTTAACTCAAGGTTAATTTCCAAGTCCCATGGCTCTTCATCTGTGGGCTGACCACTCCCAACTCTCACCTGGATTCCAAGTAGGCAGCTCTCTGCTCCTGCTCCAGGTCTCAGCACACAGGAACTGCTTCACTTTGCAACTTCTGCCTCTGGGAAAACAAAGCTCAGCAGGGCAACAATACTAACACACACCACCAGGACCATCATCTCAATTCACTCATAAAGACCAACAGACAGGGCTTTTGTTGCTGCTGTTGTTGTTGGTAATCCAGTAGCAACCTACTGCTAAGCATGACATTGAATAGCCTACAATGCTGTGACCTAATTAGTCAATTGAAAGTCCAATTGTATATCCATCTAGTTTACATCTCCACTCTTTCTTCTCAGTAAAATTTTTGGATATTGCATGAATAATTTTGAGAAAAGTCAGACAAACTATATTTACAAAAAAAATTTTCCTACCTGCTATGTTAGTAACATTGTCAGACATATAAATAAAACACCCTCTGTCCTTGATCAAGCAATGCTAGCTTTGTTTTTCATCACTACTTTCTGAGATGTCTGTCAACTACATCTTTAAAATAATATGAAAAAGTTTGCAATAATTGAAGTCAAAATCAATTACTTATGTTATTTAGCCTCTATTCTCTTCCACTGAAGATGGGATGATATTTTATCTCCAGTTCTTCAATATTCCTGCAATCTTTCAAAGATTATTGATGGTTTATATTGGCCAGAAGAATTAAATTCCTTATGGGTAACCAGGTATTTTCTTACTATCATCTTGTGTATCATCTCCCTGTAAGCCATTTTTTAACTACAATTTCCTGTAGAAAGGTTAGTATGTGATAATGAGTCAGGCCTTGAGTTCCTGTCATATGAGGATCACTTAAAAGAACCAGGGAGTTTTGCAGCCTAGAGAAGAGAGATCTCAAGAGCAGTATAATAGCAACCTTCATTTCAAAGTCTATCAATGTGATCCCAGAGAGGAATTAAAAATAAAAAATTAGCCTTGGAATGTTGAAAAAGGTATAATGAATAGAATTTTGTGTTGGTATCAGGGAAAAGTTTTCCTAAATATTAGAATTATTGAAAAGAAAGGTAATTTTTCTTGAGAAGTTTTAATCAATCAGTTTGTCATTGAAGGTGTGTCAAGTAAAAACTATGAACTAGGTACTGGGCTTGGCTTTAAGGTAGCAAGTTTCTCCTCATTGGAACAGAGATTAGATAGCCAATTATTTGGTATTTTAATGTGCTGCTTACTTTTTAGGTATGGATTAGAATGGATGTCCATTCCAAAGCTAATAGTCTGTGATTTTGTAGTTCTGTGAAATGATACTTGGAGGGTTAAAATGATTAGGACTGAGATGGGAGGAAGGTGATTATTTGAAAGACATTTGTAGCCATCCAGTAATCCTTTTCAGCAGCCTGGTTATCACCAGGCTATCACTAGGCTGTAGAAACTACAAATGATAGAGCATTAAGGTATAAGTAGAAGGAAAGGGAGAGAGTGGAAAAGATGATACTTTGAAATTTTAGTGGTGAAAGTTTCCCCTTCCTACAGGGAACATACCACCCTTATTATATTTCCAGGATCATGATTTTTTTGGCTTTGTTCAAATATGATTAAAGTCTGAGTCACTTTCTTGTGCTTTTCCCTAGTTATAAAATTATTCGAACACAATTGACATTGTCTTGTGAATTCCCAGTGTAAGTATTGCAAAGTAAACTCCTCTTCTATCCTGGTAATGGTCTTACTTTTGTGGATCCAGTGCCTCAGTGTGCCACTTAGTTACCCCAACCTGGTCCCTGTTAATTTTGTTCCTCACATGGCCTTGTTGATATCTAAGAAATTCTATTCCATCCATCTCCTATTATTTTGTTTATAAAAATATATGAGAAAATGAGGCTGAGTATTTCCAAATGATAACACTGAACTAAATATCATTTCTAAATAAAAACTAATCTTTGTATTTATGTAGTCATCTAAAAAAGTCACTCCATGATATTTTCCCCTTTGTCCCAAAAAATTGACTCCTTACTTACAGCACAGCATGTGTTTGATATATGAAATGCTTTTTTCAACTCTGTGCTCTTATGATTTTGTAATTCTTTGGGGAAACCAGTTTTAATACAAAATCTTATCCATCAATTAGAGTAAATGGCTACACAAAAGTGGATCTATGGGAAATTAATGTTTTTAGGGGGTACCAAAAATTATTCAGATACCTGATTTATGATATATAAGCCCTCAACCACTTAGTCAGGAAGCTATATCAGTTTTTAAATGACATCCAACAAGAAAGGGAGATAGGAGGTAGATCATTTTAGAAAAGTCAAACCACTACCACCACTTTGGCAAACATTTTCTCTCAAACCCTAATGACCCAAGACAAGAGCTTTGAGAATACCAAAGCCTCCAAACAACCAAAAAAGCTTCCAACCTAGCCTCCATATTCATTACTAAGAGGAAAAATCAATGTGAAGAAACAACTGCTCATTGCTACTGATAGTCCCAAGAGCCCTGGAAATGGCAGCACTCATTAGAACACTGACACAGATTCTAATTCAGCCATTATAGCCATAGTCTGTGAAGGCAATTGCTGTGGAGAAGTATCCAACCACTTCTACCAAACCATGTCAAGATGTAGCTTGGAAACTACTCTAGCAGGTGCAATAGGCATACCTTGTGAAATTCTAAAGAAAAAAAAGTTCATGTCATCCAAGTCCTGAGCACTACCAAATGACTAAGTATCAGAAAATAATATGATTTCTTTTATCAAAAATGGCATTAAGGAATGTTTGGCATCTATTTTACAACTGTTGTCTCACTCATTGGAATGAAGGAGCTCATAAAGCTCATAGAAGAGACTGCCTTGTTTTTGCTCTTTCCTCAGGACCCATGTTTAATACATGCCTCATCCATTCATTAATTCCAGAGCCACATTCAAGTTTTCTCATCTCATCATAAATAGATACCAATGATATTGAACTAATTGCTTGAATCATGATTGATAAATCACCTATTTAATTTTTCTTTGTTATCTATATTTGTGTGTTTGTGTATGTGTGTTCATATAAGTGGAGATTAGTAGTTTTGCTCAGATATCACATTCCTCAGAGTTTAAAGAACATATTCCTTGCTGAATGAGACATAATGAGACAAACCTGCCTCACTTTTTAAAAAAAGGTTTTTCATTGAAATCTTTTTAAAATTTCTTAATCATAGCTTTTGATGTAGTATGTTCTGGCTCTCCATGTTCTTCCCACTAAGCTGTTGAAGTATAAAATAATATTAACTGCTTCTTCTTACCAGAGCCACTTGCTGAACAAAAGGACACAATTGTAAGCAGATGTAGATATGTTATGACCCATAAACCTTGTGATCAGATTACAGCCATCACTGCACCAATCCCTGGCCCAATACTGGGCAAATCTGTCACAGACAGGAATAACAGGAAAGGATGAGAAATACTGTAAAGATTTATGTCGAAAAAGATAACACCTGGAAGGGCAGAGCCAAGATGGCGAAGTAGAAAGACTCACATTTGCTAGCTCCGAACCCACAGCCCATGAATTTCCTATAAAAAGAACTCCCAACAAATTCTGGAACAGTGGAAGCTGCACAGCAACACAGGAAAGGAGATTTCCGTTCCAGAGAGCCCTGAAAAACTGATCCCAAAGGTCCATCACACACTGGACAGGAGCAGACCCCTCCCCTGCCCAGGCTGCACAGCACTGAGAGGAGTAAGCAGATCTGAGCAGGCTTCGGGGAAGGACTCTCCAGTAGCCGCGAGGGTCCCTCCACCCACAGATGCACAGGTCAGTGAGAGAGATGGGCTGAGAGGGGAGCAGGGTGTCTCCATAACTCGGGCTCCTTCAGGAGGCAGCAGCAGAGGCAGCAGCAGAGACAGCAGGTGTCCAGAGGCTCCCAGAGCAGGCAGGAGCTCCATTACAAAAGGTCTCTGCATAAACCCCCTGAGGGAACTGAGCCTGGGAGGCGGCCCAGCCTCAACCTGAGAACCTGATTTAATCTTACACTGAATAGCAGCCAGGCTAGCCCTTGAAAGCCCTGAGGCTTGGGAGCAGCATTTGAATCTCAGACCCAAGCACTAGATGGGCAGATCTAGGCCAGGGGTGGTGAGGACTCTCAGAAGTCAAGTAATTGGCTGGGAAAATGCCCAGAAAAGGGAAAAAAACTAAGACCATAGAAGGTTATTTTCTTGGGGACCACATGATTGTGCCATTACACTCTGACAAAGAAGACCAATTCTTACCATCAGGAAAAGACATAGGAGTCAAGGCCTCTGTATTCCAAACATCTGAAATAGATATCCAATGGGCTCAGGCCATGGAAGAGCTCAAAATGGATTTTGAAAATCAAGTTAGACAGGTGGAGGAAAAACTGGGAAGAGAAATGAGAGAGATGCAAGAAAAGCATGAAAAATGGGTCAATACCTTAATAAAGGAGACCCAAAAATATGCTGAAGAAAATAACACCTTGAAAAATAGGCTACCTCAATTGGCAAAAGAGGTTCAAAAAGCCAATGAGGAGAAGAATGCTTTCAAAAGCAGAATTAGACAAGTGGAAAAAGTGGTGCAAAAGCTCACTGACAAAAATAGTTCTCTCAAAATTCGAATGGATCTCCAGTTTATTCATGGTATCAATCTTTATACCCAAAGCATGTACCCATCTAGACTTTATTCTTGTGTACGGTGTTAGGCATGGGTCTATGCCTAATTTCTGCCACACAGTTAACCAGTTGTCCCAGCAATTTTTGTCGAACAGTGAGTTCTTATCCCAGAAGCTGGGGTCTTTGGGTTTATCAAATAGGAGGTTGCTATATTCCTTGCCTACTGTGTCTTGGGTGCCACGTCTATTCCATTTGTCTACCTCTCTGTTTCTCAGCCAATACCAAGTGGTTTTGATAACTGCTGCTTTATAGTACAATTTGAGGTCTGGTAGCGCTAGGCCACCTTC
>CM053769.1:172851438-172873307 GCA_028658325.1 Potorous gilbertii | reverse complement strand
GAACCCAAAATCTTGTGCAAATGAATGTAAAAAGTTAAATAAATAAATTTATTAAAAAAAAAAAGATTTATGTCTTTCTATCTTTTAGTGATGGAGGAAATAAAAGGATTTGGGAGTAAATAATTTTCTCCATATTCTCGGATAATCTTAGCTGAGTGTATATCCTTGTCTACTACAAAGAAGAGAATGATTAGAAAGAAATGTTTAAAAAGTCAAGACTTTACTTATTTTTCCTTTATTTCAATTTTAATATAAAATTTCCATTTTCTATTGCAGCTCTTTCCTGGGGAAATCCAATTCAATGCCTAACATCTCTTCTATAAATATTTCCCACAGTTGTATTCCCACATGACAAATATATACAGCTTGTAACAATAGAAAAAAATGAACTATGCTATCTCTTTTTTGGAATTTTAGTGTAAGAATAGTTATGGAGATATAATTTTCTCATGATCTTAATCCTCGAATATAAATCTTCCAAGTGAACTCAGGCAATGTACCAGTAATGTTGAGGCATAAAGTATCAGACAGAAGACTGACTAAAAGTATGAAGTACTTGAGCTCAATCTTGGAATCAGCAGGTATACTACATTTTGTTAAAACTAAAGTCCAAATACTGGCAAATGTCAACATTATTGGATCAGAGTAGCTAATTTTGTATCTTAGTAAGAAGAAATAATGAGATGTTTTGTTCATTAATTGGCCTTAGGTACCAGTTTCCCACTGAACTGCCAAAATTTGCTAGCTATTAATGGTATCCATTTAATCATAATAAAAGAAGAAATTTGTTTCCAGAGCTCTCTGGAAGATGTAAAGACAAGATGAATTATTCTGCTATTGTTACCATTTAGATTTTATTTATCAGAACGCATTCCCCCCAAATATATAAACAAACACATGTTTTACCCTCATAATTTGTTGAATAACATCTTTCATGACAAGATCTCATCTTTAACCAAAGTATCCATTTATTAGCAAACTATTAATTTTACCTCCTCAGTTTCTTCTGCATATGTTCGCTCCTTACTATTTCCATTCATGCCAGGAGGAACAGGAGCCTCAGTGTTGTTTTTTGGAAGAGAAACTGTTACTATTGACATTCACTCTAATCCGGGAGGGTCCAGAACCAGCCACTGAGAGTAGGAGGTTGGGGAGGGACCCGTTCTTGTTCATATCATGGACTTCAGAATGCACAGGGGTCTAAGGTTTTAGGGGAGACAAGAAAGAAACAAAGGAAGATAAGGGAAGCAGAGGGGAGGGGAGGGAGAGAAGAGAAGTGGAGCAAAGAGGTGGGAAGGGGAAGGAATATATATGTGTATATATATATATATATATATATATATATATATATGTGTGTGTGTGTGTGTGTGTATGTATGTTATATATACATATATATGTATGCTTTTCTCTCTTTGATAAATATGTATTAGAGAGTTGGATCTGTCTGTTTATTTGTGACGTAAGTATTTCTTACTCTCAGACAGTTGGACGAAATGTCTGTTGATCTCTCTGAAGTTCAGGGTGCTCACTTTTTCCCCAGAACTTAATGAATGATATATGTGCTTGATTAAAATGATTGTTGACCACTGAAAAGGTGCTTTCCTTTTAGGGAAGCAGATCTAAGAATCTGTGATAGCAGTCTGGATGTGTCACCATGCTTGCTTTTTCATCTTCTGAAGCCAAACCTGATGAAAGGAAGGCTCATTTATTCCCTCTCACCTCCCCCTTCTTTCCTTCCATGATAAAAACTCTTTCTTGCCTCTTATGTGAAATGATTTACTACATTATCCCTCTCCCTTTCTCTTTATCCTAGTACATCCCTCTCAACGCTTAATTTTCTTTTTTTAAGTATCATCCCTTCATATTCAGGTCACCCTGTGCCCTCCTTCTCCCTCTGTCTCTCTCTGTCTCTCTCTTTCCCTCTCTCACTCTCTCTCTCTCTCTCTCTCATTTCTCCATCTTGTTTACCTTTTCATACTTCTCTTGATTTTTGTATTTGAAAGTCAAATATTCTATTCATCCCTTGTCTTTTCAGTAAGAATGCTTGGAAGTCATATATTTCATTGAAGTTCCATTTTTTTTTTTCCTGAAGGATAATATCCAGTTTTGCTGGGTAGGTGATTCTTGGGTATAATTCAATGTCTTTGACATCTAGAATATCATATTCCAAACCCTCAGATCCCTTAGTGTAGAAACTGCTAAATCTTGTTTTTTCTGATTCTGTTTCTATAATACTTGAACTGCTTCTTTCTGGTTGCTTATAATATTCTCTCCTTGACCTGGCAACTCTGAATTTTGCCTAGGAGTTTCCTTCTGGGATCTGTTTCAGGAGGATATCAGTGAATTTTTCCATTTCTATTTTAGCCACTGGCACTAGATTATCAGAGCAATTTCTTTCAACAAGTTCTTGTCAGATGATGTCAAGGGTAGTTTTGAATTTTGATCATGGCTTTCAGGTACTCCAATATTAAACTATTCCTCCTAGATTCTTTTTCAAAGTGAGTTGTTTTTCCAAGGAGATACTTCAGATGGACTATTTTTTTTCACTCTTTTGATTTTGTTTTATAATTATTTGATTTCTCATAAAGTCATTAGCTTCCATTTCCTCCATTCTAATTTTGAAGGAATTATTTTTTTAAGTGAGCTTTTGGATCTATTTTTCCATCTGACTTATTCTGCTTTTTAAGGCATTTTTCTCTTCATTGGCTTTTTGGACCTCTTTTGCCATTTGGATTAGTTTAAGTTTAAAGGTATTATTTTCATCAGCATTTTGGGGGGGATTTCCCTCAGCAAGTGGTTGACTTGTTTTTCATGATTTTCTCACATCACACTCATTTATCTTCCCATTTTTTCCAGTATGTTTCTTACTAGATTTTCAAAATTATTTTTGAGCTCTTCCATGGCCTGAGCCCATTCGATATCTATTTCAGAGGTTTGGGATACAGAGGCCTTGACTCCTATGTCTTTACCTGATGGTAAGCAGTTCTCTTCCTCATCAGAGAGGAATGGCGGAATCATTTTCTCAAGAAAATAACCTTCTATGGTCTTAGTTTTTTTCCCTTTTCTGGGCATTTTCCCAGCCAGGTACTTGACTTCTGAGAGTCCTCTCCACCCCTGGCCTAGGTCCTCCCAGCTAGTGCTTGGGGTCTGAGATTCAAATGCTGCTCCCCAGCCTCAGGGCTTTCAAGGGCTAGCCTGGCTACTATTCAGGGGAAGATTAAATCAGATTCTCAAGTGGGGGCAGGGCCGCCTCCCAGGCTCAGTTCCCTCAGGGAGTTTATGCAGAGACCTTCTGTAATGGAGCTGCTGCAGAGCTCCTGTCTGCTCCAGGAGCCTCTGGCCACCTGCTGCCTCTGCCGCTGCGTCTGCCACTTGCTCCCTAGGGGGCCCGAGTTATGGAGACACCCTGCTCCCCTCTCAGCCCGTCCAGACATCTCTCTCACTGATCTGTGTGTCTGTGAGTGGAGGGACCTTCACAGCCACTGGAGATTCTGTCCCTGAAGCCTGCTCAGATCTGCTTGCTCCTCTCAGTGCTGTGCGGCCAGGGCAGGGCCCTGCTCCTGTCCAGCATTCGATGGACCTTTGGGATAAGTTTTTCAGGGCTCTCTGGAATGGAAATCTCCTTTCCTGTGTACTGTGCGGCTTCCACTGTTCCAGAATTTGTTGGGAGTTCTTTTTAGAGGAAATCCATGGGTTGTGGGTTCAGAGCTAGCATATGTGAGTCTTTCTACTCTGTCATCTTGGCCCCGCCCCCCAATATTTGTAACTCTTGAAACTTTTCAGTATCTGGGTAGTTGGTGGGATTACACACACAAGCACACACACAAGCACACACACATGTACACGTGTGCATGCGCACACACACATACACACATACGCACATGCACGCACACACAGAGACAGAGAGCACAGAGTGAATTGCATAGGATAGGATCATATCTTAAAAGAAATCAAGGTAAACAGTGAGAGAGAAATGTAGTGGGAGGAGAGAAGGTGAAATGGAATGGGGTAAATTATCTCTCATAGAAGAGGCAAGCAGGAGACTTTTTAGTGGAGGAAAAAAGAGGAGAGCTGAGAAAAAAACATGAAGTTTACTCTCATCACATTTGACTAAAGGAAGGAATAAAATGCACACTCATTTTGGTATGAAAACCTATCTTACAATACAGGAAAGTGGGAGAGAAGGAGATAAGCAGGGTGGGGAGGTGATGGAAGGGAGGGCAATGGGAGGAGGGACAATTTGAAGTCAACACTCGGAGAGGGACAGGATCAAAAGAGAGTATAGAAACAATGGGGGGGCAGAATAGGATAGAGGGAAATGTAGTTAGTTTTATACAACATGACTATTATGGAAGTCATTTGTGAAACTACACATATATGGCCTATATTGAATTGCCTGCTTTCCCAAAGGGAGTGGGTGGGGAGGGAGGGATGGCGAGAAGATGGAACTCAAAGTTTTAGGAACAACTATCGAGTATTGTTCTTGTTACTAGGAAATAAGAAATACAGGTAATGGGGAATAGAAAGTTATCTGGCCCTACAGGACAGAAGAGAAGATAGGGACAAGAGAAGGGAGGGATGATAGAAGAGAGGGCAGATTGGTGATAGGGGAAATTAGAATGCTCAGTGTACTGGGGTGGGGGGAGGGGACAAATGGGGAGAAATTTGGAACCCAAAATTTTGTGAAAATAAATGTATAATGTTAAATAAATAAATTTATATTAATAAAACAAAGAAAATCACATATTAACATTAAAAAAACTATCATTCTTCTACAATTTCTAACAAAATATCTGTAATATGTCATTTACCTCTTAAAGATTTAATAGCAGTATCTATAGTGTTTTGGGGATTGCCGAATGATCTATGAATTATTTTCTGAGGTTAAAAATAGTCATTTATTATCTTATATCACTACCATTAACATTATATCCATTCTAGCCAAACTGAATTATTCATTGTACTCTGAAATTATCTCATTCCTTTTGTTTTATGCTTTTTCTTTTTTATCTTTATTTTAAAATTTTTATATCTATTTATTTATTTTTAGTTTGCAACATTCATTTCCACAAAATTTTGAGTTCCAATTTTTTCTCTGTCTCTTCCCTCTCCAAACCTCATAACTCCTTTCATTCTGTTTACTACTTTCTTCAATATGCCCTCCCTTCTATCACATCCCAGCCTTCTCTTATCCCTGTCATCTCTGTTTTCTTATAGGGCAAGACAGATTTCTATACCCCATTACCTATATTTCCTATTTCTGTTGTATGGAAAACCAATTTTCAGCATTCATTTCTAATACTTTGACTTCCAATTTCTCTCCCTTCCTCCCTCCCCACTGAGGGAGGCAAGCAATTCAACATAGGCTATATATGTGTAGTTTTGCAAAAGACTTCCACAATAGTCATGATGTATAAAACTAACTATATTTCCTTCCATCCTATCCTTTCCCCCATTTATTCTATTCTCTCATTTGACTTTATCTCTCCCTAAAAGTGTTAACTTCTAATTACTCCCTTCTCCCAGTTGGTCTCCCTTCTATTATCACCCTCAACTCACTTGTTCCCTTTCCTCTACTGTCCTGTAGTGTAAGATAGATTTTCATATCGAATTGAGTGTGCATGTTATTCCCTCCTTAAGCCAAATATGCACAGAGTGAATTTCACTTTATCCCTCTCACCTTCTCCCTTTTCTCCTCCATTGAAAATTATTTTTCTGACCTCTTTTGTGAGATATAATTTGCCCCATTCAATTTGTTTCTTTCTCCTCCCAATATATTCCTCTCTCACTCCTTAATTTTATCTTTTTTACATATTATCCCTTCTTGCTCAACTCAACATGTGCTCTTTGTCTATGTGTGTGTATGTGTGTGTGTGTCTGTGTTTGTGTGTGTGTATAATCCCTCCAATTACCCAAATACTGAGAAAAGTCTCAAGAGTTACAAATATGTTTCCATATAGGAATATAAACAGTTCAGCTTTAGAAAGTCATTTTTGATTTCTCTTTCCTGTTTACATTTTCATGCTTCTCTTGATTTCTTTAAAAGTCAAATTTTCTATTCATTTCTGATCTTTTTATCAAGAATGCTTTCAGTTCTCTATTTCACTGAATGACCATTTTTTCCCCTGAATTGTTATACTCAGTTTTGCTGGGTAGGTGATTCTTGGTTTTAATCTCAGTTCCTTTGACTTCTGGAATATCATATTCCAAGCCCTTCAATCCCTTAATGTAGAAGTTACTATATTCTCTGTTATCCTGATTGAATTTCCCCACTACTAGAATTGTTTCTTTTTAGCTACTTTCCATATTTTCTCCTTGACCTGAGAGCTCTGAAATTTGACTCCAATGTTCCTAAGAGTTTCTCTTTTTGGATCTCTTTCAGGAGGTGATTGGTGGATTCTTTCAATATTTATTTTGCTCTCTGGTTCTAGAATATGAGGGCACTTTTCCTTGATAATTTCATGAAAGATGATATCTGTTCTCTTTTTTTGATCATGGCTTTCAGGTAATCCCATAACTTTTATATTATCTCTCTTGCATCCATTTCTGAGGCAGTTGTTTTTCCAATGAGATATTTCACATTATCTTCTATTTTTTCATTCTTTTGGTTTTGTTTTGTAATTTCTTGGTTTCTCATGAAGTCATTGGCTTCCATCTGTTCCATTATCATTTTTGAAGAACTATTTTCTTCAGTGAGTTTTTTAACCTCCTTTTCCATTTGACTAATTCTGCTTTTTTAAAGCATTCTCCTCCTAATTAGCTTTTTGGATCTCTTTTTCCAATTGACTTAGCCTATTTTTAAAGATGTTATTTTCTTCAGCATTTTTTGGGTCTCTTTCAGCAAGCTATTGACTCTCTTTTCAAGCTCTTCCACGGCCTGAGCCCATGTCATATTTATTTTGGAGGTACTGGATGCAGAAGCCTTTACTTCTTCAGACAGTGTGGAAAAGAAATGTTCACTGAGAAAGTAACCCTCTCTAATATTATTTTTTCCCTTTTTTGAACATTTTCTCAGCCAGTTAATTGACTTTTGAGTCCTTTGTCAAGAGGAGGGTATATTCTGGGAACTTGAAAGTTCTCAGTTCCTCCAAGGTGGCACAATCAAGGGAAAGGAGTTCACTTCTCTCCTGGCCTTCACACTGGTCTGGAAATAACCAAAAACTTTTCTGCCCAGAAACTCTGAGTAGTGGAATTCCCTCTCCACAACCACTTCCAGCTCTGCCACATCAGCCCAGTGCTCTTCCTCACCCCAGGACCATGCTCAGGGCTAAGATTCAGATCAGCTGCTCCTGGAGCTTTAGGCTGAAGGTTCCTGAAATAGAGGCTGCAGCTGCTGCCACCACCTCCTGGGGCCAGGGCTAGGGGGGAACCCTGCTCCCTTATCGCCCAGTTGGAAAAGCTCTCTTACTGACCTTTGAAACTTTATTTGGCACTTGTGTGTTAAGAGGTCTGGGAACCTCTGCTGCTTCTGGGAATTCCACCCCCCAAGGCCTGTTCTAGTCCTGTTTTTCCAGGTGCCACGTGGCCAAATCTGGAATGCACTCTGCTCTGTACTCCATGTGATGGACCTTTCTTGTCACCCTTCCAAGCTACCTTTTTCTGGAAATCTCTTTCACTCTGTTATTCTGTGACTTCTGCTGCTCTAGAATTTGTTGAGAGTCATTTTTTACAGGTATTTTATGGACTGTGGGGCAAGAGTTAGAGTATGTGTCTTTCTACTCTGCCATCTTGGCTCCACCCCCTTCATGCTTTTTCTTGCACTATTTTATGCATCTGAAATGACACTCTAATATCTTTGTTTATATTATATCTTTTCCCTCTTTTAAGATATTCCATCTTTTAAGATTTTCCATCTATTAAGATATTGGTTATTTATTATATTCTTTAGAAAAGTTCCTCCTACCTTGAAGTTGATTTTATTTCTCCTTCATTTTATTTTGTAATCAAGTCTACTTCTGAAGTCACACATGTAAACATTCTTTTTTTCTTTCTTTTGTCTCTGTGACAACAGTCATATTTTATTTTTTTCCCAGTTACATGTCAAAAAAAATTTAGCATTCCTTTTTACAAGATTTTTGAGTTCCAAACTTTTTCCCCTTTCCCTTTCCTCTCCTATATTGATATGGTAGGCCATTAGATATAGTTTATACATGTGCTATGATGCAAAAAATATTTCCATACTAATCACAGTTATGAAAGTAGAAACATTAAAGAACACGAGAAAGAATAAAGTTAAATGGAGAGAAAAAACTTCAACCTGTATTAAGTCCATCAGTTCTTTATCTGGATAAGGATGGCATTTTTCTTCATAAGTCCTCTGTACTTGTCCTGGATCATTTTGTTGCTAAGAGTTGAGTCATTCATAGTTGATCATCATACAATTTTGCTGATACTATGTAAAATGTTTTCCTGCTTCTGCTCATTTCACTTTGCATTATTTCATACAAATCTTTCCAGGTTTTCCTGAAATCTACTATTAAAAAGCAGTCACTCTAAATATGTTTTTACTTGTAGGAACTTTTTCCTTTTTTATGATTTCTTTGGGACACAGACCTAGTAATGTGATTGCTCAACCATTCTGGAGAGCAATTTGGAATTATATCCAAAGAGCAACCAAATTACATAAAGTTTGGTTACTCTTTGAGCATAGTTCCAAATTGCTCTCCAGAATGATTGGATCAGTTCACAGCTCTACCAACAGTACGTTAACATCCCAGTTTTTCCACATTTTCTCTAGTATTTATGATTTTTCTTTTCTGATATATTAGCCATTCTGATAGGTGTGAAGTGGTATGTCAGAGTTGTTTTAATTTGTATTTCTCTAATTTAAAGTGATTTGGACCACTTCTTCGTATGCCTAAAGATAGCTTTGATTTTTTCATCTAAAAACCTTTTGTCCATATCCTTTAACCATTTATAAAATGGGGAAATTCTTTGTATTCTCACAAACCTGACTGAGTTATCTATATATTTGAAAAATAAAACCTTTATAACAGACATTTGCTGTAAAGATTGTTTCCTGTCTTTCAGCTTTCCTTCTAATGTTGTTTTCATTGGTTTGGTTTGCACAAAAGCTTTTTTACTTAATATAATCAAAATTATCTTTTTTTTGTATTTTGTAATGCTCTCTATCTCTTGTGTAGTCATGAGTTCTTACCCTGCCCATGTATCAATTTCCTGCTCTTCTAATTTGCATGTGGTGTCACCTTTTATGTCTAAATCATTCCAAAGTTCTGTCATATTTAACTTTTCTAATATTCTATTCAACTCCTTACTTTCTTTCATATTTAATTTGGGTTGGATTTATCAAGTCCTGAGAGGAGACAGTTGAGGTCCTGCACTAGAATAGTTTTGCTGTTTCTCTCTTGTAACTCACTTAACTTCTCCCTCAAGTATTTGGATACTATAACACTTGAAATATATATGTTTAGTATTGATAATGCTTCATTATCTATTCCACCTTTTATCAAGATGTAGTTTCCTTCCTTATCCCTTTTAATTATTCCTTATCCCTTTTTTTGCTATTACTCTGTGATCAGAATTGCCACTCCTGTTTTTTTTAAATTTCAATTAAAGCATAATATATTCTATTCCAGCCCTTTGCTTTTACTCGGTTTTTATCTCTTTGCTTCAAATGTGTTTCTTACAAACCATATTTTGTAGGATCATAGTTTCTAATCCACTCTTCTACCTGCTTCTGCTTTATGGGAGAGTTTATCCCATTCACAATCATAGCCATCATTATTAACTATGTATTTCCTTCCACCCTATTTTCTCTCTTTTTTGTACATTTCTCTCTCCTTTCACCCTTTCCTCCTCAACAGGTGCTGTTGATCACCATCTCCCTCAATCTCCCCTCTCTTATATCTGCCAGGCCCATTTCTTTCCTCTTTCTACTACATCTGCCCTCTCTCTTATCCATTTTATAGTTCTCTATATGGTAAGATATATATTTTATACCCAAATGAGTGTGTATGTTATGCCCTCTTAGCCAAATCCAATGAGAGCAAGTTTCAAACAATGCTCACTCTCTCTCTTCTTTCTCTCTGATGTAATAGATCTTTTGGACCTCTTATTGTGATGTAATTTACTTGATTTAACCTTGCTTTTCTCTTCTTCTAATGCAATTATTTTTTTAATTTTTTATATTATTCCATCAAGACCAACTAATACTCACACCCTCTGTCTATCTATGCCTCTTCTAGATGCCTTAATAAAGACAAAACTCTCAAGAGTTATAAGTATCATCCTCCTGTGTAAGGATATTAATAGGTTAACCCTATTGAAGTGATCATTTTTTTCCTTTTCTCTTTACCATTTTTATGGTTCTCTTGAGTATAGTATTTGAAAATCTTATTTTCTGTTCAGCTCTGGTCTTTTCATCATTAGTAAATATTCATTGTTTCCTTGAATGTCCATCTTTTCTCCTGAAAGATTATGCTCAATTTTACTGGGTAGTTGATTCCTTTTCATACTCCAAGCTCCTTTGCTTTCTAGAGAATCACATTCCAAGCTTCCAGTCCTTTAATTTGGGAGCTGCTAAATCCTAAATAATCCTGACTGTGGCTCTATAATTCTTGCATTGTTTCTTTTTGGCTATTTGCAGAATTTTCTCCTTGATCTGATAACTCTGGAGTTTGGTGACAATATTTCTTGGAGTTTTCACATTGTGATCTCATTTAGGAGGTGATTGGTAGATTCATTCAATGAGTATTTTGCCTTCTGGTTCTAGGATACGAGGGCAGTTTTCCTTGATAATTTCTTGAAAGATGCATCCCAGATTCTTTCTTTGGTCATGGCTTTTAGTTAGTCTAATAATTATTAAATTATCTCTCCTGGATGTGCTTTCCAGGTAAGTTTTATTTTCCAGTGGGGTGTTATACATTTTCTCCCATTTGTTTTCATTCTTTTGATTTTGATTCACTGATTCTTGATATCACACAGTGTCATTAGTTTCCATTTGCCCAAACATAATTCTTAAGGAATTATTTTCTTCAATTAGCTTTTGTATCTCCTTTTCTGTTTGGTCAATTCTACTTTTTAAAGAGTCATTTTCTTCAGTTGATGTTTTTCTCCCAATTGACGAATTATATTTTTTAAGGAATTGTTTTCTTTACTCAATTTTTGTCCTTGCTTTTCCAAGCTATTGACTCTCTTTTGCAGTATCTCTCATCTCTTCCAAATTATCTTCTACCTCTCTTATTTGACTGTTAAAATCCTTTCTGAGTTCTTCCAAGAAGGCTGCTGGAACTTGAGATTAATTCATATTTCCCTTTAAGGTTTCACATGTAGGCATTATCACGTTGTTTTCCTAATCTGAATTTGTGTTTTGATCTTCCTTGTCACCACTGAAGCTCTCTGTGGTAAAGATTTTTGCTTCTTATTCATGTTTTTTCCTAATTTATGTCTTTTCAAGTAGAACTCATTTCCTGGAGCACAGAGGGCATCTCCCAAACTTCTTGTGCTAAGGGTTAAGACCTTGGTCACTAGCTTTGTGCACTAGGACCTTAGGTGCTGGTGGCTTACTCATTACACTGGGGTGGCCCATCCTATGCAAGCCTGTTGTTGCCTGGTTTCCGGGTCTGGTAACTTGCCTCTATGCTGAGGCTGAAGACCTCATAGTTGGCCTGCTGTGCCATTAGCCTACTGAACCAGGGTTAAGCAGCTTTGGTTGCTTACCTGTGCTATGTCTAAGAACCTCCTGCTGAATTGCCCAGATACAGCTTGTGCTGGGCTGTGTTTCACTTACTCTAGTGAGACAGACATTTTCTGGGTATCTTCTAAGTTAAGCTTAAGCTGGAGAATTTTTTCACTCTGTGTTTATGTAGGTTCTGTCACTTCAGAATCCATGTAGAGGATCAATTTAATGTTGTTTCTTATGGAAGCTGGGGATACCTCAGACAGCTTCCTGACTTCTCTTGACTCTGCCTCCCAGGACTCAAAATTTTACAAATGAATTTTAAAAATGGTTTTTACACATAATGGTGAAAAATAAAATGCTAAATAAGAAATTATTAGTAGATTATGGAAATTTTTTCTGTCAGATCTATGGATAAAGGAAGAATTTATAACCAAAGAAGAGATAGAGAGGATAATTTGGGTTACATGAAATTAAAAATATTTTGTATAAACAAAAACAATGCAGCCAAAATTAGGAGGAAGGTAGGGAACTGGTGGAAAATACATTGGAAGTTTCTCTGACAAATGACATCTCTCAAATAAATAGAAAACTGATCTAAATTTATAAAAATAAGAGTCACTTCCTAATTGATTGTATCAGTAAGCATCCCAACATACACAGGGGGACCTACTATCACAGGTTCTTAGACCTGTATTCATAAAAGGAAAGGCAACTTTTGAAGGGTTAACAATCACTTTAATCAAACATATGTATCAGTCCTTTAACCAAGCACATATATTATTCACCTATTTCAGGAGAATCAGCACTCTGAACTTCAAAGAAAATAGAGAGGAATTAAAAGTCTGTGGACACACTTCCAAAATGTCTAACCATTAATATAGATGCATCTTTGCCTGCCCTAGAGGGAATATCTGGGTTTCTCAAATCTGGGGGGCTCCTTAGCAGCTTCCCAGAATCCTAGCCTAACACTTCTAGTCAGCAAGCCCCAAAGTAAAACCTCATCCTCAGAGTATTTATACACTTTTTAGAGCCAAAGGGCATAACCCTCTGACAAAATGCCTCAATAGACAAAACAAATATACCTGGGACCCTCTTACAAAACAACCCTCCTACAAACTCCTAATCAACCTTCCCACAATGGACAGGTCCATCAATGAATGGGTAAGATCCTTCTCAATCACATTCAAATACAGACATTATAGTTCTTGATTATACTGAAAAAAATAGCAAAAGATCCTGCTTTACTTGCCATTACATTGACAAATGTTCAAAGGATATGAAAACCAGTTTTTAGAAGAAATCAAAGTTTTTTCTAGTAATTTGACAAAAAAAAATGTGCTAAATCACCATTGATTTGAGAAATGCAAATAAAATACCCTTGTGTAAGCACCTCACACCTATGAGAATAGCTAACATGACAGAAAAGGAAAACAATAAATACTAAAGGAAATGTCTAAAAATAGGAGCATTAATGGACTATTGGTGGAATTCTAAGTTGTTTCAACCACTCAGGAAAAAAAATTTGGAACTATGCCCAAAGAGCTATAAAACTATTCATATCCTTTGACCTTAGCAATCCTTATGCTACATCTATATCCTAAAGAGATTGAAGAAAAACGAAAAAGACCCTATATGTACAAAAATATTTGTAGCATCTTTCTTAGTGTTGGCAAAGAATTAGAAATTGAGAGACTTCCCATCAATTGGGAAATGACTAAGCAAGATGTGCCATATTATTGTGATGGAATATTGTTGTGCTAAAGAAATGATGAGCAGGATGATTTTAGAAAACCCTGCAAAGATGTATATGAATTGATACAGAGTGAATTGAGCAGAATCAGGAGAATGTGCTACATAGTAACAGAAATACTTTAAGAATGATCAACTATAGGAGTCAGCTACTTTGACCAATAAAATAATCCAGAACAATTCCAAAAGACTCATAAGAAAAATTGCTAACCGCCTTAAGAGGAAGAACTGGTGGAATCTAAATGCAAATTGAAGTTTTGTTTGTTTGTTTGTTTTTTATTTTCCTTATTTGTCTTTCATTTTTGCAACATGTTTTATATGATTGCACAGATGTCATTGATATATTGCTTGTCCTCTCAATGGGTGGGGCAGGGGTTGCTGGGAGAGAGAATTTGACACTCAAAAGAATTTTAAATGAATTTTTAAAAGATAATTTAAAAAGCTGGTTACTACATCATACTAGATGGACTAGAATGCAAGATAAGAAATTTGTTTTTAACACAACCAGAATAGGAATTTGATTTATTTGACTATGTTTATGTGATGCAAGAGTTTCTTCTTTTTTCTTTCGTTCTCTCTTCCTTTTCTTTTTCATTCTTCCCTTTTTCCTTCTTTCCTTCCTTTATTTGATTCTTTCTTGTTTATTGTTAGAGGGAGATGGGAGAGAACACTGAATGCATAGTTCAATAGTAATTTTCAAGGTATTTTAATTGAATGAAGAGAGGAATGAAAAAAATGAACTTAATCTGGAGACATTAATCAAATATGTTCTCCATTGCTTAAAATGCCTAGTATATCAATTCCTTTTCCTAAGTAAGCAAATGAAAATGCTTGTGGAAATGTTTCAAGTTTCCTTGGTGAGTCACAGCTATTTTTTAAGCTGTTACATTTACTAACACAGATTGATGTATAATCACTGCTCTATCAGAGAAAACAAATCTCCTTGGTTATTATGTATATATGAAAATATATGATATAATATCAGATGACTCTAAGGGCAATGGTTCAGACTGGGAGATCCTTAGTCACTTCTTCTATATATGTATGCTTAAAAAACATCAAGTTTAATGCCTTTAGCTTAATTCAGTAGGATATTTGGAAACCTCTAACTTCTAAATAATATAGATAAAAGTCTCTGGAAATATTACAAAAGTAAAGAATGTTGTGTGATGTAAATTTCCAAAAATTTGGAAATTTGAGTCATTTATTCTAAATTCTGCATGCTATCTCTTGACGTTCATGAACAAAAGGAAATGTTAAAAATATAACCCTCAATCATGCGCTTTCCCTCCCCATCTTTGCTTCTCAGAAATCTTATCTTCCTCTGAGGGTATGATTCGACTCAAATTTACTTATCTGTGTAGATGTATTTTCCCTACAAGAGAATGCAAGCTCTTTGAGGAAAAATATTGCATTTTTTTTGCCTTTGTATCCATTGTGCCTAGTATATTTCTTTGCATATGGTAGGTGCTTAGTTGGTTGGTTGTTGTCCTTCATCTTCAAAGAGGACCAAAATGATATCACCATTGTAAAGTGAAATTTCAGTGTGTCCGACTATGGCTGATCAGACCAATATGAGCACAGAATGCTCTACCACAGGTTAGGCGCAGATAGTGCATATGAATATTTGGGGTGGATATCCCAGATTTAAGCATCCTCTGTTTACTTTGTGCTGTCTCAGTTCTGCTTGCTCAAAGAATACAACACCTTTTCTTATACGGGCACACCATGCTGAGCGGTCCTGTGCCAGTGTTTCCCATGTTTTACAGTCAAATACAAATTTCTTGAGAAAGACCTTGACAGTGTCCTTGTATCATTTCTTCTGGATATCATGTGATCAAGTTCTCCATAAAATAGTCTTTTTGACAAGTGTACATTTTTCATTTGAACAACATGGCCAGTCCATTGGAGTTATGCTCTTTGAAGCATAGTTTGAATACTTGGCAGTTCAGCTAAAGCAAGGACTTCAGTGTCTGGTACATTATCCTGTCAGGTGATACTCAAAATCTTCCTAAGACAGCTCAAATGAAAGTGATTCAGTTTCCTGTCATGGTGCTGGTAGACTGTTTATGTTCTACAAGAATATAACAATGAGTTCAGTGCAACAGCTCTGTAGACCTTCAATTTGGTAGAGGGTGTTCGGGAGGACCAGTACCTTTGGTGTGATGACTGACAAACCCTTTTTAGGGCTCTTTCCACCTTTGGTGTCCACCTGTTCCACCTAACTCTCCCCTTTGACTCCAAGAAGCTGCATTATTTGCAGTGGCCACACCCTGGTAAACCGTTTCAGCAGATGGGCCAAACCAGGTTGAGGGTAACCAAAGATTCTCAAATGCATCGGTGAGTTAGGGGGGTATCTATCCCAAGTATGTGATGACTTCCTCTGGTGGAATGGGCAGATGAGGACAATTTGTTCCAAAGGCCGTGAAGGCAGATGAAGCAGGTGATGTGGAGTGCTTAGAGCTTGCTTAGACACTGAAGACACCAAGGTCATGCACTGCATCCTGAGCCATTGCCAGCCCTCTTGACTCTGTCCTGCCACTGGACTATGATGACTCTGGAGGAGAGAGTGAGGCTGACAACTTCGTGCAACTCTGCCTCACTTAAATACAATTTACACATGAATTAAAAGACATCACCCATACCATTTCACTATTATGCCTCAAAGTCCTGTGAGGACAGCTTAGTGATGAAGTAATTGGTGGTGACATACTGGGAGCTGTAGTCAGGACACTGCTCACAGGTGACCTAGGCCATAGGGCTGTTTCTCCCTGGAAGTAGCAGTGAGACTCCGTAGCCCCCTGGGTATCTGAGCAGCCATTAAGGATAGCACTGCTCACCTCCTGGTGTGAGAAGGGGGGCTAGAAAAGATGCCCTAAATATTGCCTGCTTATCCAACCCTGGCCTTATTCCCACCACAGGCAGGGAATCCCACAATGTGGTCAAAACACAAAAAAGTGTATGAAAACATGTGCAAAGATGATTCCACTCACCATCAGCACATGGAACATGAGCACACTAAGAGACACACAAAATCCAGTAGACCTGAAAGAAGAACTGCTCTTGTTGCAAGAGAACTCAAGACATATTGCATCCAAATAATAGCCCTGAGTGAAACAAAGCTGGCAAATGAAGGCCAACTTATTGAAGTTGGAACTGGTACACCTTTTTCTGGAGTGGGTGCAGTGAAGGGGAGTGCTGTAAAGCTGACAAGGGTTTCAATCAAAACTCATCTAATCAGGTGCTTAGTAAACATTTACAAAAAGTAATGGTTAACTTTGAAGTTAAATATGGTATTCAGTACCATTTTTAAATCATCCCTAAAGATTTTCCTAGTGATGGGGTACAGGAACTAGGTGGTACAATGCATAGATTCCCGAGGCTGAAGTCAGGAAGACTTATCTGACTGAGTTCAAAACTGACCACAGATCCTTACTAGCTATATTATCCTGGGAAAGTCATTTAACTTCTGGCTACCTCTATTTCCTCCACTGTAAAATGGAGCTAATAACAGTGCTTACTTTATGTGTTTTTTGCAATGCTCAAATGAGACAATATTTATAAGAGCTTACTTTACTGCCTGGTACATAGTGAGTGCTATATAAATGCTTATTTCCTTCCCTTTCTATTATCAGATTTCTTGGAATTATTATTGACTCTTATTCAACACGTTTTGTTATTGTAGAACAATCTATTGTCTATTTTGTCTTTATGTTGGTACTTCAAATAGGTAAAGACAATGATCATGTCATTTTTACTGAGTCAAAAATCACAATATATGTACGTATATATGTATATACGCACATATATGTATATACATATGTCTGTATATATGACTATGGCCTATAATTCCTATGAACTATAATCCTGTAGCTTTCAAGTTTTCCTCAAATTCCCTTAAAAATCTTCTATACTTGATGATACCACTTCATTTCCTATTATTTTTTTTTGTTAAATCTCCCTTATAGTCTAGCATTTGACTTCATCACTCACATGACACTGTTCTCTAAAAAATTACTGTTGGACTCTTAATTGACAAGTCTAAGGACTTCTTTAAAATAATCTTCTCCTCCTTATTCTCCCTCTCTTCCTTCTCTTTCTTTTTTCTTGTTCTTCCTCCTCTTCTCCTTTCAATTATTATATTTATATAGATATTTTCCAGATTTATATACTCCTCTGTATAAGTATGAGAAATATAAAATAGTTAAATCTACACTTTAAAATGATCACTTTGGAAGTCAAATAAAAGATGTACTGTAGTGGATAGAGATGTGAGGGATGAATGAGGTTAGCAGCTTTGCAAATGGAAAGAAGGGTGTCCCACTTAAACAATTACTTATCAGACATTGCAAGCTGAGGTCTCTGACTCTCAACCTGTCAAAATCTCATTAGCCTCCTTCCTTCTTCAAAAAAATTCGTTTCTTATAAACTTCCCTATTAATTTCAATCCTTCTAGTTGAAAATTATGCAAACTCAGTGTCATCTTTGACTATTCGCTTTTCACATATTCACTATTTATATATCCAATCAGTTGCCAAATATTTCCTTTATTGGATCCAGAATATTTAGAAGATACATTCCCTTATTTCTACTTACATAGCCACCAACCTTTAACCACCCCTAATCTTTCCATTTCTGTCCTACTGTAATTGTCTTCTGGTTAGTCTCCTTCCCTGAAGTCTCTCCCAACTATAGGTCATCTTTTATTCATCTACTAAAGTAATCATTCTAAAGTGCAGATCTTACACACACATACACACACACATACACACACACATACACACACACACTGCAAGGTTCAGTAACTCCTTACTATCTGAGATAACATGTTCAGTCCTCTGTTATATATATATATTTTTTTAAATGCCTTCACAAATTTGACCCTTTCTTTCTGTTTCAGTCTTGTAACAATTTTCTTTCCACCTTTTTTATGATCTAGACCTTTTGCTGTTCCTCACACATTACATTCCATCTTGTCATCCTTTATTTTTTAAGCTGCCCCCATGACTCGAATGTATTTCCTCCTTATTTCTGCCTCTTAGAATCCCTGGTGACTTCCTTCCTTATTATTGCTGTGCTCTTAGCCCCTCTCCCCAAAAAAAGCCAACACTAGATTTTTCATCTCTTCCTCAAAGACTTATATGTATATTGATTCACCTTATCTAATGTAAGTTCCTTGAAGACAGAGATTGTTTTTGATGTTTCTCCATATTCCCAAATGCTTCTCATTATGCTTATAATACTGGTAAATACATACTACTTAATTGGTTGCATTTTAGAATTTATAAATTATTTTTACATCTATAATTTAATATTCTTTCCATGTTAATCTTCTAAGGTAGTTAGAGCAGGTTTGATAGATAAGGAAACTGTTGTTTCAGAGAATGATAAAATTAGTATTCACCTGATAGCATCAGAAACAAGAAATAAGAATATTATTCCTCTTCCTTTACTTAATTTATCACTTACCATTTCCAGAATAAAAATGATGAAATCAAGACCCCAAGTAGTTGTGTTTTATGACAATGTTCTAATAATGGGGTAATTGTTACATTAATATATTAATAATTTGATCAAAAAGTATTCACTCTGTGTCAGATGTTATGGTAAGAGATGATATAAAGGAAAAAGCTTAAAAGCAGTCTATGCCCTCAACATGCTCAAATTCCAGTGGGTTAGGTAGTATGAAAAAAGCTAGGCACATATTCAATACATACGTAATTGATAGGAGGCAATCTCCTATCAATGGTGCAAGGTGTGGGAAAGACCTCTTACATAAGATAAGGTTTGAGTTTATACTTGAAGGAAGGCAGGGAATGTAAGAAATGGGGGTGAGTATAGAGAGGATTCCAGGTACAGAACTCAAGTGTCTGAAGGCACAGAATTAAGAAACAGATTATCATTTGTGAGGAAAAACAAGTAGACAAAGACTGCTCAATTATAGTGTGCATGGTTAGGAGAAAAGTTTGAAACACTGAATATAGAGAAGCTTGAAATATAGGAAGGGTCCAAGTTATAAAAAACTTTAAATGACAAAGACATGGATTCATCTTCAATGCTCATGGGAATAGGAGCAATAAAAATAAAGGAGGGATGTGGTATATCAGTATACTTGAGGAAAATCACGTTATAGCTACATAAAGGATAGAGTGGACTTGGGAGAAGTAAGGCAAGGAGTCAAATGAAAAGATTCTTTTAATACTTCAGATAATGAAGGCCTGAATCTATTTGGTGCCTGGATGATTAGATTCCTAGCAATACATGACAGATGATGTAATGATAGAGATGATGAGACTTGACATCAGTTTGGTCAAATAGGATGAATGAATGAATAAATGAGGAAAAGAACAAACTTTTGGACATTGATGACTGGGAGAGTGGTGATGTTCTCCACAATGAGACAAAAGATGAAAAGAGGGCTGGGTTGGTAAGAGTGATATTGAGTTCTATTTGTATCATTGAGTTTGAGAGGATTAATTCAAGCTGTCCAGAAGACAGTTCAGATATGAGACTGGAGCATAGGAGAGAAACTAGTGCCAGGAATAGAGATATGACAATAATTTGCAAAACCATGATAAATGAACTATAAGAGACCTGAAAAGATCACCAAGTGAGATCATACAGAGGAGGGATTCTTAATGTTTTAGGGTATGTTCTGTGGCCCCTTTGAAAACACAGAGAAACTTATGCATCTCTTCTCTAAATATTGTTTGTTGACTTCATTCTTAGTGTAGAGAAATGATAAAATTCAGTTAGAGGTTAATGGAAATTAATATTTTTTTCCCATTTAAGTTCATGCACCTCCTGAAATTTATTACACCGATTCCTGTTAGGAATCACTGGTATATAGATGAAGTTAAAAGAATCCACCACAGAGACTTCAGTTATACTTGTTATTCATAAGCATGACATGGATAAAGAACCATGAAAGAAAACTGAAAAGAAGCAATCAGTCTGCTAAGGAGAGAATAAGGATAGTGCATTGTCAAAAATAACTCACAGAGGAGATAGTATCCAGGAAGACTCATCAGTGTCACATACCACATACAGGTCAAGAAAGATAAAAATTAAGAAAAGAACATTGGATTTAATTTTAGGGAAAGTAATTTCAGTTAAATAATAAAATGAGAAACCAAATTAAAGAGGCTTTTAGAAAAATATGAGATGGAGACATCTAGCATAGACAACTTGCCCAAGTTTATCAAAGAAGAGAAGATGTATGTGTCACCAGCTAGTGAGGATGGTAGGATCAAGTGAGGGCTGTGTTTATTTTTAACAATCACAATGCATGTGATAGATCAGCAATAGGAGAAACAGTGAAATAGTTTAAGAATTTATGAAGAATCTACCATATGCCAGATACTTTGTTTACAACTTCACAAATATCTCATTTGAAACTCACAACTTTGGAAGGCAGATTTCCACACTTCACTCTTGGGGAACTGAGGCAGACAGTAGTTAAGTGACTTACTCAGGGTTGAATCTGAAGCTAGATTTGAAATTAGGTCTTCTTGATTTCAGGTCCAATGATCTATTCACTGCATTTACTTAGATATCTCAAATAAGGTACCACTAGAAAATATATCACCAGTCACATAGAGGTATAGTAGTGATTTGCTAACAACAATCGCTATCATTTATATAGCATTTTGAGTGTGGAAAGTGCTTTATAAATATTATCTCACTTGATCTTCACAGGAAAATTATTTCTAATTATTAATAAAAAAACATGATTGTGAAGATCAGATGAGATACTAAATATAAAATGCTTAGCATAATATTTGGCATATACTAAATTTTGTATTACTCTTAACATTTCACTATTATTGTTAGGATTGTACTATTATTAGTATTGTACTATGGCATACAAAAATTCTAACAGTCCCTACAGAAACAGAAATATATTTATGTTGATCCAAAGAATATTGGACCAGATTCCTAAAAAAATAAAAAGAATATTTTAAATCCCAGTAAAATCTCTCACTATTATTTTTAATAATAACATTATTTTTATATGACTTTGGACAAGTGATTGTCACTCACTCAATACTTTCATTTTACTGTGATCTCAGGCTTTTTAATCAAGGAATAATAACTGTAAATTATAGTTGATGAGTCATTGGCTTAGTCCCCGTCTACCTGCCACCATAATTTATGTATTCCAGTAATTTCCATGGTATTCGTTGTCACTAGTATTATTTTTTCTTTATTGTAATGTTAAAATAATCTACAAATACATTTCAATATAATAAGAACCAGAGTTTTTTTTCAGTACAAAAATATGTCTAAGTTGTCCATTTTAAAGTATGTAAACAACAAGTGAAGAGCCCATAGCTATACTGAGAACTTGTGACAAAAGCATAGATGATTCTATACCCCTTGGATCAATTACTTTTCATAGACCTGACTGTACCCAAAGCTCTATATACAGACCAAGAAAAGAAAAATTCAATCCATACCATTGAGAATTTAAATTAGT
>CM053769.1:172833474-172850938 GCA_028658325.1 Potorous gilbertii | reverse complement strand
TGATATGGGTAATTAGAATGTCCAGTGTATGGGGGAGGGGGGAGGGAACAAATGGGGAGAAAATTATGGAACCCAAAATCTTGTGAAAATGAATGTAAAAAGTTAAATAAATTTATTTAAAAAAAAATAAAATAAAATAAAAAAATTAAAAAAAATAAAAAAATTAAAAAAAATTAAAAAAAAGAAAGGGATTTCCTTTTATATTAATATCTCTTATTTGTTATGTAGCAATGCTTAGTGTTTTTGAGGTTTTATTTTGTAGCCTATAACTTTGCCGAAGCTATTGTCTTAGTTTATATCTTTGATGATTCCCTTGAATTTTCCAAGTTAACTCTCATACCATAAGCAAATAGGAATAGTTTGACCTATTCGCCTTCATGCTCTTGTTTCTTATTGCTATTACCAGCATTTATAGAACTGTATCAAAAAATAATGAGAGGGAAAATCCTTGATTTACCACTGTATTTAAATTTTTCTAACATATTTCCATTGCATAGGATGCTTGACTTTGATTTTAGGTAGGTTCTTATGATATTTATAAATATCACATATATTGAGATAATTATGTGCTTTTATGTTTTCGTTTCTCATATGCTTAATTGTATTGATAATGTTCCTAATGTTGCACTATACTTGCATTCTTGGAATAAATCAATCTTGGTCATTTTGAATGATTTCTTGGATAAATAACTTTTGACTCTTTGACATGCATTCTATTTAAAAAAAATTTGCGTTGATATCCATTAATTATATTGGTCCAGAGTTTTGCTTATGTGAATTATCCTCTCATGATTTAATTTTTTAGGATATTATTTATCTGATAAAAAGAGTACTTGATAGGGTATTTCTATCTCAGGTTTTGAGAACGATTTGTATAGGTTGAGTAATAATTACTATTTAAAGTTTGGTAGACTTCTCCATGATTCCTTTGGGACCAGATATTTTTCCTTTCATAGTTTTTTTTTCCTTTACAGCCAGTTACATCTATTTGATATTCTGTTGCTTTAACTGTTTAATATTTTTGAAAGTATTTCTCTACTTGTTTTATTATATTCTCAATTTTCTTAACATATCCAGTTAGGTTTAATAGACTTTTTTAATCTTTTTTCATTTCTTCTGATTTTGTTGTGACTTCACCTTCTCTATTGGCTATTAGTTTGGTTTAGATTTCTGATGTCTTTTCTTACCAGATTGCTAAAAGTTTATCGATTTTATCAGTCCTTTTCAAGAGTCCACTTTTAGGTTTTTTGTTTACTTTTTGTTTGTTTGTTTTTAGTTGTTATTAAATTGTGTGGCATATATTATAGAGTGCTGGGCTTGAATTCAAGAAGACCTTAATTCAGATCTGGTCTTTGACACTTTCTAGCTGCATAATCTTGAGCAAGTCACTTAACTTACATTTGCTGAAACTTAAGGTCTTAGAGAGTTACCTAATACACTAAAAGGTCATAGGCATGGTTTAAAATTTTCAACTGTAAAATGCAGTTAATAATAGCATTAACCTCTCAGAGTTATAGTAAGGATCAAGTGAGATACTATTTAAGTGTCCAGCGGAGTATGTGTTACATAATAGGTACTATAATCATGCTACCTATTATTGATGTCATGAGTTATATCATTTCTTAATTATTTTAACTTTTCAGTTTTTCAATTGTTCCTCTAATGTTAACATACTTTTCCCCCTTATTTTAGAATTATTTGCTGATGTTATAATTTTAAAATGTGTGTTTACTTCATTGATTAATCCTACTTTTTTCTGTTTTATTGTTGTATGATTTTCCCCCTTAAGACTGCTTTCATTGTAACTGAAATATACTATATTGTTTGATAATAATGATATCCTTTTACAGAAATAATAATTATTTCAAAATTTTGCCTTTGGCCCATTTGTTATTTAGAAATTTATTGTTAAACTATCATTTTATTGTGTCTTTTTTTGTGGTCCCTTGTTTCCTATTTTCATTGCTTTTTGGTTTGTAAAAAACATATTTATTATTTCTGCCATTTTACATTTATTTTCAGTATCTTTGTGACCAAACACATGGTCAGTTTTCATAAATATTTCTTGGGGTGTTAATAAATACATATATTCTTAAGGAGTCTTATTTAGAAGATGCCATGAGTATTTTTGCTTTAACCATTACATTACTTTTCTCAGTTCTCAAATTTCTCCCTTTTTATCATTTTTATTATATGCATTCAAAACTGAGAGGGACAGAGAAAGATATTACTATTTATGTATGCTAATAGTTCAGTCAATATTTTTATAAATTTAGATGCTAAGACATTTGGACCACAAGAATTTAATATTAGTATTGCTTCTTTTAATTATAGTGCAGTTTTCAATTTATACTTTCTGATGTTTTGAACATTTTGTTTTGCCTAATGAGATGTCAACTATTGCATTTTAGGATACATCTGATGCATAGTATTTTTCCAACCCTGTATTTTTCATTCTGTGTATTTTTATGTTTCTAAACGTATTTCTTATGAGCAAAAGATAGTGGGATTTTTAAAAATTCATTTACATTTAAAGTTATGAAAATTTGATGTGTATTTCCCATTGTCTCCATTTTTATCAAAATTAGGATTTTTCCTCTTCCTTTGTAACCCCAGTACTGTGTCTCGCCTGCTATTTTTAGCATAATATATTTTAAGATAACTATTCCAATGGGCAATCTTCCTCTCTTCTGCTAGTCTCTCATCTTTAGTTGTGTCTTAGTTATCAGTTCTCTTTTGTTTCTTTCTCCTATCTAGTTAATTTAATTCTTCCCCTCTTCCCCACTTTAAGTTAGTCAAGTAAAAATCCCTTCCTCTATTTCTCTTTAACTATTGTTTTCATTTAAAAATACCTTTCTGTACCCTTTTCTTAAAAAAAAATATTCCATTCTCTTGATTATTAAATTTCCCTTTTCTATTCATTCCAGACTTTAATTGATTTATGGCTTTTAAAATATTTAGTCTTTCTTTACTCTTCAAATTCTTCATGAAGTTAAAATGTCTAAATCTCCAAATTTGTATTTATTATTCTGTACAGATTCCATATTATATTTTAGATCTTCTAAAACTAACTACCTTACATTTGATATTATACCTCACTTTTATAAATTCCATTTCCTCTGGGAATTACTACGGATATTGCTCAAATGGTAGTAATTTTCTCATGTCCCGGTTGTGCTATTGATTATAGACCTTTATCTCTTCATAATTTTCTTTTCTCATTTCTCTTGAAATCTGTTTCCTGAATCCACACCTTCACACACTTCTAATATCAGTTTCCACCAGCACCTTTGATTCCCCTTATTTTGAGGCAGGATGAGTTTTCTATCTAAGTACTATATCCCTAAGGATTATACCAATTGTAAATTAACTCATCCTTTATGAAATAACTCTCTTCTGTCATAGGAACATTCATCAGTCATTTTGCCTCCCACTGATTAAGCCATATTTCCACCTTTCTTTAATTACTTTTCAGTCCTTTCAATCTTTCCCTTTTCCTCCTTGCCCAATTTCTGAAAGTCTCTTTTCTGTTGAAGAGACTACAAGATTTAATTTTCCCCTCATTGTTATCCTGTGACTTAATTTGGGATATTCACATATTCCTCAATATTTTCTTTTCTATCTCTCCCTTTTATGTACCTTTCTATTCTGTATTTTAGTCACCAAAAAATAATCTACCAGTAATTAGACTGTTGTGATGTTTATTCCCTGATATTTATTCCATTATGTTTCATTCCTGTTTCTCCACCATAAATTCTACTTTTCATCATTGCCACTTTATGTGCATTTAGAAAGAACTATCTTAATGGATTTTCTCTTTCTTTTTGTAATTGTATTCCTTAGCTGATGTATTTCTTTATGCTTCTTGTATTCCTGTAGTTTTGTGTATTTGAAAAACAAATATTTTCAGCACTGGTTTTCTTTCTAGGAATGTTTGAATATCTCATTTAAAATTTATCATCCATCTTTTATTTTATTGATAGACTCAGATTTCCAGGGTAGGTCACCTTGTGTCATATCATGAGATACTTTACTTTTCAGAACACATTCTATTCCCTTCTGTAGTTTCTGATAGATACATAAGAGTCAAGTGTTATTAAAATTTCTTTCACTTCACATTTAAACATGTTTCATTGAATTTTTTTGGTTTTTCATTAGAATTTTTAAGTTTAATGATTATATGTCTCATATTTAACAGGAAAATTGTTTTACCCATCTGGTGACAAACTGTGGATTCTTTTAGTAGGGAAATATGCTTTCAGTGTTCAGAAGTTTGGTGTAGTTTTCTCTTATTATTTCTTGCATTGTAGTATTCATTTTTTAAACTGTACTTAATATTCCTATTTTTTAAATTTATAATTTATTTATTTTCAGTTTTTAATATTCACTTCCAAAAGAATTTGAATTCAAAATTTTCTCCCTATCTCTCTTCACCTTCCACCCAGGACAGCATGCACTCCATCCACCCACTCCCTCAGTCTGTCTTCCCTTCTATTACTCCCCACTTCTTCCATCTCTCTCCCTTCTATTTTCCTGCTAGGTGAAATAGATTTCTATACCCCATTGCCTGTACATCTTATTTCCCAGTTGCAATGCAAAACAATTTTTAGCATTCACTATTAAAACTCTGAGTTCCATATTTTTTCCCTTTCTCCCTCCCCACGCACCCTCCTTGAGGAAGCAAGCAATTCAATATAGGTCAAACACATGTAGACATGCAAGATGCTTCTATAATAGTTACATTGTGAAAGACTAACCACATTTCCCTCTGTTCTATCCTGCCCTCCATTTATTCCATTCTGTCCCTTGACCTGTACTCTCTTAATAATATTTGCTTATGATTATCCCTTTCTCCGATTTGCTGTCCCTTCTATTATCTTCCCTCTCCTATCCCCTTCCCCTCTGCCTTCCTGCTGGGTAAAATAGATTTCCATGAGCTATTGAGTGTGTGTTATTCCTTCCTTAATCCAAATAACGAGACTAAAGATCACTTACTCCCTTTCATCTTCCCCCTCTTCCCCTCCATTGTGAGAAACTCTTTCTTGCCTCTTTTGTTTGAGATGATTTGCTACATTCTACATCTCCCATTCTCTTACTCCTAGTGCATTCCACTCAACAAGAAATTTTATTTTTGAGATATTCTCTCTTCATATTCAGCCAACTCTGTAACTTCTGTGAATATAAATACACACATAAATCCATGTACATAAACTTACATATATAAACACAATATACACATACATTTATATCTTTACATACCTTCATATATATATATCTATACACACACACACATATTCCCTCTACCTTGATACTGAAAAGATTGCTTGAGTTATAAATACCATCTTTCCATGTAAGAATGTAAAGAGTTGAACTTTAATAAGTCCTTTATGACTTCTTTATCCTATTTACCTTTCCATGTTTCTCTTGTTTCTTGTATTTGAAAGTCAAATTTTCTATTCAGCTCTTGTCTTTTCAATAAGAATGATTGATATAAAATCTCTAAGTGGAAAAACAACTGACCTGGAAAATAGATCCAGGAGAGAAAATTTAAGAATTATTGGCTTGCCAGAAAGCCATGATGAGAAAAAGAGTCTAGGCAACATATCCCAAGAAATCATCAAGGAAAACTGCCCAGAAGTGCTACATCCAGAGCGCAAAATAGTCATCTAAAGAATCTACTGTTCACCTCCTGAAAGGGATCCTAAACTCAAAACCCCAGTAAATATCGCTGCCAAATTCTAGAACTATCCAGTGAAGGAGAAAATACTATAAGCAGTCAGCAAGGAATCATTCCAATATTGAGGAACTACAATCAGGATCACACAGGACCTTGCAGCTTCTACATTAAAAGACTGAAGGAATTGGAATTCAATATTCTGTAAGGTAAAGGAGCTGGGACAACCACCAGGAATCAACTACCCAGAAAAGTTAAGCATAACATTTTGGGCAAGGAGTGGTCATTCAATGAAGGGAGGGATTTCCAGATCTTCCTGACAAAAATGCCAGAACTTAATAGAAAATTCAATCTTCAAATGCAGGTCTCAAGAGAATCATAAAAAGGTAAACGTGGTGGGGGTGAACTTGTTACTCAATTTGAGCAAACTGTTTACGTCCCTATAAGGGAAGATGATAGCTGTTAATCTTGAGAATTGTGCATCTATTATGAAATATAAAAGGGATATACATAGAGGGAACAGGTATAAAGTAAATGATGTCATGTCAAAAATATGATTTAGGTATGCAAAGGGATTGTAACAGGAGGTGTGAAAAGGAGGAAGCAGAAAATGGTAAATTACATCACAGGAAGAAGTACAAAATTATAGAGGGCAAGAAGGGAGGTAGATGAGCATTGCTTGAGGGGAACTCTCATCTGTTTTGATTCAAGGAGGGAACAATAAACTTAAGTATATAATCCTAACTAGCTCTATAGGCAGTAGGAGGGGAAGGGGGAAGTAAAGGGAAGGAAGCTAAAAGGGAGGGAAAAAACAATAAGGGTAAAGGGGAGTAAAAGGGAGAGGGGCTAAAAGAAGGAAGGGAAGACGGCAAGAGGTGGTGGTGAAAAGTGAAAACTACGGAGGAGGGGAAGGGAGATGGGAGAACTAAAAGCACAAATGATGGGAAAGAGGATGGAGGAAATACACAGATTGTAATCATAACTGTGAATGAGACTGGAATGTACTCTCCCATAAAATGGAGATGGATGGCAGAATGGATGAAAAGCTATAATCCAACCATATGTTGTTTACAAGAAACACATTGGAACGAGGAGATACACACAGGATAAAGGTCGAAGGTTGGAGCAAAATATATAGTGCTTCAGCTGATGTAAGAAAAGCAGAAGTAGCAATCCTAATCTTAGACAAAGCAAAAGCAGAAACAGGTCTAATGAAAAGAGATAAGGATGGAAACTATATCCTGCTAAAAGGCCCAATAGACAATGAAGCAATGTCATTACTAATCATGTATGCTCCAAGTGGTATAGTACCCAGAGTCTTGGAGGAGAGGTTAGGGGAATTGAAGGAAGAAATGGAAAGCAAAACTATACTAGTGGGGGACCTCAACCTCCCCTCTCTGAACTTGATAAATGTAACCTCAATATAAACAAGAAAGAGGTTAAGGAGGTAAATAAAACTCTGGATAAGGTAGCTATGATAGATCTCTGGAGAAAATTGAATGGAAATACAAAGGAATATAACTTTTTCACAGGGGTACATGACACGTTTGCGAAAATTGACCATGTACTAGGACATAAAATCCTCACAATCCAGTGTAGAAAGGCAGAGATAATCAATGCATCCTTTTCAGATCATAATGCAATAAAAATTATATGTAATAAAATGTCATGGAAAGATAAACCAAAAATCAATTGTATACTAAATATTCTAATTCTAAAGAAGGAGTGGGTTAAAGAAGAAATCAGAGAAACACTCAACAACTTCATTCAAGAGAATGACAATAATGAGAACCTAAGAATCTTACGGGATACTGCAAAAGCAGTTCTTAGGGGAATTTTTATGTTTGAATGCCTACATAAGTAAAATAAAGAAAGAGGAGATCAATGACTTGGGCATGCAGCTGAAAAAATTAGAAAAAGAACAAATTGAAAATCCCCAAGTAAGTACCATATTAGAAATATTGAAAACCAAAGAAGAGATTAATAAAATTGAAATTAAGAAAACTATTGAATTAATAAATAAAACCAATAGTTCATTTTATGTAACAAACTAATAAAATTGATAAAACTTTGGTCAATTTGATTAAAAAAAGAAAGAAGAAAATCAAATTACTAATATCAAAAATGAAAGGGGTGAACTCATCTCCAATAAGGAGGAAATTAAAACAATAATTAGAAATTACTTTGCCCAACTTTATGCCTACAAATTTGACAATCTAAATGAGATGGATGAGTATTTTAAATAATAAAAATTGCCCAGATTGACAGAAGAGGAAGTTGAATTCTTAAACAACCCCAACTCAGAGAAAGAAATTGAACAAGCCATCAACGAACTCCCTGGGAAAAATCTCCAGGGCCAAATGGATTTATAAGTGCCTTCTATCAAACATTTAAAGAACAGTTAATTTGAATACTATATAGACTATTTTTGAAAATTAGGGAAGAAGGAGTCCTTCCAAATTCTTCCTATGATACAAATATGGTTTTGATACCTAAACCAGGAAGAGAAAAAACAGAGAAAGAAAATTATAGACCAATTTCTCTAATGAATATAGATGCAAAAATTTTAAATAAGATTTTAGCAAAATGAACACAGTATCTTATCACGAGAATAATATATTATGATCAGAGAGGATTCATACCAGAAATGCAGGGCTGGTTCAATATTAGGAAAACTATTAGCATTATTGATCATATCAACAACAAAACTAACAAAAACCATATGATTATCTCAATAGATGCAGAAAAGCTTTCAACAAAATACAACACTCATTCCTATTAAAAACACTGGAGAACAAAGGAATAAAGGGAACTTTCCATAACATAATAAGCAGTACCTACCTAAAACCTTCAACAAGCACTATATGCAATGGAGAAAAGCTAGATGCATTTCCAATAAGATGAAGGGTGAAACAAGGTTGTCCATTTGGCTAATTCTACTCTTTAAAAAATTCTACTTCTCATTGACTTTCTGGGCCTCTTTTACCATTTGAGTTAGTCTATTTTTAAAAATGGTAATTTCTTCAGCATATATTTTGTCTCCTTTAGCAAACTATTGACTTGCTTTTCATGATTTTCTTGCATAGCTCTCATTTTTCTTCCCAATTTTTCCTCTACCTCTCTTATTTGATTTTCAAAATCCTTTTTGAGATCTGCCATGGCCTGTGACCATTGCATATTTATTTTGGAGGTTTTGCAGGCAAAAGTCTTGACTTTTAGATCTTCCTCTGAAGACCTAAATTGTTCCTCCTCATCTGAAAACATGGAAGAAAATACCTGCTCGCTAGTAAATTAACATTCCAATTTCTTATTCTTTTTCTCTTTTTTGAGCATTTTCCCAGTAAGTTACTTGACTTTTCAGTTCTTTGTGAAGAGGAGGGTATACTCTGAGGACTTGTATGTTCTCAGTTTCTCCAAGGTGGCACAATCAAAGGAGAGAAATTTATTCCTCTCCTGACCTGTACTCTGTCAGCAGGATTCCCTCTCCAGAGCCTCCACCAGCCTCACCACAGCAGCCAGCACTCCCCTTTACCCCAGGGCACCCATTCATGGCTAAGGTTCAGATCAGCTGTTCAATTTCCCCAGGGGCTTTAGGCCAAGGTTCCAGTAATGGAATTTCCTGCTACCTGGGGCTGGGGCTAGACCACTATTCCCTTCTCATCCAAGTGAAAGAACTTTCTCACTGACCTTTGAAGCTGTCTTTGGGGTTTGTGATTTGAGGAATCTGGGACCCACAGCTGCTGCCAGTGGTGTGGCCCCTTGAACCCCACTGCAGTCCTTTCTTTGAAGTGGTAGACCCTGGGCTTCACTCCACTTCACACCTGTACTGGGCTGTGTTCTGCTCCATGCCTGTGTTGGGCTGCACTCTGAGCTTGTCCTGGGGGTTCTATTATTTATTTCTGCTGTGCAGTCTGGAAATTTTGCTTTCAAAATTTCTATCTCTAGTTTAAACCATTCATAAACATTCTAATATGATGAGGGCATTCATTTTCTCTTTCAATTCACAGAGTCCTCCATTTCATCTGTTAATGATTTATTTTCCTTAATAAATGCATACAATCTTTTGCCTGATCTAGAAGCTATGTTCCATTCTGTTATTAATATCTTCCCTATACGTTTATCTTCATATGTTCAAGGCTTTTAACTGAGTTTTCTACCCCCATGAAATCTCTACTAATCTCTCTCTCCCTCCTTAATTTCCCCTATTGTTAACTTTGTGACTGTCCTTTGATGGCAATTTCAGGAAGGCTAGATCTCAGAGGTGTCACAGTCTCTTCCTATGTAATTCATGCTGAAAGTAATTAATGATTTATCAATTTCAGACTCTACCCAAGTGACATATAGGAGCATAGACCTGGCCCCAGTTGGGTGCTGGGCTCTTTTCCTTAGGCTTAGTTACTGGAGTGCTACCAGGCACACAAAATTGTCCTTCCCCAATTCCTCTCTTCCTTAGTTCTCTGGCTGAGCTCTGCTGTGCTGCAGTCTTGTCACAAAACAATGCTGCTGAGATCCCTTTACCCTCTTATTGAGATCCTACTTGCTTTCCATTCTGTGAAATTTCTGTCTTTTAAAGCTCTGAAATACTGGAAGGTGAGGCAGGAGTGAAAAACCGGAGCACTGTCACAAATCCATGTGTAGGCTTGTACAACTTTATCATGGAATACTGGTGGGAAGCAGAGACAGGATGCTATGTAAGTAGAGAGGGGTTAGGCACTTTTTTCTTTCATTATTAAGGATTTTATTTTCTTGAGTTATATGTAAAAACAGTTTTGAACATTTATTTTCAAAGCTTTTGATTTCCAAGTTTTCTCCCTCACAACCTCCCTCACTGAGAAGGCAAATAATTTGACATAGCTTATGCATGTGTAGTCATGAAAAAATATTTCCATGATAGCCACATTGTGAAAGAAAATATAGACCACCAAAACCCTCAAGAAAAATAAAGTAAAAATGTACATTTCAATCTGTATTCAGATATCATCAGTTCTTTCTCTGGGGATGGATAGAACATTTCATCGTAAGTCCTTCAGAGCTGTGTTAAATCATTGCTAAGAATAGCTAAGTCATTCCCAGCTGATCATCTTAGAATATGCTGTTACTTTGCAGATAGTACATTTCACTTTGCATCAGATCATGTACATCTTTCCAGGTTGTTTGATTTTCCTGAGATTATTCTGCTCAATTTTTGTACCACAATAGTAATCTATCACAATCACATACCACAACTTGTGCAGCTATTCCCCAATTGATAGGCATCTCTTTAATTTTCAATTTTTTGTGACTAAAAAACTCCACTATAAATATTCCTGTACTTACAGTTCCTTTTCCTGTTTTAAAATCTCTTTTGAAATACAGACCTAGTAGTGTTATTGCTAGGTCAAATGGTATACATGGTTTTATAATTCTTTGGGCACAGTTCCAACTTGCTCTACAGAATGGTTGAATCAATTCACAACTCCAACAAGAGTGGATTAAGCTCTCATTTTTCCCATCCCCTTCTGTCTCTCCTGATAATTAGAGTGTTCCTATGAGTTACAAGTATCATCTTCCAAAGTTGCAATGCAAATAGTTTAACTTCATTAAATCCCTTATGATTTTCCTTCCCTATTTACCCTTTTAGGCTTCTCTTATGTCGTGTACTTTGAAGTCAAATTTTCTATTCAGCTCTGGTCTTTTCATTAAGAAAGCTGTGAAGTTCTCTATTTCATTATATTATCCCCTGAAGGATTATTTTTTTTTTTGCTGGATAGGTGATTCTTGCTTGTAATTTTAGCTCCTTTGCCCTTTGGAATATCTAATTCTAAAACCTCTTATGCTTTAGTGTAGTGTAGAAGCTGGTAAATTTTATGTTATACTCATTGTGCTTCAAAGGTACCTGAATTGTTTCTTTATGCTTGCTTGCAATATTTTCTCCTTGACCTAATAATTCTGGAGTTTGGATATAATATTCCAGGGAGTTTTCATTTTGGGATCTCTGTCAGGAGTTGATCAGTAGATTCTTTCAATTTTTATTTTACCCTCTGGTTCTAGAACATAAGGAAAGTTTTTTTTGATAATGTCTTTAAAGACTCTTTTTAAGACTCTTTTTAGACTCTTTTTATCATGGGTGTGATGTAGTCTAATACTTTTTAAATTAATTCTTCTGGGGTCTCTTTTCCAGATCAGTTGTTTTTCAATGAGTTATTTCATATTGTTTTCTATTTCTCATTCTTTTGGTCTTGCTTCATTGTTTCTTGATTTCTCATAAAGTCAACAGTTTCCATTTATTCTATTCTAATTTTTAAGGAATTATTTTCCTCAGTGAGATTCTGTACCTCCAATTCCATTTGGCTAAGTCCTCCTCATTGTCTTTTCATATCTCTATCACCATTTGTCCTAGTCTGTTTTGAAGGTAGTATTTTCTTCAGTCTTTTTTGGCTTTTTTATGAAGTTGTTGAGTCATTTTTCATAATTTTCTTGCATCATTCTCATTTCTCCTCCTAAATTTTCCTCTACCTCTTTTATTTGAATTTCAAAATCCTTTTTGAGCTACTCAATGGCCTGAGATCAATTTATATTTTTTTGGAAACTTTGGATGTAGGAGCTTTCACTTTGTTATCCTCTAAGTGAGTGTTTTGATCTTTCTTCTCACCATAGTAACTTTCAACAGTCAATATTTTCTTTCTGTTTGTTCGTTTCCCCTGCTGACTATTTGACTTGTAACTCTTCCTTGAAGTAGAGCTCTCCTTCCAGGGTTGAGGGCAAACAATCCCAAGATTCAGGAGTTTTAGGCAGCAATTTCCAGAGATACTTCTAAGAGCTGTAAGTTTTTCTCCCTTCCAAGATGGTATGATCTAAAGAGAGGTGTTTGCTACTCTCTTGGTCTAAGCTCTGATCTATGAGCAGCCATAAACACTATTTTCTGCTCTAGAGCTGTGAAGAGGGTCCCTGCTCCTCTGTGGTCTCAAGCTCTGTTGTTCTAGTACTACTCATCACTCTGGAACTACCACCCAGGATTGTGACTTTGATATGATTATGAGCAAAGCAACAGATCCCTGATTCAGTCCTAGTAAGGAGTCTCTTGTGATCTCATTCTGATCAGTTGCTCAAACTCCTTCCCATCTCCCGTCTGAAAGCTTCAAAAGCAGCTGCTGCAACTGCTGTTTCAATGGTGCCCTTTGATGGTGCTGAGGCTATGTTGATTTGGCTTATGCTGGGCTGAGTTCTTCTCTCACCCAGATGGGACAGATCTTTCTTGCTAACTTTTAAGTTGTCTTTGGCATCTGTGGGCTGAGAAGTATGGAAATCTCCACTACTGACATTGAATTGGTTGCCTCAAGGTCTTTTCCTGGTTTGCTTGGGCCTAGTCTGTACTGGCATGGCCTGCAATAGAATGTGCTCCTCTCTTACCCTGGTACAAAAGGACTTTCCTGCCGCCCTTCCAAGTTGTCTTGGGCTGGAAAATTGTTTCACTCCATCTTTTTGTGGGTTCTGCTGTTCCAAAATTTGTTTGCTATTATTATATAAAGATATTTGAAAGGGTTTGAGGGAGAGCTCAGGAGAATGCCTGCCTTTATTCCATCCATCTTGACTCTGCCTCTGGGGTTAGAGATTTTTGTATTAGTTCTGTGAGTTCATATTTTGTCTGATTGTGGAGACAAATTATATTGCTCTGTAGGCCATCATTCACTGGATATCTAGAGAGGTCATGATAGAGAAAGTGTCTAGTATATCATCTTGGTGGGTTTTAAGAATCAGAAGTGCCTTCTGAAATTTTCTTGTCTTATATAGGAAATAGGCAAATCACAGTTTTCCTTTATGAAATTATGTGATACCTAAGAGCATATAACACCTGTGTTCTCAGTCTCTTTAACACCAATTCCTCCCCATCCACACATTCAGACAAATAAATAACTAGAAACTTAAATTGACACCAAGATTTAGACCTTTAATTCTGATATGGTTAAATTGTTTAACAAATTTAACATTAAGTTTGATTTAATTTACTCAGGACTATGCTCTGAAATGCATCTTTATCAATTCATTTGCTTTGAGTACTCTGAAAATTTATTTTTAACTAGAAATATCATAGAAAATTAAAACATAATATGTAAGTTAAAGGATGGTTTAAAATTTTGGGAAGATTATTGAAGTCATCATATCATAGGGTTGTCATTACTCAATGGATCTCTTTATACCTTCCTATCCTGAACAATTCCTGTCCATGTTTTTTTCCCAAAAAAAGTGCTCCTCAGTGAATGTAGGCAATGTGGTACAGTCCCTTTTTTTTTTTAATTTTAGTATCTTCAGGCTTACTCTGTGCTTCTCAGGTTGTCTTTCTATTGCCTATCATTCTGACTTTCAAATACAAAATAATAAAAAGGTATTTTTTTCAGATTTTCTATACCATTTATATTCAATGTTAACATATTCTGGTTTATTTCTATCCGTTCGAACTAGTGGCAATAAATCACTTGTGATATTCATTTTCCTCCTTAATAATTGAAAACTTTTTGCCAGTTAGGGGACAACAGTACTCATTCTCACCATATGTTTGCTTGTCTAGTCTATAATATTAGCAGCAATACAAAAAGTCAAGATTTTTTCACATAAAATTTATAGGCACAGTCTCATATCTACCATCCCTTACAGACTGAAATCATGCCAAGTGAATAAACCCTAAGAAAAAAGAAAGCAGCAAAGTTTCTTAGAGCAAGTTGGCAAGATAGAATTTACATCTTACATTTTAATGGGAGATCTGTGGAGAAGTGCACATTCCCTGATAGTTATAGTAGCAGTAGCATGAACCTGAAGTGGAAACAAAGACATTCTTTAAAAATAAATATGGTGTGTTACTTGTTGCAATAAGGGTGTTGGAATAGAAGTTGGAGAGAAAATAAAAAGATCTTTAAAAGGGTAACTGTTAAATCTAATTTGTCAGTATCAGCTTTGAGCATATAATAGAATGAACGCTAATGTATTCCTGGGTCTTTTGCATTCTTTTGGCTTACAATAAACTGGAGAATTCAATTTTATTTATATTTTTTCAATTTAAATTTAAAAACATTTTTTATTTCTTCTGTCTTCCCCACCCACTAAAAAGAAGGACAAAAAAGGGAGGGAAGGAAGAAGGGAGGAAGGAAGGAAGGAAAAAAGAGGAAAGAAGGGGGGAGAAAATGTTACTCTATAAATATATTTGAGGGGGAGGAGCCAAGATGACCAAGTAGAAAGATTCACATATGCTAGCTCCGAACCCACAGCCCATGGATTTCCTCTAAAAAGAACTCCCCAAAAATTCTGGAACAGTGGAAGCCACACAGCAACAGAGTGAAGGAGATTTCCGTTCCAGAAAGCCCTGAAAAACAGACCACAAAGGTCTGTCGCGCACCAGACGGGAGTAAAGTCCAGCCCATCCCTGGCCACGTGGCCTGAGAGGAGTAGATCCAAGGAGGCTTCAGGGAAGGAATCTCCGGTGGCCACGAAGGTCCCTCCACCCACAGGCACACAGGTCAGTGAGAGAGACTTCTGGGCTGACTGAGAGGGGAGCAGGATGTCTCCATAACTCAGGCCCCCTCGGGAGGCAGCTGGGGAGCCAGTGGGTAGCCAGAGCCTCCTGAAGCAGGCAGGAGCTGGGGTCCACTACTGAAGGTCTCCACATAAACCCCTTGAGGGAACTGAGTCTGGGAGGCGGCACAGCCCCCAAAGCACCAGAACTTAAGCTCACGTTGAATAGCAACCTCGTCCACTTGCAAGAACCCTGAGGCTGGGGAGCAGCATTTGAATCTCAGACCCCAAGCACTAGCTGGGTGAATCTGGGCGAGCGTGGAGAGGAATCTCAGAAGTCAACTAACTGGCTGGGAAAATGCTCAGAAAAGGGGAAAAAAATAGGAACATAGAAGGTTACTTTCCTGGTCACCAGATGTTTCTTCCCTTCCTTTCTGATGAGGAAGAACAATGTTTACCATCAGGGAAAGACATAGGAGTCAAGGCCTCTGTATCCCAAACAACTGAAATAGATATACAATGGGCTCAGGCCATGGAAGATGTCAAAAACGATTTTGAATATCAAGTTAGACAGGTGGAGGAAAAATTGGGAAAAGAAATGAGAGAGATGCAAGAAAAGCATGAAAAACGGGTCAATACCTTGATAAAGGAGACCCCCAAAAAATAACACCTTGAAAAATAGGCTAACTCAATTGGCAAAAGAGGTTCAAAAAGCCAATGAGGAGAAGAATGCTTTCAAAAGCAGAATTAGCCAAGTGGAAAAAGAGGTGCAAAAGTTCACTGAAGAAAATAGTGCTCTCAAAATTAGAATGGAACAGATGGAGGCTAATGACTTTCTGAGAAACCAAGAAATCACAAAACAAAACCAAAAGAATGAAAAAATGGAAGAGAATGAGAAATGTCTCATTGGAAAAACAACTGACCTGAAAATAGATCCAGGAGAGACAATTTAAAAATTAAGGGACTACCTGAAAGCCATGATCACAAAAAGAACCTAGATATCATCCTTCATGAAATTATCAAGGAAAACTGCCCTGATATTCTGGAACCAGAGGGCAAAATAAGTATTCAAAGAATCCACTGGTCACTGTCTGAAAGATATTCAAAAAGAGAAACTCCTAGGAACATTGTGGCCAAATTCCAGAGTTCCCAGGTCAAGGAGAAAATATTGCAAGCAGCTAGAAAGGAACAATCCCAGTATTGTGGAAATACAGTCAGGATAACACAAGATCTAGCAGCTTCTACATTAAGGGTATGGAAGGGCATGGAATAGGATAATCCAGAAGTCAAAGGAACTAGGACTAAAACCAAGAATCACCTACCCAACAAAAGTGAATATAATACTTCAGGGGAAAATATGGTCTTTCAATGAAATACAGCACTTTCAAGCATTCTTGATGAAAAGGCCAGAGCTGAAAAGAAAATTTGACTTTCAAACACAAGAATGAGAAGAAGTATGAAAAAGTAAATAGCAAAGAGAAGTCATAAGGGACTTACCAAAGTTGAACTGTTTACATTCCTACATGAAAAGACAATATTTGTGACTCTTGAAACTTTTCAGTATCTGGGTAGTTGGTGGGATTACACACACACATACACACACACATGCACACACAAGTACACGTTTTTGCACATGTACACACATACACACAGAGACAGAGAGCATAGAGTGAATTGAATAGGATGGGATCATTTCTTAAAAGAAATCAATATAAATGGTGAAAGAGAAATGTAGTGGGAGGGGAGAGGGTGAAATTCAATGGATAAATTACCTCTCATAGAAGAGGCAATCAGGAGATTATTTTAGTGGAGGGAAAAAGAGGAGAGCTGAGGAAAAAAAAACATGAAGGTTACTGTCTTCACATTTGACTAAAGGAAGGAATAATTGCACATTCATTTTGGTATGAAAACCTACCTTACAATATAGGAAAGTGGGGGAGAAGGAGATAGCAGGGTTGGGGGTATGATGGAATGGAGGGCAATGGGAGAAGGGAGCAATTTGAAGTCAACACTCAGGGAGGGACAGGATCAAAAGAGAGATGCTGGGCAGGACAGGATGGAGGGAAATATAGTTAGTCTTACACAACACGACTATTATGGAAGTCATTTGCAAAACTACACAGGTATGGCCTGTATTGAATTGCCTGCCTTCCCAAAGGGAATGGGTGGGGAGAGAGGGATGGGGAGAAGTTGGAACTCAGAGTTTTAGGAAAAACTGTTGAGTATTGTTCTTGCTACTAGGCAATAAGAAATACAGATAATGGGGAATAGAAAGCTATCTGGCCCTACAGGACAGAAGAGAAGATG
>CM053769.1:172814323-172832974 GCA_028658325.1 Potorous gilbertii | reverse complement strand
GGGCAAATTATCTCTCATAGAAGAGGCAGACAGGAGAATTTTTAGTGGAGGGAAAAAGAAGGGATCTCAGAGAAAAACATGAAGTTTACTATCATCACATTCGACTAAAGGAAGGAATAAAATGCACACTCATTTTGGTATGAAAACCTATCTTACAATACAGGAAAGTGAGGGAGAAGGGGATAAGCAGGGTGGGGAAGATGGTGGAAGGGAGGGCAATGGGAGGAGGGAGCAATTTGAAATCAACACTCTTGGGGAGGGACAGGATCAAGAGAGAATAGAAGCAATGGGAGGCAGGATAGGATGGAGGGAAATATAGTTAGTCTTACACAACACAACTATCATTGAAATCATTTGCAAAACTACACAGATAAGGCCTATATTGAATTGCCTGCCTTCCTAAAGGAAATGGGTGGGGAGAGAGGGATAGGGAGAAGTTGGAACTCAAAGTTTTAGGAACAACTGTTGAGTATTGTTCTTGCTACTAGGAAATAAGAAATACAGGTAATGGGGAATAGAAAGTTATCTGGCCCTACAGGACATAAGAGAAGATGGGGACAAGGGAAGGGAGGGATAGTAGAAGAGAGGGAAGATTGGTGATAGGGGAAATTAGAACGCTCAGTGTATTGGGGTGGGGGAAGGGGACAAATTGGGAGAAAATTTGGAACCCAAAATTTAGTGAAAATGAATGTAAAAAGTTAAATAAATAAATTTATTAAAAATAAAAAAATTTAAAAAGAAATATTTATTTTTGCAAGATTAAGAAAGAAAAAAATAAATTATATAGATAAATAATGAGCTATCCTTAGAATTGTATTAGAAAGAAAAGAGTGGACCAAATTTTACTTGAAAAATTTCACTGAGTCTCTAATGGTTTACAAGTTATTATCTGCCTTCAAAAATCATATTTTTAACACCAAGTTTCCTGTGTTATCATATGAACAAATACCAAGGTGTATTATGATCTCAGAAGAATGGAAATTTAATGCTATTTCTGCAGAAAATAGACTACCATATATCAGCAATGATAGATTTGTCTAGGAAAAGTGGTATAAAATATAGCTCGTGTGATGTGGGGATGGTTGGAAAAGAATGAGAAATAGCAGGTGTGCACAATGGAGATTGTAATTGTATGTACAAAGGTCAAAGGGCCAGAGCAAAAAAGACTTTTAACATACTCTGTCAGGTAGATATAGAGAACTCTGGTAATGGCATGGATAAGCATTACAGAAGTGAGAAATCTCTGATAAGTTATTATCAGTTTTGGCAGAGTAGTCACACCAAAGATATCATTGATGTTCCCTACTATCAAAATGATTGCTTATTTGTAATATATCATGGGTAATATAATTTTGTATGCGCTTATACAGCATGCAGGTATAGGGAAATGTATTAATTTAATATTTGTTTATTCAAAATGATTAATAATTAAACACAGATGTATTCATTTATTATGGCTAAAGTGATATTCTTATCAAAATACTTTGTTTCATCTAAAGAATATTCAATAGCTGAAAATGGGTCCTTCCAAAGTGGCTTTTTGTAAGAGATTGATTTCACATTTTGAAACAAAGGCTGAAAGCTGCTTAAGGCAATCATAAATCTCCATCATCAAGAAATGTTACATGGCTCCATGTGAAGATACAAAATTAAGACCCATGCCAAAGACCGAAACTCATTGCCATGGCAATAAAACATCCCTACTTATTAATCAAAACTTATAGATCTTTCTTTAAAGGAAGGAAGATTATGAGGCTGTGTAGCAAGATAAAGGAAAAATGTGACAAAACAATTTGAAATTCCCTTATATTTGTTTTTCCTTAACCTAAGGAAACCTTTTTTTTTTAATTTAAAGCTACTTTATGAAGCGGAGGGCAAGATAGTGAACAAAATAAAGATTGAGAGAAACAATATGCATTTACTAAATAAGTAAATTGTATGTGAATTTTCTAATTATCTTAGATAAAGATTATTTTCTAAATTTTGCTTAGAAACATAGATTGATCTATGAACTCAACAGCATGCATATATTCCTCCCACAATGCAGATGACTATTTCTCCCCAGTAGTACAACTTACAACTTCATATAGGTCAGAATTCTTATCTATGTTTTACATTAATCTCATATAGGTGATCCCTCAAAAACACTGGATGTCTTCAGGTATTTTTTATTTTACTAATTCAGGAGTGCTAATTAATGCATCATCCCATGTATCTTAACCACCAATCATACTCACTTCCTGTCTCTAATAATTCCTTTCATATTGCTTCTCAAAAGTATATCATTAGATATATGTATAAATCTCTTTGTATTGGGCATTTCTCATTCCTACAATACTCTTTTTCCTAATCTCAACCTCTTAGATTCCCTAGATTCATTCAGTTATCAAGTCAAATGTAACTTTGTGCAAAAGACATCTCTGGGTATTCCTTTCTACCCACCCTTATCTTCCTTTCTACAGTTACATTGTAATTACCTTATATGTATCTTGTAGATACATATATATGTATATCTTGCATCCCACATTAATATATGAGCTCCTTGAATTTTTGATTGATTATTGATTAATTTAACAAGTTTCTTTCCATTACCATTGAGTCAAGAAGCACCCTACTATGATCCTTGCCCTCAAACAACTTACAGTTTGATGAGGGAGATAGTATGCAAACAACTATGTACTACAAAAATAGAGAAAGGATGGAAGATATCCTCAGAAGGATGACTGAAGAAAGATTTTAGAAAAAAGAGTCTGGGAAATGCATCCTGACATTACCTTAATTTTTTTTATTCTTCCAAAATTATGATTGTTAGAACATTTTCACTTACTGTCATCCATTCTCTAGCATAACATGTGCCCTAGAACTATCTGCCCTAAATGAAATTGGGCAGTTCTCAGTAACTAGAATTCAGGTTTGCATGTTATAAGAAAACAAACGAGGATCTCATTTCCATTTTCTTCCTCCTAATCTAATTTCTGCAGTCAATGTCACTAAGACTCAGGTGTCTTATCTTTACATAAATACAATCTCTCTCACATCAAAGTTGTATTCAGAATTGGGACTCCCAGCACTTGTCCTGGTAGTCATCAACTCATTTAATCCCTCACTGTCTAAGATTAACATCATCTCACTTTTTCCATGCTTCCCTCCACCATAGTTTCTATACTATTAAAATCTTTATGTTTTCAATAGTATGCTTTTCCTACTTTCCAAGATCTCTCAGTGAAACTTTATTCCAAATAGTCTTAATCCAACCCAATGCTTTCCCAGAATAAATAAGAGCTTTCATTTTATACTCCTTCTTTTTCCATCTCCACTCAGGCATCTCTTCATTCCTTAATAAAAGCAAAAACTCTTGGAATATTGCCCCTAACTTAGCTCCAGTGAGTAGCATTCAACTACTCCCCCTATTTTATTTTTCCTTACCCATTGACTCTTATGCTAGTCACAGAATTTGAACGTGGTAATTTCACTGGAGGAGAGTGTTGTTGATAAGAAGTTATATTAAAATAAATATTAAATTGAAAAATAAAATTGACTAATCTGTATGATCTTCACTGCCAAAGATTTTGCTCTGGCAAAATAATAGAAAGGAAAATATTATCAAAATTGTATTACAAATTAAGTTTTCTGCTAATCCACTAAAGGGTTATTTTAGAAAATTAAATGAAATATTAAGAAAATGAACAAAAGTTAAAAGAACAAGATTCTAGACTCTCAAGACAAATGATGAAATAGATAAGAATTAAAGGAAAGTAGCACTTTTGTACTTGAATTAGTGTTTGTAACTTAGAAATCACTAAAACAATTTGGTACTGGAATCACCAACACCTCCATTCAAAACTAGTTTCAGGAATTTATCAACTATATCACCCTAGGAAAGACACTTGCTCCCAACATCAGTTTTCTCATCTGTAAAATTGAGACAATAATGGTACTTATCTTACAGGGTTAAGAGAATAAAATGTGACAATATGTATATAAAGCACTTTGCAAACATTAAATTACTATATAAGATCAGTGGAACAGGCTACTTAGGTATCAGCAATAGTCAAAATCAATAGCTCCATGTTTCATAGATTCAAAACCATAAACTACTTCATTCATTTAGGAAACATTCATTCATAAAGTATTTACTCTTACCAGGCTCTGGAAATAAAGAAAAAGAAAGGAAAAATGAGTAAAAATATTTACTGCCTTCAAGAACCTTATGTTTTATTGGGAGAACATATTCACACAATTGTATGCATGTATTTGTATACATATATTTGTGTGCATTATGTATGCATATTATATATACATATAGTATACAAATTACATTATATATATATGCATACTGTCATGTATATATATGTACATTATGTGTGCATATTATACATAATATAAAAGTCACATTTTATCATATATATGTATACCCACATTTTTATGTATATATGCATGTGTGTACGTGTATGAATGCATATATTAGATATAAGGTATTTTGCTGGCAATAACTCTAGGAATTATAGATATCATCTTATAGGAGGTGGCACTTGGGATACACTCTGAAAGAAGTTGAAGCTTACGAGGCAGATGTGAGAAGTGCTTGCATTCCATCATTGGGAGATAGTCATTGGAAGACAGAAGGGTAACAAAATTTAAAAAAATAACAAAACAAAACAACAAAAGTTGTTGAAAGCTGCTTGTCAGAAAATGTATTTGGAATAACATTATACCTCTCAGTATATCCTTCACACAACTGCCAAAGTGATAAAAGAGGTCTTTTGTAATTCCTCATCTTTAAAACCTTCCAGTGACTTCATTTTATCTATAAGATAAACGTATGACAGTATGAGAGTCACTTTTTGGCATATGAAGCACTTTACAACCTAACCCCAACACTCTTTTCCAGCCTAATTGCCCATTATTCCCCTTTATGAACTCTATGATTTAGTTAAACTGACCTTTATTCTGTTTTTATATATGTCCATCTATTTCCTGTCTCTGTGCCTCTGTCCTGGCAGCCTCCCATTCCTGGAATGTACCCCTCCTCACCTCTGTTCTTAGTAACCATAACTTCCTTCAACTCTCAACTCAAGGACCACCATTTTTTAACATTTCCCCGATGCTTCCAGTTATTAGTACTTTTTTCTGTCTCCGAAAAGCCTATATATATATATATTGTGTATATATAGATATGTACGTATCTATACACTCATGTGTATATATACCCATGTATGTGTATATATGCATATATTTTTCCCCAAAACAAAAGTAAATTCCTTTTAGACAAGGACTTCTTTATACCTTTCCTTGCCTGTTTTTCTTCTTTACTCTAGATACTCTAGATCTTATCCATCCAAACTTTATTTAAACTTTATGCAAAACAGTGCACCTACTTTTCTCTTAAAAGTGTCTCTTTCCCATGATTCATTAAAAGTTCTTTCTATGACTATAGTTGTGAAAGATGTATTCTTCTATTGTCTTTATTTGAATTTATTTTTATAATAATATAGCATTTATATTTGTGATTTATATATTTTTAGTTTACTGTGGCATATCAATCTATAGATTGACAACATTTATTGAACCAATTCTATATGAGAGGAAAACTGTCAATTAGGTTGCATTATCTAATACAAATAAATGACACACAAAGAGAAGTACTTTGAGGTTGTTAGGAGAGTGTTATATTGACAATTGGGTAATCTGCTTCAAATCGTACTGTAAGAGATTACTAACTTTGTGACCAAAGGCAAATGACTTTCTCTCTCAATTTCCTCATCACTTTTTAGAGATAGTAACAGCCCCTACTTTATAGAGTTGTTGTCAGAATTAAATAAAATGATTTGTGGAAAGTGCTTTGTGAATATCAAAACATCAAATAAACATTGTTGATGATGATGATGATAAAAGTCATTCCCCAATAAATAAGTGGTCAAAGGTTATGAACTGTTTTAAAAAAAAAAAAAAAAGACTTACAAATGCTTAACAAGCAAACAAATGATTGCTTTAAATTACTAATGATAAAAGAAGTGCAAATTAAAACAACTCTGAAACTTACGTTCAAAACTGGCAAGTTGACAGAAAAGATAGATAATGGAAATACTCCATGTGGGAAAGACAACTGGAAGTTAAACATAGTACACATTTGGTGGATCTTTGAACTGTTAAAAAAAATGTTAGGAAAACAAATGGTAAATATGTGTGAAAGTGTGTCATTGCAGTTTTTTTCCCCCTTATAATTCTAGTTCCAGCAATTTTTCAGTGACTCCAGTTGCCTCAGGCCTTTTCAAAATCCTTTTTCTGACCACTTTACTTAGCTACCAGCAGATGTCACACATGCACCATTCCCCTCCACATCCCACATTCCGGTTTCTCTCAATGCAGTTCTCCTCACTCTCCACCAAATGGCAGTTGCTTCCTGGGGACCAGCTTCCATTTCCAGTATCTCTTCTAAGTTGTGTCATGCCTCAAAGCGGCACTGTGTCTAATGTTGTCTCATGCATATTCTCTGCTTCAGGCCATGAAGATTTCTCCCCAGAATTAAAAAGATGATCTTCACCGGCACCTTACAGATGAGTCTTTCTCTGGGCTGGGTCACAGAGAGTCATCACAGTTTAAATTCTGTTCCTTCTAGTGATTGAATGGTTGGCCTCTGTTGACATCACCATGTCCCACAGTGCTACAGGGCTAGAGTCTGGGTCGGGGAGCACGTAGCTTCTCTCCCCAGATGTCTTTCAGTTTATGATTCCTGCTGGGAAACTAGGCAGGAAATTTAAATTCTTCATGCAGCCTACTGAAACAGGATATGAGTTTTGAACTTGTGGTCCACAGATCTGTGAACTTGAATGGGGAGATATCTATGAATACACGTGTGTGTGTGTGTGTGTGTGTGTGTGTGTGTGTGTGTGTGTGTATACATCTTTATTGCACTAAGTTTAAATGGAAATCCAGTATTTCCTTCAATTCAATTTTGAATATAAGCAGTCAACTATAATAGCAATACCTGTGATATTGTCAAGGACAGAAATCACAAATATTTTCATATGACATTAGAGCTGTGCTATCTCAAAATATGTTTTTATGCCCATCACTACTTTGAAATTGCTGTAGTTATTTGAACTTCATCAAAAGAGCAATTTGCAGTTGTTCAATTGTTTCAGTCATGTCTGACTCTGTGACCCCAGTTGGAGTTTTCTTGACAAAGATGCCAGAGGGCTTTGTCATTTCTGTGGCAAATAGGGTTAAATGCCTTTTTTAGGGTTACACAGTGAGTGTCTGAGACCAGATGATGATGATTAAAAATTATGTTCCCTAAAAAAGGTGAGTCTTATTGTCATCAGGACTGATATTCTATCCCTTATGCCACAGAGCTACCCTTCCCCTAATTAGCACATCATTGCTAAGCTTCTATTTACAGACATATATTCAGTCTATATGATCCCCTTTGTAATTCTATATATTTTACATTATGCATTTAAAACATTCTGTAAATGGGGCAAGGATAGGCTTCATGAGTTGTCAAAGTGTCTTTCATATACACCCCATTCTCTAGGGCAAAGAAGAAGGAGGAGTCATTTCTCATTAACCGTTTCTAGGAATAGAAGAGATGTCATTTCTGTTCCATTTAAAATCATTGTCAAAGTCAGTGTTTTCCCTAGTGTCTCTTTAGAGCTAAAGATTATATTTTCTAGTTAGCTCATATGCCTAAGGAGAAATAATAGTTGAGCTTAGATGTCCAACACAGAACTTTTTGTTCAGTTTAAACAACCAATGCATGAACACACATAAATTATGGCATTTGTTTGATGAACACTCATCTCTAAAATAAGAGAGTTGGGGAAAAAATGACCTCTAATTTTGCCTTTAGCTCTAAATCTATTATACTAGTATTTTCTTTTTAGAAAGCACTGTGATTTTGTAAACCAAAAAATTTACATCCACGTACTGTGAAATGACTTTCATTTCCTATTTATAATTCTTTTTATTTTGACTTTAAACACCAAAAAATAATTTACATATACACAACAGAAGAAAAAATGATGATTCCATATGAAATCACAATATTCCATTTGAATTTTTAAAAAAATATACAATAAATTCCATAACTTACTTTTAAAATGTATTTTATTCTGACTTTCTGGGTCTTTCCTGTCCATTTAAAAAATGATTCAGTATCTTTAAAAAAATCATTGTTGTTACCCTCCCTCTCTTCCTAATCCACACCCCAAATAAAAACTAAAATAGGGAGAAGAAACTTCCAAAAAATAAGTATAGTCAAAATGAATTCAAACAGAGGGCATCCAAGAAACATATTTCTTTTTATAACGAGTAATTTGCATTTTTCACAGATTCTCTGGGCAGCATGGTTGGTCATTGAACTGACCAGAGTTTTAAATCTTTCAGTGTTTTTTTTCTTTATGAGATTACTGTCCTCTTAAAAGTTGTTTCCTTAATTCTGTTTATTTCACTCTGCATCAATTTCTACTATACACAATTATTCCAAATAAAAGCTGTCATAAGTTCTTATGACAAAATTATTCCTTTTAGTTCATATACAATTTGTTTGGCCATTCTCAGTTGCCTGAAAGTGACCTAAACCATTCCCTGAGATTCTCATTTTTTGCTAATTTCCTCTAGATTAGAAAGTTTGTTTTACTATGGAAAATATTCTCTCTTTTATAACCCTTTCCCTTGTAACTTCACCCTGACCCTGTTCTTGCTTGTTTCTCTGTTGAGATTTGTGTATTTATACACACACACACAAATGTGTGCATTCAACCCTACTTTGTCCATTTCATATAAACAATGTTCAAGTGATGCTCATTCCACCTACTCCTTCATCCATGTTTAAAAACTCTTCCGATACATCCTATTTATGAGACATGGCTCTATCTTTGCTTTTTTTCTACACTAGTGGTTTCCTTGTGTGTTCACTCCCCAAAACCTCAAAATAGAATCCATATATCCTTTTTGAACTCCCACAATAACTTTTAAAGACTATTGAGGTTCTAAAGGGACACTTGTTTAGTTCCTCCGTCAGAATATCAACATTAAACAATCATATTGTTTTCTTCCAACTACTCAAACAATATTACTTTTCTGTATTTTTCTTGACTTGTATTTGCATTTCAAAACTACTACTTAGTTGTGAATATTTTAAACTGAACTGATGAAGGTTCATTGTTCTCCCTCTAGGATGATACTCAACTTTTCAGGATATTATCCTTGTAAGTCTGTCTTTATTGGCTTTTGCAATATTGCATTCCAGAATATCCTTGTATTTCTGTTAAAAAGCTCCCAGGTCTATGGTGGCTAAGAACTGAAAACTTCAGAGATGCTCATTAATAGGGGAATAACTGAACAAGTGATGGTATATGATTGGGATGGAATACTACTATGCTGTAAGAAATGATGATCTCCATGATTTTAGAAAAAAAAACGGAAAGATTTGCACAAAATAATGAAGAATGAAATGATCAGAACCAGAAGAACAATGCATGCAGTAACAGCATTATTGTTTTAAGAATGACTTAGCAAATTAATTATTTTTAATATTATAAATACTGAAATTAACTACAAAGTACATATGATGAAAGAAGCTTTATCCTGAGAAAGAACTGATGAAAAGGTTTTATAGAACAATTATACATACATACATACATACCTATTTGTATCTAATGGTACATTTTGTGATATTTATTGGTACATAAAGTGTATTAGTACATCTCTAGAGCAGAGTAAGGAAGGGGGAGGGAAAAAAGGAACAAAAAGAAAAGGAAGAAATTTACATGATAATTTTCTTGTGCATTTGAAAGGAATAGAAAGTTGTGCATGGTAGATTTGCACTTCCATGAGCAATCATGGAAATGTTTGTTTTATTCCATAAAGTTTTATTAAAAAAGCTTCCAGGTCTCTACAATTCAGACAATATTTCCTTAGTAATTAAGCTCTCTCTTTATGGATGCTTGCAATAATATTTCTTTAATGTGATCTCTGGATTTTGTCCTATGACATTCTTGGAATTTTTCATTTTGAGCTCTTTTTTCAGTAGTTCATTGGTAGCTACTTTCTATCTCTGCTTTACACTCTGGCTTCAGGGAGTCCAGTAATTCTAAAATTGCTGTCCTTGACTAGTTTTTGAGGTATTTAAAAAATTCATCAGCTACTTTATATTTTATATGTGCAGATATATAGATACATATCCACATGTATATTCACATGTATATTCACAAACATACATGCACACACATATGTGCATGTGTTCTATCTCATAGTGCCATTTATTTATATTCCATCTATTCTAGTTTTCAGGAAATTTATTTTGGGCAAGGTTTACAACTTTCTGTCCTAAGCTGCTTATTATACATCTAAGTCTTTCCTCTAGAGTTTTTTTTTCCTATTTATCTCTTGCTGCATTTATTCTGGGTATGTATTTAGCCTTTGAGGAAAATCCATTTTTCTATTCAGTCACTGCTTACAATTTCTCTGAAGTTGACTTGATCTTTCTCTTTGAAGTTTATAAGATGTCTATTTTTATATTATTCAGTTTTTTCTTTTACCCCTTCATTTCTTCAGTTTTGACTCCTAGATTTGAGTTGCACTGCCTGATTAGCCCATGGGTGGGGCTGTTGGCTCTGCTTGATATATTATTCTCTCGTTTCCTGTTGTGATGCCTACCTCCTGGGGTAGGTCTTTCTGAATATTTTAAGTTGAGAGCAATGATTTATATGGTTTTCTATGCAATCTGAAACAAGAGTGTTAGGGAATTTAGAAACCTGGAACCTGCACTGTCTAGATCTAAGCACTACTGAGCCACTTAGGTCACATGCACCTGGAGCTTTGGGGAAGGGGGTAAAGTGAGGTGGGGTGGAGAAAGTACCCTGCAAATTAAATCACTGGCACAGTCTGAAATGTTACCCTGAGAAGTTATTGACTTATTTTTCTATCCTCTTGTCTACAGGCTTCTGTCTAACTTTTATAATCCTTAGGTAGAAGACATAACTTATTATAATTTGTCATTAATTTTTTTTACTATTTCTTTTAATATGAATTTCAGAATTTTTCTGAATTAGTAATGGGGAAGATGGGGAATTTTTCTCCCGATTAAGCTCTCTCAGCTAAAAATCCACTCTACCTAATATTTTTCTGTATTACTATTATTAGAAGGGTGCCAGGAGACTAAAAAGTTTCCCTTCCAAAAGCAAAAGAAAGAAAATAAAAAGCCTAAATTAATGTTTATAAGGTAAGTAGAACTTTTCATACATCCCCATAGGTAAAAAGCACCCATACTGTTCATCTCCATCTCAAGCAGTTTTCTAATGTCATTTGTCAGTGGCCTAACTCAAGAAATAAGTAAAGATGTGAGCAATAACCTTTTGTGCCAAAGTTGAATTCCATGGAAGTGCCATTAGATAAACCTTAAGCATATCTATAGTGATAGTACTTTGTAGCCAGTAACCCTAACTATGTGCTAGGTCAGAGGTGGGGAACCTGTGGCCTTGAGGTCATATGTGACCCTTTAGGTCCTCAAGAATATCACAGAACAAATCCCCTTAATAAAACAATTTGTTCTGCAAAACTTGAACTCAGCAAAAAAGCAGCACCCAAGGACCTAGAAGGTCATATGTGGTCTCAAGATTGTAGGTTCCTCACCCCTATATTAACATTTTGCATTTTCTAATTAAATTTTACCTTCGTTGGTAAATTATATAAGGTTACAGAGTTTTATACATCTTCTGTGACCCCTACACATGTTCCTTGTGCCCATTAGCTCAATCCAAAGGTTATATCTAAAACACAGATAATGATATGGTGATTCCCCTGGAATTAAATTTGGAAAATCAATGCAAAGGGTCAAGGAATTCCAGGATACTAAATTCAAAAATATTGATTAAAATTCAGTAGTTTTTGGAGTCTCAAAGACAGTTGGGATTTACTATGCTAATGTTTATAAAAGCTTGAGCACATCAATACAAAATACTCCTGGTCATGTTCCTTTTGATATGGGTCCATGGTGGTCTTTTCCCCATCTTTTTCATGTCTGTATGCTTCAAAGTAAGTTTTGAGCTTGGATTTAGTTAATTGTGTACATATCAGCATGTACATATGCATGCAAAAATAAGTCATCTTCAAATAAGTATGCATTTATCTATGCAGTAATAAAGACAGAATGGAATTTAATACTGGAGACATATTTGCAAGGCAGTGTAAGAAACAGTTTTCTGTGTTTAACTAATGTGAAAATAAAAAAAAAGGATAACAAGACAGGGAAATAACTCACAGCAGAGCTTTCTAACACAGTTCAAAAATATATATTAAGAGTCTGCTATATATGAGGCACTATGCTTTCAGTCCTAGGTATATAGAGAAAGGCAAGACTATTTACCCTAAAAGAGCTAAAATTCTAAGGAGGTGACAACATATCAAATACATACAAGCTCTAAAGAGGGTAAATTGGAGATAGTCTTAAAAATAACAACACCAACAAGAATTAATTGAGTTTAAACAAAGCAATAAGATTACTCTTATTGCTTTTAAAGGAATTCTCTTTCCTTTAAAAGTGGGTACTTCCAAGGACAATAGGGTGAGGAAAAAGAGTGGAAGTGAACTATTTATAAATTCAAGTTCATATGTAAGCAATTTTGATTCCAAAAAGAGAAACATACTTAAGTTTAAGTTGAATACAGAGGCTATATTTCAGTAAAATGATAGATTTTATATATATATATATATATATATATATATATATATATATATATATATGTAGTTTATAATGGGTTTTACAAGAAAGCAGTGATGTAGTGATGTAGGTAGCACATATTTTTCAAAGTCTATTTTATAGGCCAAGAAATGGAGATTCATTCTACTCACTTGGCCAAAGTTACCTAAATAATAAAAGGTAGAACTTCATCAGATATTCTGCATATCTAAATAGCTTCCCCAATTGAAATAAAGCCATGGTTCTCTTACTGATCATCTTTGCCCTTTTCCAAGGTGGGGGCAGAGATAGAATCTGTCCTGGCTAAGGCAGATGGTGCACCAAGGGGCAAAATAAAGCTCCAACTACTTATCAGACCTTTAAAAAAATAAGTTTTTATATGTTTAGGATATGAAACCTTTATCTGAGACAAACAATTTACAGCAGGTCTGTACATCATATAGCCCATGGGTGATACGCTGTGCATACTTCTTTTTACATCCTCTACATTTTTCACAGATCACCCAAAATCATTTGGTGGGCTCCCACAATCAACCCACAATTAGTATGCCGTTCAGGCTTACCCTAATGGAATTTTGTATAGTCAGTTTTGCTGAGGAATTTGAATAAAGCAGGCACATACCACAGGCTGCTTTGGTGGGCCACAAGAGGCCAAAGGCCCTGTGTTCTGCAAACCTGATTTGTAGCAACAAATAACTATAACAATCTTATATTTGACAAGTATAAAGACAAGATTTGGGGATACAATTCATTATTTAGTAAAAATTGTTGGGAAAATTGAAAAGCAATATGGCAAAACTGTCCATAGACCAATATCTCACATTATTTGCCATGATAAGACAAAATTGATATGTGACCTAGATATAAAAGAAATATTACAAGAAAATTTGAATAATATGGAACATATTACTTATCAAACTTATGGATGAGTGAAAATTTTGAATGAACAGATAGAGCAGAGTGAAGTATAAAATAGACAATTTTGATTATATTAAAAATTTATTCTTGAACCCTTTCATAACCTGCCCACTTCCTACCTTTTCAATCTTTTCAATCCATTAATAACCTTGAAAATTTGGCTTTACTATATGTTCTTTCCATTTTGATTGTACATTATTCCACAACTTACTTATACCCTACTTAACTTACTCTGTGATCCAGTGATATTGGCCTCTTTGCTATTATTTCACATAGTAAATAACTATACCTCCTGACTCCAGACATTTTCACTTGCTTAGAATTCCATCCCTGACATAAATTTAAGTCTCTCTCTCTCTCTCTCTCTCTCTCTCTCTCTCTCTCTCTCTCTTTCTCTCTTTCTCTCTCTCTCTCTAACTTTCTCTCTCTCTCATTACCATTTTTTCCTTTAGAATTTTTCTCATAAGTTTTTTTCTTTCTTGTTTTTTTATTTTAATCATTTAATTCTTTTTCTCTCCTTTTTCCCTCTTGCTTTCCTTACTCAAGTAGATTCTCATTCCCTTTGTTTTTCTTCAACTTGTCCTATTTTTTAGTGTTTTTTAAATTTGTTTTTACTCCTCTTTCCAGGGAGAATATCTCTCCTTCACTCTCTTTACTAACTGGCTTCTTTTTCTGTCCACTTAGACTTCCATTCTCTGTTTCATGGCTTCTATATTTATATAGACCTAGTTTATTCTCTGTATTTCTTATAAAATCAGAACTTCTGGGGTCATGTCATATTGTTATTTCTCTGAAGGCATGGTCTTCTTTGAAAACAAAAGATGAACATAACAACAGCAACTCCCACAAGCAGAACAGTTGGTCTCTTAAGCATCAAATCTCAGAAAAACACCAATCTAACTTCACAGAACATATTTCTTTATCACCAAGAGAACTCACCAGTGGCACCTCCAAAACAGAAGCTTTAATCCCAAAACAAGTCCTGTCCCTTTCTCCCACTTTTTTTTTCAGTCTTCCTCTTATCTCCTAACTCACTTTACTTCAGGCTCTTCTTTACTTAAAGATCATAGGAGTCAACTTCCCCTCATTGCTAACACTTCGCTTAACCAAAACATATCAAAAACTCTTTTCTATCCTGCTCCTCTCTTCACCTCTTTCAAGCACCTTCCCATTTTACATGCAGTCATCCAGAATCAAAGCCTCAGAATCTCTAACTTTTCCTTTATTCGCCACCCATATCCAATCATTTATTGAGTCTCGTAGCTTCTACTCCCACAATGTCTCATCTCCCCTTTTGCTCCACTTATACAACCACCACTTTACTGCAGACTTTCATCACCACTCAGTGTGACTCTTGTAATAACCTTCTAATCTGTCTCCCTGCCTTAAATATCCCTCCTCTTCACTCTATTTGCTCTACAGCCACCATATTGATACTCCAACTACACAGGTATAATCATTCACTCTCTTAATCAGGAAATTGAAGAGGTTCCTTTTGCTTTTAGGATAAAAAACAGAATCCTCTGCTTGACATTTGAAGCATTTAATAACCTTGAAAATTTGGCTTTACTATATGTTCTTTCCATTTTGATTGCACATTATTCCACAACTTACTTTGCCTTCCAGCTTGATGGATCCAATTGTCTTATCACATACATGATGTTGCTTTTCTTCTTAAGCTCTTATCTCTGGATTTCTCTATCTCCTTCTCCTGAAATGCCTGACTCACTTGAAAGTTTATCTAAACCTCACTTCCATCAAGTTTACTCTTATTTCAATTGGTAGTTCTAATTGTCTCTTGAAATTACTTGCATGTGTTTCATATTTAATTAATTATGTCCTCTAAGTAAAATGTTCCTGGAAGGAAGAGATTATTTCACTTCTGCTATGGCATCCTTATTGCTCAGTGCAGTGTCAGGGAAATAGTACATGTGTAATAAATGTCTACTGGATTGAAATGAAATTTGGTCCTGAATTAAGCTTTAGGTTTCAATACCAAGATAAGGAAGGGTCTTATTTCCACCCTTTCTCCTCCAGCTCCCTCCTCTCCAAAAAATAGCACCCTTCAATTTGCTACATTTGGCTTTATTTGGATATGTGTAACAGGAGAGCCATTAAAGGATGGCTATCAAAACATCTGTGTTCAAATTCAATCTCTGAAACTCCCTGTATCATTGTGGGCAAGTTACTTAACCTTTGTGAGCTTCTCCATAAAATCAGAGGTTGAGCTAGATGACCTCTGTGCTGACTTTCAGTTCTGTTGCTATGACCCTTTGATTATGTTTCTATGTCTGACCCTCAGTTCAGGCTGATTCTCTGCCTCCTTTCAAATGCAATTGAATGTCTCCCATTACTCCCCATAGCAATAGTTATGTCTAAACAGGGGAGGGAACTGTTGTTCATAGATATGTAGTATCTTAGTAGACTATCCTAGCTCCAACCTAAATTTTCATCTCAAACTGTGGTGCATGGGAAAACTTAATTCATTATTTGATCAAGCACAACAATGAAATAGGAATATTTAATTCATAACTCTAAACAAATTCTTATTGGTTATATTGCCTTATCCCTCCTACTTCTCTTAAGTCTACTTACCCTGACAACTTGACACAACAGACTTTATTGATAAAGCATATATCACTGAGGACAAAGTTGTGGACTTTAAAAAATGATCTTGTCATGAGGAAATTTATCCATGGTCTTCAGACTTTATGTTCAGTCATATTTCATGATTTAGTTTTCAAAAGCTATCACTGGTAGAATTGATGATCTGCTCACAGGATTCTCACACACGCCGCCTGGCTCTGACTTTTTTATTTGGCAATCCAAAATGTTATTTAGGTTATATCTGTGATATAGCAAACCTGCTATCCAAATACTCCTATGGACATGACAGATGTGGAGCATGCTACTGCCCTCTTCCTGTGCACTATCAGACCTTCCCCCATTCCCTTTTTCCCAAGTTCCACCCATGTTCCAATTAGAATAACACATACTTAGAAATGGAAGGAACCTCATAGATAATCTAGTCTAAACCAAGACTAATAAACAGTTCCACTCTACATATTCCTGTGAAGTGGCCATCCAGCCCTCAGGATGCTTCTAGTGATGGATAACTCACTCACTAGTAAAGTTGATTTAGCCTAAATTTACCTCTCTCTGACTTCTGCCCTGTGAGCCTAGTTCTGCCTCCTCTAGCACCAAAGAAATCTTTCTTTCATATGGAAGTTCTTTGACTTTTTTTTAAGTTAACAATGACCCTCAAAGTTTTCCCTTCTCCAGGCTTGTTCAGATGTTTGAGTCATGTTTGACTCTTCATGTCCCAAATTAGGGATTTTCTTGGTAAATCTAATGTAGTACTTGAAGTTCTTTCTGCAGCTCATTTTACAAATGAGGAAACTGAGGCAAAGGGGGTCAAGTAATTGGCCCAGGGTCACACAGCTATTCAATATCTGAGGCCACGTTTGAACTCACAAAAAGCAGCCTTCCTGACTCCAAAACCAATACACTATCCACTATTCCCCCTAGCTGGCCTTTTTCCAGGGTAAACATTCCAAGTTCTCTCTGTTAATCCTTGTGTGGATTATTACTATTATTCAAACATTCATCTCACCATACTTCATGAACTACTATGGACACAATTGCTGATGAAACCCTTCCAAAAAAGCCGCTAAACAATTTAATCTAATACTTAAGGTTAAATTAAACATAACTGAAGCCAACTGGACAATAACCTTCCCTGTACTCTTCACTATTATATTGATTTATCATCAGATCACCTTAGCTATTTGATCTGTGGCATCATACTATGGATTTTCCCTGGCTTTGCAGCTAAAAGAAAACAAACAAAAAAATAAGTCCAAGGGCAGAGCCAAGATGGCGCAGTAGAAAGACTCACCTATGCTAGCTCCGAAGCCACAGCCCATGGGTTTCCTCTACAAAGAACTCCTGACAAATTCTGGAACAGTGGAAGCCGCACAGCAACACAGTGAAGGAGATTTCCATTCCAGAGAGCCCTGAAAATCCGATCCTGAAAGTCCATCGCACACTGGATGGGAGCAGAGGCCTGCCCTGCCCTGGCTGCATGGAACTGAGAGGAGCGAGCAGATCTAAGAAGGCTTCAGGAACAGAATCTCCAGCAGCCACGAAGGTCCCTCCACCCACAGACACACAGGTCAGTGAGAGAGATGGGCTGAGAGGGGAGTGGGGTGTCTCCGTGACTCAAGAACCCTCGGGAGACAGTGGCAGAGGGAATGGCAGAGGCAGCAGGGGGCCAGAGGCTCCCAGAGCAGGCAGGAGCTCCATTACAAAAGGTCTCTGCAGAAACCCCCTGAGGGAACTGAGCCTGGGAGGCAGCCCTGTCCCCACTTGAGCACCAGAAATTAAGCTCCCATTGAATAGGAGCCAAGCCTGCTACCAAAAAGCCCTGGGGCTGGGGAGCAGCATTTGAATCTCAGACCCCAAGCACTAGCTGGGCAGATCAAGGCCAGGGATGGAGAGGACTCTCAGAAGTCAAGTAACTCGCTGAGAAAATGCCCAGAAAAGGGAAAAAAAATAAGATCATAGAAGGTTATTTTCTTGGGGAAAAGATAATTGCGCCATTCTTCTCTGACGAAGAAGTCCAATGCTTACCATCAGGTAAAGACATAGGATTCAAGGCCTCTGTATCCTAAATATCTGAAATCGATATCCAATGGGCTCAGGCCATGGAAGAGCTCAAAAAGGATTTTGAAAATCAAGTTAGGCAGGTGGAGGAAAAATTGGGAAAAGAAATGAGAGAGATGCAAGAAAAGCATAAAAAACGGGTCAATACCTTAATAAAGGAGACCCAAAAAAATGCTGAAGAAAATAACACCTTGAAAAATAGGCTAACTCAATTGGCAAAAGAGGTTCAAAAAGCCAATGAGAAGAAGAATGCTTTCAAAAGCAGAATTAGCCAAGTAGAAAAAGAGGTGCAAAAGCTCACTGAAGAAAATAGTTCTCTCAAAATTAGAATGAAACAGATGGAGACTAATGACTTTCTGAGAAAC
>CM053769.1:172755779-172813823 GCA_028658325.1 Potorous gilbertii | reverse complement strand
TTCACATTCTCTTCCATTTTTTCATTCTTTTGGCTTTGTTTTGTGATTTCTTGGTTTCTCATGAAGTAATTAGCCTCCATCTGTTCCATTCTAATTTTGAGAGAACTATTTTCTTCAGTGAGCTTTTGAGCCTCCTTTTCCATTTGGCTAATTCTGCTTTTGAAAGCATTCTTCTCCTCATTGGCTTTTTGAACGTCCTTTGAGAATTGAGTTAGCCTATTTTTCAAGGTGTTATTTTCTTCAGCATTTTTTTGGGTCTCCTTTATCAAGGTATTGAGCTGTTTTTCATGCTTTTCTTGCATCTCTCTCATTTCTCTTCGTAGTTTTTCCTGAACCTGTTTAACTTGAATTTCAAAATCCTTTTTGAGCTCTTCCATGGCCTGAGCCCATTGGATATCTATTTCAGATGTTTGAGATACAGAGGCCTTGACTTCTATGTCTTTACCTGATCATTAGCGTTGTTCTTCCTCATCAGAAAGTAAAGGAGGAAACCACTGGTCACCGAGAAAGCAACCTTCTATGGTCTTATTTTTTTTCCCTTTTCTGGGCATTTTCTCAGCGAGTTACTTGACTTCTGAGAGTCCTCTCCACCCCTGTCCTTGATGTGCCCAGCTAGTGCTTGGTGTCTGAGATTCAAATGCTGCTCCCCAACCTCAGGGCTTTCAGTGGTGCAGGGCTGCTATTCAATGGGAGGTTAATTTCTGGTGCTCAGGTGGGAGCAGGGCCACCTCGCAGGCTCAGTTCCCTCAGGGGATTTATGCAGAGACCTTCAGTAATGGATCTGAGCTCCTGCCTGCTTGGGGAGCCTGGGTCCGCTGCTGTTTCTGTCTCTGCTGCTGCCTCCCAAGGATGCCTGAGTTATGGAAACACCCTGCTCCTCTCTCGGCCTGCCCAGAAGTCTCTCTCACTGACCTGTGCGCCTTTGGGTGGAGGGACCTTCGTGGCCACTGGAGATTCCGTCCCTGGAGCCTGCTCGGATCTTCTCCTTTCAGTGCTGCGTGGCCAAGGCAGGGCTGGGTTCCACTCCTGTGTGGTGTGTGACAGACCTTTGGAGTCAGTTTTTCAGGGCTCTCTCGAACAGAAATCTCCACTCCTTTGTTGTGCAGCTTTTACTGCTCCAGAATTTGTTGGGAGCTCCTCCTTATAGGCAATTTTTGGGCTGTGGGTTCTGAGCTAGCATTTGTGAATCTTTCTACTCCGCTGTCTTGGCTCCTACTCAACAGTTAGGATTTCATAAGACCTAACAGCTTCTATACTAAAAGACTGTAGGTCTTTGAACATTACATTCCAAAGAGCAAAGGAGCTGGGGTTGTATCCAAGAAATAACTTACCCGACAAAGATGAGTATAGCCCTTAATGAAAAAGGAATGAACAATTGACAAATTGAAAGACTTAGATATTTCTAACAAAAAGATCAGAACTCAATGGAAAATTCTATATAAAATATCTAGAAGAAATATGAGTAAATCATTAAAGACTATAAGACACTAATTAAGTTCAAACTGCTAACTTATGATATATGGAAATGATATCAATATTCTTTAAACTTTTATTACTAATAAGGTAGTTTGAAAGAAAGGTTGGAACTGAATTGTGTATGATAAGGTGATTCTAAAATTAAAATTTGGTAAGAATAGGTAAAAAGGAGAAATTATTTCATAAAATTGAGTCTGAAAGGAAGCCCTAATACAGAGAAAACAGGTAGGGGTGCAGGCTGCTAATGTCAAAACTTACTCTCCTCTGGGTTGAGAAAGAAACAGGCTACAACTGAAGAGGTTTAGAATTCTTCTGAACTTCTGGAGAAATGAGAAAATTTTAGGATAGGGTGAGGGAGGGATTTTTAGAAGGGTGTGTAGATTAAGGTTAGGAAGATGGGAGAAGATTAAGGAGGAACTGTTAGAGGGGTGAGTAAAATAAAGAATAAGAGGACAAGGGGAGAAGGAAAGGTAATAGCATAGGGTAAAAAGAGAGGATAAGTAAGAAAATAGTCAGTAAAAATAAGATGGAGGGAAATCCACAAATAGAAATTATAACTTGGAATATAAATGGGATGAAACAGAAAGTGGATAAACAGAATGGATTAAAAATTTGAATGTAACAGTATGTTGTTTGTAAGAAACACATTTAAGAATAGGAAGTATACAGTATTAAAATGGATGGCCAGAGTAAAATTTATTATGCTTCAGCTGATACAAAAAAAGGCAGCTATAACAATTATTATCTCAGACAAAGTTATGGGTAAAATAAATTTAAAGAAATAAACAGGGTAACTTCATTTTGATAAAAGGTACCATAGACAATGAAGCGATATCAATAGTGAACTAATATGCACCAATTACTATAGCATAAAACTTTTTAAAAGAAAATATAAATGAATCACTGATGGAGATAGATGGTAATACTGTAATAGTAGAGAACATTAATATTACCCAGTCTAAACTAGATAAATCTAACTCCCCCAACATGAGAAATAAGTAGAAGAAGTGAACAGAATTTTGGGTAAACAAGGTATGATAGATATGGAGATAACTGAATGGAAACGGAAAGAAATATGCCCTTTTTCTTAGTCATTCATAGTACCTTTACAAGGATTGACTGTATATTAGCATATTAAAATTTTATAGTTAAAAGCAGAAATATTAAAATATCTCTTACAGATCATAATGCAATAAAAATATATTTAATAAGGTACCAAAGAAATATAGATATTCTTAAAGAATGTATGGGTTAAAGAACAAATCATAGAAATAATCAATAATTTCATTAAAGAGAATAACAATAATTAGACAACATATCACAACTTATGGGATACAGCAAAAAACAATGGTTAGAGGAAAATTCATATCTATAAATGCCTACATCAATAAAAAAAGAGAAAGAGCAGGTCAACGAATTGGGCAAACCAAAAAATTGGTTGATTTGATTTTATAAAAAGAGAAAAAAACCAAATCAATAGTATCAAAAAAAGGAAAGGGCAAATATACTACTGACAAAAATGACATTAAAGCAATTATAAGGAGTTATTTTTTCTTGATTATATAAATTCAAAAATTTAAGTGAAATGGAACCATACTAAATTAGCTAAATAAACAGAAGAGGAAATAGAATATCTAAATAGACCAGTTTTAGAAAAAAATTGAACAGATCATAAATGGGGTTTCTAAGAGAAAAGCCCTAAGACAAGATGGATTTGCAAGTAAATTCTATCAAACACTTAAAGTTCAAATACATTTAATATTAACTAAATCATTTGGAATAATAGATAAAGAAAGGGGCCCAGAAAATTACTTTTAAGAAGCAACTATGATGCTGACACCCAAATCAGGAAAAAGTAAAAACAGAAAAAGAAAATCATAGACCAATTTTATTAATGAATACGAACACAAAAATACTGTACAAAATACTAGTTTTAAGGTTACACCGATATATTAAAAAGATTACGTTACGATCAAGTGGGGTTTATACTAGAAATATTGGGATGGTGAAACAGTAGCAAAACTATTAACATAATTGACTATATCAATAATAAAAGTTTTAAAATCATGTGATTATAGGAGTAGATGTAGAAAAAGTTTTGATACAGTTCAACAGTTGTTTTTATTTTACTCAAAACCCTTGAAAGTCTTGGTATAAATGGATTTTTCCTTAAATTATTAAAAAAATCATTAATCTAAAACTACTACCAATCATTATTTTTAATGAGTCTATCCTAGGGCCCTTCCTTCAGGCGTGAGGGATTCATGTTCAGATTACGCAGACGCTATAAATCTTGCCTATCTCTTTCTTACCATCTAGTGGCATATGTTTTTTAAAAATGTCTACTGCCCCCTCATTTCAGATAAATGAAAAGACAACCCACACAGCGTCTTAAATAATGAAGTGAAGCTTATTGAAGGATAAATGTATTAGCTATCAGATTAGTGAAGCTGACATGGCGGCAAGTATGGTGCTTTCTCCATAGCAGATCTTTTATTTCTCTTATCCAGGTCAAAAGCAAAGTATTGCTGACATGTTCAGTTAGAGCCAATACACTTTTAATGAACTGAAAATGAATAAGCAAACAATACTATAAGGTTATCTAATAACATAGGATTCTATCATTTTAGAATTTTGTACTGTCTCATGATTTCCTTACTCTCTCCCCTAAATACCTAACTTAGATTGAATTTAAATAATCTTGGTATCTAAATTACAAAGTATCACTAAATGACAGTGCAACATTTAAAAGTTGAATTCTTTAAATATCGTTCTGTGTTTAAGAGATAATTGCACTAGTAATTCTTAAATTCCCTTAATATTACATATAATATTATATACATATATATATTTATATATCATATGTATGTGTGTTGCAAATAGGTATCACAAACTTCACTCCTGATTTACCCTGCCTATATTGACCCAAGGCTGATGGAAAGGCTTAGCTGTATTTGGAGATCTTCCTGTATTCTTTTCCTAAGTACTGTTATAGAATTGACTGCTAGAGTAGCTAGACAGGAACTTCTGTGACATGTGTTTTCCCTAGGTTGCTATTCCTATTTCTTTTTTACATAGTCAAAAGTCAGTTACTTCTTGGGAACCAAGACACAGTGCAGATCCCTGTTATAAGATTAGGCCTGATGGTCTTGAGGCTGTTGTGATGCTCTCCCCTTAAGAGGAAGAATACTGACAATAGTTATGTTTTGACAGTTAGTATAGATGTATGTCCCAAATAATATTTTGTCTTCCACCAGCTTGTTTTTTCTTCCTGATATGCATACCTCCAAAATAATATTTTGCCTTGACTTACGATATGCAAACCAGCCAACTCCAGGGACCCCAAGACAATTAAAGTAAAAGAACTTCCCTCCCAGAAGGACACTTAAGAACACACCTTCTCTCTGAAGTATGCCCTTTATGCTGACTGGACTTGTGTCTCTTTGCTCCCCAAGGGAGCACAATCTTTACATGATTTATACTCTATTAGTGTGTGTACCTGAGTTGTGCATCTCTCTACCTTTCCCATTTTTTCCCATTGCTTGAAATAAAACTTTAAATTGAATTGATATCCATTGTTTTACATGTTATTCTCAGCATTCAAGCTTATTAAAAGATTGTTCGGTCTCTGGCTGGCCCACAGGTCTTCCCTTGGACATAAACAGGTTTCCTAGAAAAGAATTTAACCTGTTGACAGCCACACCCACATTACAGGAGTATGGCACTGTGAGTCCAGTTATAGAAAGCAGAGATCAATAGGGGAACCCTACATCCTCCAGTGAGAGAGTCCCTTATGCTATAGTATGGTCACAAAATAATCTCAAAGGGAATTGGAGCTGTAATAATGAGTCCTTAAATTGAGCCTCAGAAATCATCCTTCACAAATGAACTCAAAATGCCATGCCTGGGAAACATTATCTAACTGTGGCCATATCATGCGTATGGGTAATAGATATGAGAATATACAAATATGTCAAATAACTATGTTTTGGTCAGTGTTGGAAATCATTCCAAAACAAATTATAAGGAATCTGTGATTTAGCAGACAAATCCTGGGGAAATGCCCAAGGCAGACAGGGATTAAATGACATAGCAATGATTCCAAATCTAGCTAGAAGTGGACTTTGAATTAAAATCTTCTTGATTTCAAGTTCCGCATTCTATTTACTATTTCATAGTAAACTAAAGTCAAGTCACATCAGCTGGCATTTATTAAGCATCTACTCTGTGCCAGGTGGTGTGCTATTCTCTAGGGACAATCTGGAAGGTGACATTGGACTGCTTCGACCAGTGTGATTTGGCTTTTAATATGCAGCACTTCATTTGTTCAAGGAGGCTGGTAACATCAATAGGTAGGCACTTAGGGAGAATCACTTAATTGATTGGTACTGATAATGGAGGAGGCAAGCTCATTTTTAGGCAATGAAATGATTCAGAGATGCTAATAATCACCGGCTAATACAGAGGAATGGGCATAATATCCGGGATGCTGTAATTGACAGATAAATAAATTATAAGTTGAATGCATAAATTAATTTCAGAGGCTCTGATCTATTTTAGGGAATAACATATTTTGATTGAGATCTTCAGGAGGGGGTTGATTGAGTAACTCAAGGATCAATTAACCAAGTATATGGAACCACAGGGTTTAGTAATGATAATCAACTTGACTTTGCTATCAACTTGAGTGACAGGTTGGATGAAAATCAGAAGAACCAGAGTTTGAGGAAATGGGAAAATTTTCAAGGAAAGAGCTATAAGAAGTCTACACTTCATGCAACGTGGAGTAGGTAAAAGGCAGGTTCTTTGTTTTAGAAATGAAAAATTACTGAACGGTCTTGATACTGCAGAAAATATTGTGCAAGTTCTAGCAATTAGCAGAAAGACAGGGTTCATGGATCCAGTTAGGAATGAGGAGGGAATTATCATCAAAAATCATGAAAAATTCCCTGCCATGTGTTTCCTCACAGGAAAATGGCATGGCACAGCATCTCAAGAAGGAAGAAAATAGAAGGAACATGGTTCTATTAAATCTCAAATGTCAGAGAATTATCATGCCTGAAATTTGATAAGAAAAGAACACAGTTTAATTTACCTTAATTTTGGGGAGCCCCCTCAATAGGAGTTGAAGGTATCCCAGGAATATGCCACTAAAAGTGTTAACTGAAATAATAAATCTAAAGTGTTCTAGCTTCCTAGACCTTTTTTAATTTTTATTTATTTATTTTTTTTAGGAAAAAGTTAGATAATAAAGGATAGGCTGCTGATCTTGGAATAAAAAACGATCTGCCTCAGCTACTTATTAGCTATGTGTTCCTTTGCAAATCACTAAAGTTCCCTCAACCTGAATGACCCCACCTATAAGATGAAGATCAAATAGCATTTACTTCATAGTGAGGATCAAGTGAGGTTATATTTGTGATACACCTATGTTGTGTAGTCATTTCAATTGTTTTTCCATGACTCCATTTGGAATTTTCTTGGCAAAGTACTTCTGTGGTTTACCATTTCCTTCTCTGGTTCATTTTATATATGAAGAAACTGATTCAAACTGGGTTAAGTGACTTATCTAGTCACACAGTTAGTAAATATCTGTGGCTGAATTAAAACTAGGAAGAGGAATGTTTCTGATTTTAGGTCCAGAGCTCTATCTACTGCGACACCTAGCTACCTTATGATATACTTGACAAATATTGAAATATTTTGTAAATTCTGCATATTATTTTTCTACATTTCCTTATTTCTTTCTCAATGACTTTTGCCTTTACTTAGCACTTGTTTCTTAAAAAAACAAAACAAAACACTCACCAATCATTTCTCAAGAAACTTCCCATTATGACAAAGATCCAAAAAGTAAAAAAGAAAAATGAATGGCATATTTAGTACAGTGGGAACAGATTGTCATTCCACTAGAAATAGGATCACTCTATTACTCTATACCCCAGAATATCATGATTCTATTGACAAATTTATGCCTACGTGAACAAAACGGGTGAGCTTAATTAGCCTATATTTAGGAAAGTGGGAAGGAGTTTATTTGACCATCCACATCTCAAGAAGGTATACTTTTCTTTGTCATCAAGAAATAAAGATGAGAATTACACTAAGTATCAGCTACATTGAACTCAAAAGGTAATGTTGTAATACTACTTCCTGATATGCTTAAGCTTCATTTTTCTAGAAATAATACAAGGGGTTCACATTTATGCTGAACTGTATTCATTAGAATTTATATTCTTGAGAGAAATAGGAATTAGGATTAATGGAAGACAACCTTCTGTACTAGATTTAGCCAACATATGATGAACAAGTGATGTCTTTTAGGCTACCCACCAACTAAGCACTATTTGATTTTTTTTTTAAATTATGGAATAAAGCAAGCATTTCCATAATATGGTATAATAAAAAAACAGATGATTGCACATGAAACTGAAAATCTGCTATGCATAACTTGCTATTACTTTTACATATACAACAAAGTTATCATGTAAATTTCTTTTTTTCTTCCCTCAACCCCACCCCAGTCCTAAGGATGACCACCATTAGACACAAGTAGGTGTGTGTGTGTGTGTATGCAAAATTATCTTATATATACTTCTATTTTTCAGTTCTTTCTTTGTATAAAGATAACATCTTTGTATGTCTTTTATATTTAATGGGGTATTTATAATAGTCAAAATAACTTATTCTTTCAAAGTTGTCCTTAAAACAATACTGCTATTACTGTATAACAGTACTTCTTAGACTGCGGGTCATCAGTATATGTGAAGTGGCATAACCGAAGGTGGGGATCACACAAAATTGGCAACAGTGAAAGGTTTCTCAGAATGCAATGACCAAAAATTAATTTAAAATGAAAAGTGTAATTAATCCAAGCTGTTTCTCCAGTGCTTGCCCACATTGCATCATCAACAAATGCTGCCAGAAACACCATGGCTCAGAATTGAGACTATTGTAGGTTATGAATTGCACTGTTTTTTATTGTTGTAGTACTAATGCAATATTCACACTGACCCAAACAGGCATGAATATCATGGCACAATTCTGAATCACGAAATATAACAGACTCTCCATATGGAATACAAAAGCAAAACACTTATTTGGACACCAGAAAGCCAAATCCATCATAGTAACAAAAATCTATACACAACAACAATGCAGAGAACACCATCCCCAGGCCTTGCCCCTCTAGGCTTCCCACAATCCAGGTCCCTTAAACAAATAAACAAATCACAAACAGGCTTCCCTTAAACAAAATGCCCTCCTCACACTCACAACTAACTGCTGACTTGCCTTCATCCTTCATTTCTAACTGCTCTCTCACTAATTTCCTCTCAGCTCTGTTCTAGCCCTCCCTATTCTTGTTCCCCCTTCCAATTCCACTCATTCAGTCGACTCTCTGACAATAGGCTCCATGTGACTCCGACTTCTATTGGACCCAAGCAGATCACATATGCCTATTAATGAATGGGAAAAATTTCTCCATTTAAATTACCATTACAACTGTGCATACAGAATTTTCTGCTCCTACAGAAACATAATAGTTTAGTTACAGGAAATAAAGACCTTGAATATTTTCCTACCATTATTCTCAAGCATATAGGTATCAAGTTAGTATATCTCTGGATTGTATTGTATGAAATGTTTGATTTTTAAAATTATTATTATCTCCTTCTTTTACAGAAATATAGATGTTTAATTGCATCAAAGAAAGACAAGAACATTTTAATAATATATCTCCAACATCACCATAGTATGAGTACGTAAATGTGAACATTAATTTTTTAAGCACAAACAAATGTAATTTCACACACTAGAACTAGTATTGATTTGAGAAATTATTAGCAATATTTATATTTTAGGACAAAATATTTTTGGCTAAATTTAGACAGCCTCCCACCCCCATTGAAAGCAGAGAACTACTTGATAAAGAGATCAAAAGTCAGGTAAATGACTGGGGAAATGAACAAAAAATAAAGTGGAAAAAGAATCAGATTATAGAATCTTACTTTGGTGACAAGGAGGGTAGATAGCATCTTCTTTCATAAATCCAAGTCTTTCCATGTTTTGGCAATCAACTGGTTCATCACTTTTTACATCACAGAAATATTCCAATCTAATTCTATTCTATCTGAAAGATAGTCTATGAAAGTTTTCCTTCAGTTTTCTTAATTGCTTCTACTCTTGGCTGCATAGGTTTTATTTATACAAGAAATTTTTAATTTAAAATAATCAAAATGTTCCATTATATTTCAATAGTGCTCTCACCATATAATATGGCCTAATGTGTGATACTGATGGATCTGTTTCCTTTATATCTTCTTTCCCTTAGTTTCTTTGAAGTTCATGACATTTTGCCCCTCTAAATGATCTGTTATTTTTTTTTCTAACTCAGTAAGGTAGTGTTTTAGTAATTTAATTGGGATGGCATTACATAAATAGATTAGTTAGGTAATTTTATCTTTTTTTATTATATTGACTTTGCCTATTCATTAACAATAAACATTATTTCAATTTATTTGTATACAAAGTGTTTTATGTTCATATTAATATAGTACCTGTGGTTGTTTTGGCAAATATACTCTCAAGTATCTTATATTGTCTAGTTGTTTTAAATGATCTAAAACAATGTTGAATAATATGACTGACACAGTGTGGTTTCTCTATTTTTCTCTTTTGATTAAATCTATTTTAGCTTTAATTTTGTCTGAAATCATGATTACTAACCCTGTTTTTTTTAAACATAATGAAGTCTACTCCTAACCTTTATTTTATGGTTGTCTGTATCTCTCATTTTTATAGCTTTTCCTGAAAGCAACATATTATTGAATTCAAATTTTTAATGTGCTATCAGTTTCTATTTAATGGGTAAATTCATCCCAATCACATACTAAACTGTAATTATTTGTTGTATATTTTTCTCCTTCCTATGTTTCATTACTACCTTCTCACCCTACTCCTACCCCCTCACTCCTCTATTTTACTTCTACCTACCACTTTGTCCACCATATTCATTAACCTACCCACCTATCCAAGAATCCCTCCCTTTTCCCCTCGCATTCTATCCCCTTGTCCTTTTATTTCTTTCTGAATATAGAAGACTTTTATACTGATAAATAGACAGTCAGCCAGCCAGCCAGCCAGATAGATAGATCTTGTTTCCTCTTTAGCCCATTACTAATGAGAGTAAAGTTTCAGCATAACCTATCCTTCCCTACGAATAATTTCTTCTGTATCAATTTTTTCCCTTTCTTTTCTCATTTATATGCAATGTTTGCTTCTTTTTATATTTCCCACAGTTTTATTATTTTTAGAATCACCACGTCATATTCAACTTAGCCTAATCCTTTCTTTCAAACTACCCAAATAAAAATGAGTCATAATAAAACTGATAATATTTTCATATGTAAGAAGAAAACAACTTGATCTTATTGAGTCCCTTATAATTGGTCCCTAATATTTACTTTATATTTCTCTTGGATATATTATAGTTCAAATTTTCCCATAAGTTCTGCTTTTTTGTCACAAATAACTGAAAGTGTTACAGTTTGCTAAAGATATGTTTTTTTTCAATCAGGATTATTCTTAACTTTGCTGGGTAAGTTACACTTCATTGTAAACCCCAGCTCTTTTGCTCTATGAAATATAGTATTCCAAGATCTATGATCCTTCAACATAGTAGATACCGGGTCTTGTGTAATCCTTATATGGAAGCTCCATGATACTTAAATTGTTCTGTTTTTTGTTTCCTTGCTGCTTCCAGTATTTTCTCCTTAACTTGTGAGCTTTCAAACTTGAATACGATATTCCTGTAATTTAGCAACTTTTACACTAAGGGATATGGGGATTTGGAATATGATATTTGACAGGTCAAAGAAGATAGGATTAAAACCAAGAATTACCTACCCAGCCAAACTGAGTATAATACTTCAGGGGAAAAAATGGAATTTCAATGAAAAAGAGGACTTCAAGCATTCATGTTGAAAAGATCAGAGGGGAATAGAAAATCTGACTTTTAATAAAACAAGAGAAACATGAAAAGGTAAATAGGAAAGAGAAGCCATAAAGACTTATTGAAGTTGAACTGTTTCCATCTCTACATGAAAAGATGATATTTGTAACTTATGAGAACTTTTTCAGTATTAGGGTAGTTGGAGGGAATATATGTGTGTGTGTGTATGTGTATAGATATCCATATCTTTCTATCTGTCTATCTGTCTATCTATCTATCTACCTATCTATCTAGGTATGTATATATTTGTATATTATATATATATGTAGATATGTATATGCACATGAGTGTATGTATACATACATATGTATATATACACACAAACACACACATATATACACACACACATATATGTATATATACACACATATGTAGACACACATAAATACAAACACAGAGGGCACAAAATGAGCTGAATATGAAAGGAGAACACTTAAAAAATAAACTTTAATGTTGAGTGAATTGAACTAGGAGAAAGAGAAAGGGAAAGGCAGAATACAGCAAATCATCTCACTAGGCCAGAAAAAATTTTCACAATGGAGGGGAAGAGGCAGGAGATAAAGGGGAATAAGTGAGCCTTACTCTCATAGGATTTGGCTTAAGGAGGGAATAAAAAACACTTGGTTGGATGTGGAAATCTGTTTAACCCTGCAGGAAGGCAAGAGGAAAGGGGATAGGAGATGGAAGATAATAGAAAGGAAAGCAAATTGAGGAAAGGGAGAATCCAAAGTAAAGACTATTGTGGGAGGAAAGTTAAGGTAGAGAATAGAATAAATGGAGGGCAGGATAGGACAAAGGGAAATGTAGTTAGTCTTTTGTAATATAACTATTATGTAAGTGTTTTGCATGGCTACACATGTTTGACCTATATTTAATTGCTTACTTTCTCAATGAAGATGGGTGGGGAGAGAGGAAAGGAGAGAACATGGAACTCAGAACTTTAATAATGAATTTTAAAAATGTTTTTGCATACAATTTGGAAATAAGATGTACAGGCAATGCAGTATAGAAATTTTTTGTGCTCTACAGGAAAGTAGAGGGAGGGGATGAAGGAAGGGGAAGTAATAGGAAGACAGATTGGAGGAAAGGATGGATGTCATGCAGTTGTGGGGTGGGGGTGGGGAGAGATGGGGAGAAAATTTTAAATTCAGATTCTTGTGGAAGTGAATATTGAAAACTGAAAAATAAATCATTTATATATTAAAAAAAGAAACACTGAAGTTCACATTCTGATTCAGGTGTTTACTATCTTTATAGCTCTGGGCAATTAACCTCTCAATCTGAGTGTCCTCATCTTTAAATGCAGACATAATAATAGTAGCAAGTTTGCAGGACTGTTGGAAGGATTGTTTTTTTTTTCTCTATTGCTTTTCAAACCTTAGATCCCTGTGAGTGTTAGTTGTTTTTCTTTCTATTGCTTCTATATACATTCTTCATGATGTCTTGCTAACAGAATACGTAAAGTGTTTAACACCATGCCTTGAATGTAATAGGTGTTTAACAAATATTTATCCATTGGTTAGTTGATCTAAAGAACCATACAGGGAAATTCATTCACCTCCAATACTAGTGATTTTCATACTAGGTACATGGCATTAATGTCATGGCTTTGATAAAGAGCCACCATAAGAAGACATTCCACTGAAAGAAATATGCTTTCCTAAAATGCTTGTTAGTTCTCTAGAATCTGAGTTTCAAGTATGTGTAGAGTTTTTTTTATTTGATTCTCTTCCTCCCTTGGGTTATATATTTTTTTAAATCATAGTAGACAATTTCTCATGAACGTCTCACTTAGCTCTGTAAACAAAATTTGTCACTTGTGTCCAAAAGAACCAGATACATCACAGATATCATCAAATTTCATGGACTTTGGTACATATAGAACCAAAATGAAACCACAGAAGATGGCAAGATTATAGAACAGGAGAACTCAATCTTACTTTGTACTATGGAAACTTTTGTCAGTCTGTGGAAATCTATGGAGTCAAGGGTGAGGAGGGGGAGTTTAGAAGGCAGGGAGAACACCTATTGAAAGGAGATGGACTGTCATGTATAAGGAACATGAAAGAAGCTGGTGCCCTTGAATCCTAGATTATGTGGAAAGGAGGAAGGTGTAAGGAGAATGGAAAGGGGGAGGAGCTGAGGTTATGCAAGACTTTAAAATCAATAAAGAGACTATGATATTTGATTCTGGGGGTTAAAGTGAATCACTGTGGTTTACTAAATAGGGGGGTGTTATAATATGTTACTAAGATCAAATTGACAGTTGAACAGAGGGTGAATTGAGAGAGACTTGTGGCACGTAGACTAACCAGCAAAACTATTACAATAATTCACTCATGAAATGATAAGTGCCTGCAGTAAAATAGATGTGGTGTCAGAGGAGACAGGACAGAATATGCAAGAGTTGTTATGAAGGTAAAACTAAAAGGATTTGGCAAGTGATTGGATAAGGAGAAAAGGATGAGAGAAAGTGAGAAGTCTCAGATGACCCTAGGTTTCAGCCTTTAGTGACTGCGGTACTGGTGGCACTCTTAACTTTAATAGGAAACTTAGAAAGAAGCAAGAATTTGGAAGAGAAATAATGAGTTTAATTTTGCACATGTTGACTTTAAGATGTCTGAAGGATATTAAGTTTCAGATATCTAAAACAGAGTTGAAAATGTAAGACAGGAAGTTAGGAGACAGGCTCAGGTTGAATTAGTAGATCTGAGTTACCTCATAAAGGTGATTATTGAAACCATGGAATCTAATGAGATCAGCAAGTGAAACAGCATTGAGGGAGAAGAGAAGAGTGGACAGGACAGGACTTGGGGGGATCCTGACTCTTACAAAGAGTAGAATGGATAAAAATCTAACAAAGGAGATAGAGGAATAAGCTATCAGACAGGTAGGAGGAGAAACAGGACAGGGTAGTCTCACTAAAACTTCAAGAGAAAACAAAGAAGAGTTGATTGACAGAATCAAAGACTACGGGAAGATCAAGAAGGATGAAGACTGAGAAAAGGTCATTTGATTTGATTATTAATAGATTGTTCTTAACTTTGAAGACAGTAGTTTCATTTAGCTGGTGAGGTCAGATGTCTGACAGCAAATTGTTAAGAATAGAGAGAACAAAGAAAGTGGATGCACCTCTCTCAGATAACTGTCTGAAACAGTTTTTCCACAGAAGAAAGTAGAGATACAGGATGATAGCCAGTGTTTATAGTCAAATCAAAGGAGGGATTTTTGAGCATGATGCAGACATGGGCCTTTTTGTAAATAGGAGAGAAACAGACAGTAGCCAGGAACAGAATGGGGATTAGTGAAATAAGGGGAGGGAGTAATCTGCTGGGAAAAAAATAGAATAGAAAGGGATCATATAGAGTTCTCTTCACGTGGATCAGGGATGAATGAGAATCCCTTCAGGATTCCAGCAACAAAATAAACAATAAACCCCTCATTCTTATTGAGTTATAAGAGTACATTGATGCAAATGAGATAATCAGTTGCAAAAAGAAAGACCATTGATATTATCTGATAGCAAGTAAATAGTCCCAAGTGACAGATATGTGAGGACGCACACGCCGCAGTAAAATACAGATGTTATATCCAAAGAAAGATGCGTCGTCTCTTTCCTCAGGGAGAATGGGTAGAGGAGTTTGGTGTAACATTGGTAACAAGTGTTGTTTGGAGAAATTCAATCAGAACTACGGACCAGAAATGAGAATGAATAACTAGCAAAGATGACGTGGCTTGACTGGAGTCATATTCTGAAGATGAGTGATAACAACTGTTACAATACGGGGCAGATCTGCACAACGTACAGCCTGCAGGCTGCTTGTGGCCCGCCAAAGAATTTTGGGGTTCTGACATGTGACCCTCGGCAACCAATCACCATCAGTTTGTCTCTAGTGTAACCTATCCGTGGCTGGAAGAAGTTTAGCTTATTTTAATTTTGGTCCCTATCTACTGACAAGTTGTGCAGGTCTGACAAAAGAGAAGCTTAGCTTAGAGGATGCCCTGGAGATAAACTTCAGGGAATCTACCAAGGTTGAGTAGGTAAGTAATAAGGCAGTATGGTATTGTCTTCTATGCTCACATACCTTGTTCCAACAGGCTTGGGTCTTGTGAAAAAATGTGCTAGTGCGGGGAAGTGGGCTGTGATAAGCCTACAAGACATGATTCTGATTAACTTGCAAGAGGTCAGTCATAGAGATTTGACATTTTCCCCTAACACCATCCTTACAGCTGCTTTTCTCTATATGGCCCTGGTTTCTTGACCTCCAGGAGCTTGTGAGGCATTTATTTAATCTGAGAGTATTTTGTTGTCCCTGATTGGGTCCTGTGCTTACAGTAAGGAAGATGACAGAAGATTGTTCCTCCAATAAGTGATTGAAAAGGAATGACAGGCCCTGTAGATATAGCCTTACAATCATTTCTGATCTTTCAAGACTTAGCTCAGTCTCCGATCAGAGAGGAGCACTCCTGGAGGAAGATATATTCATGATACACTATGAATGCCTCCCTCAGGGGAAGAGGAGAGAACGGAGATTCATCATTCTATTTTTGCCTTGTTAATGTAATTTTGTTTTCCCTCTTTCACTGAAGTGCACCCTTTAGCTACAGTTCTATTCTAATTCAGGAAAACTTTAAAATCATTTATAGCATACAGAACATTGCACTAGCCTAAGAAATGGTATTTATACAGCACTTTAAGGTTTTTCAAGTGCTTTGCACCACTGAACTCACTTGTTTTTCTTAACAACCCTATGAGGTAAGTGTTGTTACTATCCCCCTTTTACAGATGAGAAGACTGACGCTTAGAGAGATTAAGTGATTGGCCCCAGTTCACTTACCTGTTAAGTATTTGAGGGGGCATTGAAAGCCACCAGCTTCTTGGCTCAAGGAAAGCACACAATCCACTGTATCAAGGTGCTTCTTAAGGTTAACTACAGGCAGTGCAAAGCTTATAGGAGAAATCATTCTTATCCTCACTGAGATTATAGTACAATAAAGGAATAAATGGAGCCAGATTTTAGGAAGCATATACCTAACTGTATTTACCTCAACAAATTCAAGAAAATTTGGCTTAGTATCATCTGTATGTAGGGTGATGCTGTGATAGTTTCTAAGAAAGTCTCAAAATGCCGTATTTAAGTACTAAGAATGATTTATTTATGTTGACTGTAGAATTTATTTTATTTTATTGGTGTATGTTGCTTTCACATCAGTCAGTTACAGTATGTCACTTCCCTCCATTATCCAGCGAATCTTCCCTCATTACAAAGAAAACCACCATTAAGCTAAACCAACCAATACAGTAACTGTATTTTATATCTTTATACTATTCCATGCCCATAGTCCCTCATCTCTTCAATTAATGGAGGAGGTTGAATTTCATTCCCTCTCAAGGACCAACAATAGTCATAATTATACAGCATTTGCCTTCCAAACATTCATTTTTAGAGAACGATCTTCCAATGAATTTAGAGATAAAACTTTCTCCATAATAGGACTAGATCTATATGAAGTTACATTAAGATTTTGTTCATGTGGAAAGCAATGATAGAAATGGTAATAAGTTTAATCATCAGTAGAACCAGTAAGGCAAATTAAATGCCTTTTAAAAAGCACACACATGCCTGATCCTTTCTTCACTTGGTAGTTAGCAAAATGGAGGGATGTGATATTTCATATGCTTTTTACAATATTACTGTGCCCATCAAACACTTATTGGTGGGGCCCAGAGGACTTGACTTCTATTCTAGAAATAGACTTCTTTTGTTGCTCATATTTTATCTTTTTCCTCTATATGTAGACTTACCTTGAATATCATAACTAAGGCAACTGACTTGATTTGAGAAAAATGTCCATCTTCAAAACCTCTCACCAAGGCGAGCAGAGAATGTTGCCATCAATGTGGAATGATTGATTTCACAGCTCACAGGAAGGATTCCTTGTCAAATAAATACTTTCGTAATTTTCTCATTAATTCTTTAAAACCTCTACATCCTTTCTAATTCTTTCCACTTCTTTATCCCCCCACCTTTATTATTTTTCTAAGTCCTATAAACATTTTCTTTTTTGTCATTTATGTCTATAATAACAAAAATAAAATAATATTAGCCAAGCCATTAATATTGCCTTCATTTTACAGGTAGGGAAATGAAGATTGTAGTAACTAAATGACTTGCTCAAGATCATGCAACTAATAAATATCTGACATAATAATAAACACATATTTTCCTAACTCCAGGTCCATTATCATGTCCATGTCCCCACCAAGTTATCCCTCTGTTTCCATTTTCCTTGCAGCCACCCCAGTTTCAGGTTATCCACACTCTACTTTAAACCTGATTAATAGCTTCTTAACTTGGTCTGTGGGCATTGAGGTTACCCAGTGCATATTTTGCCAGCCCTGGAGTCAGGACGACTCATCTTCCTGAGTTCAAGTCTGATTTCAGACACTCACTAGTTGTGTGACCCTGGGCAAGTCACTGACCCCTGTTTGCCTCAGTTTCCTTATCTGTAAATGAACTGGAGAAGGAAATGGAAAACCACACCAATATCTTTACCAAAAAAACTCCAAATGGGGTCAAAAAGAGTCATACACAACTAAACAACAAGAACAAACTTGCCTTTATGACTCCAAAATGTTACTTCTTCAATCCTTTATTTTGTTATTTTTTTTCGAAGTTTCATTGATATGTTTTACATCATCATTGTCATTCTCTTTCTTTAAGGTCTAATGGGGGTGCCATCTTTCCTTCATGGTTCACCATGATAACCAATACATTTGAGACTACTTAATCCTTCCCCAATTGTCTGACAGTTACCTTTTCCAGTTTTATATACCATTGTTTCCCTACAGTAGTCAGTGAACCACCTTATCCTTCCCTTCATTTTCTCACCCATTTGCCTTTGTCTATGTCATTCATTCTTACTCCATTAGTCTTCTTCCAATCGTATTTGAATATTGAATTCTTCTTTATCTTTCACAAGTCAATTAAAATGTCTCTTCCTTTAGGAAATGAAATCATTACCCATTTTCAGAACTTCTCTAGCAATGAGCTTGGTCCTTTTTGATGACATTTACTGTATCATGCATTGCCTTGTATTGTAATAATTTGTTTACATGTTTTACTTCCATACTTCCATACAAGCTATGGAGCAGAGATATTTGTTTTTCTATCCCTCCACATTACTAATATGGTTCCTTTCACATCATAGATGTTCAAAAATATTTGTTGACTCCATGAGTGGATGAGTGACTAAACAGTTTATTCTGAAAATCGAAATATGACAAAATGAAAGATTCCTAAAGTAACCAATAAAGCAAGTAACAGAAGCATATAGTAATTCATAATTTGCAAAATGTTGTGTGTAATGGGAATTAGTCAAGTGAGCAATTGATCAATTTGTGTGAAGGACTCCTTCCCCAATAATCTTAATGAGATGGCAAAGTTTAGAAAGAGATGCTATATGTGGAATTGGGCCTGTGCAATAGCTCTTATGCTAAGAGGATTCAAGGAACTTCTCTTATTTTCCCCAGTGACTGGTCTGGTCTTATGAATATTAGTTGGTAAGGTTAAAGAGAAAGAATTTTTGTTGGAGGAGCTACCCTCCCTATAGTATGTACCACCTGTTTCTTTTTCATGGGTTTCCTTTCTCTTGGACTTGCAAACAAGAATGTCAAAATAGAGGGGAGATATTCCTTCCTCCCCAAGGAGCAGAAAATGGATTTTTAAGAGGAGTAAATGGTGAGTGGCCTGTGTTTGCCTAAATGTTCCTGGTTGCCTTCTTCTGCCTTTTGTGTTTCTTTTTCAAAACATAAATCAATGACTAGAAATCTTGAAGATGTACATTTTCAGTCTTAGAGGGTATTTTGCAGATAATCTTCAGTTTATGAGCTCCTAAATTGGACTGTTCCTGAGTTTGAGTATAATGTACTTGACTACCAGAGGGAAAGAATTTCCTTTATAATTTATAATTTGCAGCAGAGAGAGGATTATTTTGCAGCTGAAAGACCAAAGTCATGGAATATTTGGGCAGATGATCTGGACCTCACCAACCTTTCATGATACTGTCATGAATTCCTCAGACAAGATGAAATGGAACTTCTTTTTCAACAATCCCATTGAACTCTATTTTCCTTCTGGTGAAATCCAATGAATATAAAGGGAAATTTGATCATTTTATTTTGCTACATTCATTTAAGGATTCCTGTGTATCTCTTGTGTTTTATGAATTTTCTGTGGTAGATAGAATAAAGACTTCTTTGGTCAATATCCATACTGTACATCAGTTTTCATCCCTAATATCATCTTTGTACCATGCAAGAGTTGGGGAATTGGTTATTCTTGTTGGAGATACATTAGATTTGAGTCATACTTTAATTTGGTTTTACTTGAGGATTTTCCTGTAGATTTATGCGGGAGTAAATTTAGTGTGAGTCCAAAGTTGCTTGCGGGTTCTGGAGCATAAATGACAATTTTATATAAGATCTCATTACAGTTTCACCACAGTGCTGTGAAGTGGTTATAATAGTTGTTATCTAATGTTAAGTTAGGAAATTGAGTCTCAGAAAATCTAAAGGATTTAACCAGGGTGAAACAATTAGCTGATGCCTGATGCAGGCTTTGGAAAGAGGTCTTCCTGACTCCAAGTCTGGTATTTTTATCTTCTGTAAAACTCTATTTCATAATTATGTATTTAAGTTTCCCCTAGGATGTCTGTCCGATATCTCTCATTTCTTGAGTATATGTCTTAACTGGGGAGATCACTGGATCCCAAATAAGAGCAGGATAAGCTTTGAAAGGAGAGTTAGAGAAAATGAAGAAACATATTATGGCTATTCAGTTTTGTCAATGATGGCCATCCCTGCTTCCCTCCATCTGAAACTTGAGTATAATTTTGTATGGTATAAATAAAAGCACAAATATATATTTGTTATAGCTTAGTCTTGACAGATTTTTTTTGTAACATAGATAATAGAAAGGGGATTGACCCTATGAATTCAATGGTTCAGGGTACTCCCTCTAGCATAATGCAGGCTAATATGTTCTTGCAATTTATTATCTTAAAGAGTTACTTTTGCACATGAAATCAATTTTGACATATAATCTTACACTTTTGAGATTAGCTAAAATGATTAAAGGGTAAAGTGACAAATGTTGGAAGGGATATAGAAAAATTAGGAGACATTCACTTTTGATGGGACTGTGAACTGATCCAACCATTTTGGAGAGCAATCTGGAATTATGTCCTCCAAAAAATACTAAACTACCTATATCTTTTAACCTAACTAACTCTGTTTCCCAAACTGGTTAATTAAAACAGAAAAGAACTTATATATTCTAAAATATTTATAGCAACTCTCTATAGTAGTGTCAAAGAACTGGAAATTGAGGAGATGTCCATCAATTAAGGGATGGCTAAACAAGTTATGTTGTATGCTTGTGATGGAATACACTGTGCTATAAGAAATGATGAGCTTGTTGATTTCAGAAAAACATGGAAAATTTGTATGAAATAATGAAAAGTGAAATGAGAAGAACAGATAAAATATTGTACTTTGAATGACTTAAGTATAGCAAATACTCAAATCAACTATAAAGGAGTTATGAAGGAAGATGTTATTCATATCCAGAGAAAGAACTGATAAAGAGAAATATTTGTAGTATGGTTGCACAAGTGTGTGTGTGTGTGTGTGTGTGTGTGTGTGTGTATGTATGTGTGTTAATTTTAAACTTAAATACAAAAAGATGATTGAGAGAACATTTCAATGTACAATGCACAATATCAAAAAAGGGATTTAGTATAAGACTATAAATTTCCATTTCCCACTGTTTGCTTTTTTGGGAAAAAATTATGTAATAAATATGAAACTGATTTCAAAGCTACCCTGCTTTTCTGTTTTTCCAAGTTTTCTTTTGTTCTCAGCTGTGCACTTTTAATTTTTTTGTGCATTCCTCCCTCCCTCCTCATATCACCCCTAGATAAAGCTGCCATTAGGTGCAAATATGTATATACAAAAAGAATATTTTATATATGTTTAGTTATGTATATATGTGCATATACACACCTATACAAAGAAAAAAAACCCAAAAAATACAGAGCAGAGAAAAGAAGGAAACAGAAGGAAGTACAAAAAATCTTTGAAAACCATGTTTTTAGTATTTGTTACATAATTTTTCCGAAAGAGTAAACAGTAGGAAATGGAAATTCATGGTCTTCTATTGAATGAGCTTTTTATATTGTGCACTATACATTGAAATGCTCTCTCTTTGTCTTTTTGTATTTAAGTTCAAAATGAATAATTTTTTTTTTTATAAAAAGAGTTACCTAAAGTACTGAGACTTCTCCAAATACTTTACAAAGTATAGGACTTGCCCAGGGTCACCAAGCCAGTATATATCACAGTATATATTTGCACTCAGGTGCAAAGCTTCCTGACATAGAGGCCAGTTTTCTCTCCTTCACATTATATAACTCTTCTCATTAATAATAATAATTTCTGACATTTATATATTTTTATCAACTACACTATAATGTCCCTCAACTAACAATACCAATATCTAGATAGCATTTGAAGGTTTGCAAATTCATTTTCTGAGATGAGTTTCACACCAACCTAGTAAAGTACTAGAAGTAATATTATCCCCACTTTACAGATATATAGTATCAGAAGTGAGATTTGAAACTAAATCTCTCCTGACTTTTAGGCCTACCTTCCACTCATTAAGCCGTATTGTCTTCCCAACTAAATGGAAAGCCTTTTTATCCACTTGCCACTATAATCATCCTATATATTTTGTCATCGAGTTGAAAAATGAACATTTGACCAACATATACAGACAGAGGAATGATCACCTTTTTGCAATAAATCCAGCCTGCCTGTACCTGTATCATGCATCCTGCATGGTCAGAGAAATATGGTGAGTTGTAAATATCTCATTCTTAACTGCTTCTGCAGCCTTATTGATGCACAAATGGACTCTGTGAAGTATCTGGATTTGCTGCTTTACCTGAGGCTAACATAGCACAGGGTGCTAGGTGCAATGGATAGAGTCCTGGGCCTGGAGTCAGGTTGATCTAAGTTCAAATCAAACCTTCAACAAGTATATCCAGTATGACCCTCAGCAAGTCATTTAATCCTTATTTGCCTCAATTCCTTATGTATAAAATGGGAACACACTGAAAAAGGAAATGGCAAATTACTCCACTACCTTTTCTAAGAAAAGTCTATGGACAGGTCAGTGGGGTCATGCACAGTCAAACATGACTGAACAGCAATCACTGATAGCAGGAGGCCTGTCTCCTCCCTCAGAGGGATGCTTCTTACAGTGGCCACCACCCCTCTTCCTCACTTTGTAGTTTTCTGTCACTATCTCACCCATGCCATCACTCCTTAAATCCCATAAATGCGGACCACTCCTTATCAGCCCTCTATAGAGGTGAGGGCAGTATCTCTCCATCTTTGTTGAAAAAGTTTATGTTCTAGCAGTCTACTTAAGAAATGGTATGTAGGAGCAACATCACTAAAATGTCTTCATTCTTTACCCTTTTCCAAGATTTGATGGATGTAGGTGACCAACCTAGCATTTTCTTTAAGCTATCAGATAATTGCTGCATATTTTGCTTCATTGCTTATTGATGGCAATTATGATGAGAGGAATGATCACTTAATATTTTAGACCCTTACGGTGGTTTGTGTAACTTATTGCTGTTATTAGTAGCTGTCATAGTAGTAACCGTCAGTCCTGCTCATTTTTCATTGGTCTTTTTCAACTCGATTAAGCATCTCAATTCATTGGAGCTAGAGGATTTCCTCCTTTTAGGCTTTTATTTTTCTCTTTAATTTTTCTTGCTTTTTGATTCCACAAAAGTTCTCTGTTAATCTCTGTTTCTTTACTATTTCCTAGGCCTTATTTCAGAAGGAAACAATCAACACACCTGTAATTATAGGCTTGAATAGATTATATAGTTAGTGCTGATTACTAATATATGTACATTTAATACATATATACACATATTTATTGTGTGTGTATATAGTTATGTGTGTGGGTAGATGCATCCAATCTCTATCTCTCTGTGTCTCTCTGCTGCTGCTGTTAGGTAAGCTTTATTGTTTCTTTCACATTTATTGAGATTTCAAGGGTTAAGGGTTAAGTCCACAGAGGAGAAGAAGGAGCACTGAACAGCATCTTTATCCTAAGCTGTACTGACATCTATTAGTGACATGAATGAATCAAGTAAGGTTGGTTAGTTGGGCTATTGCCATCACTTTCTCAGTGCCCTGATGGGAATTAGAACTCTCTCTCTCCCTGGGGTCATGTGCATCTGTGTCATTTCTTCTCCTTGGTCAGGTCGGAATGTTCTTCAGGCATATATCACTTTTGTTTAGCGTCAGTCATTTCTTCACATAGTGACAGCTACTAGGAGCAATGATAAAACTATTTTGGGCTGCTCGTCCCTGAAAATTTTCCTAAGCTAAAGGAAAAGAAAATCTTAGACAAGTTAACTTATTATCTCTGAACAAGGACATCTTTTAGACAAATGAGGCAACTGTCTGGGTAGCTGGTAGCACAATGGATGGAGTGCTGGGCTTGGATTCAGGAAGACCTGAGTTCAAATCCAATCTCAGATACTTCCTAGCTGTGTGATCCTACACAAAACACCGAAACCTATGTTTGCCTCAATTTCCATAATTGAAAAATGGGAAAAAATAGCATCTACCCGCCATGATTGTTATGGGATTGAATGGTACAATATTTGCAAAGTGCTTAGCACAGTACCTATGAAAAGCTGTGTATAAATACACTAAATTATATGTATCTATACATAGACATTGTGTAGAGGCAGTGTCATTTTTCCTAATATTAAAATACCTGAATTTGAAATTCAGAGCAGCTTCTTACTGCTATTTGATTTTAGATTCTTGGAGCCTCATTTTCCTCATCTCTAAAATGGGTGCAAAAATGATGTTCCTGCTCCATTAGATTGGTTGGAGAGGATAATGTGTTGTAAACAATTTTGTCACTTTGTAATGTTAGATAAGTGTGAGCAAGTATAACACCAACAGCACCCCACCAATACTCCCTTGGGAAGAGGGATTAGATTTTCTACATTAACAGGATCCAAGAACGCCACATTTAAAACACAAGCCGTATGACTTTATTGGGGGGATATATCCTATCACATCCTGCTTCACAGAAAAAAGAAAATCATACCTGGTTCTACACTCATACCTTTCCTTTACAAAGAGATCCTTTACAAAGATGAATATTCATTACTGAAAACAATCATGAAAGCATTCAAGATTTAAGTACAACAAATGTCTTCAAAATGCCTCTGTTCCTTCAGGGAAGGTGACATTTTGTCAGCTTGGGACATTTCTGTCACTTTCTTGTTTTTTCCTTTGAGTTGTTACTGTTTTTAATCAGAGAGGAATTGGTAAAATTTTATTTCCAACATATAAGAGATGATATCTTACATTGGCGTGGCATTCTTATTGTACCAAAGCACTTTTCATCAATCATTTCCTTTTATCTGTCCAATATTTCTATGTCATGCTGTTCAACGGAAATCACCTGAAATCCTCATTAGTGTTCAGGGTCTATTTTATGAGGTTAAGCAAGAGAGAAGATGTGGAATCAAGAATACTCAATTTCAAAACTGAGGTCTAACATTTATTAGCTGTGCGACCTTGTTCTAGTCACTATATACTTTTTCATTGATTGTTCCTCATGCTTGAAATATTCTTCTTTCTCAGCACTATTTCCTGACTTCCCCTAGCTTCCTTAGTATATATCTTATTTGTGCTTAGCTATTTGCATTTTATGTTACCTGTTAGAAGGTATGCCCCTTGAGGGCAGGGCCTTTTTATTTTCCCTTTCTTTATGCCCCTGGAGCTTAGCACAATGCCTGACACTGTAGTAGATGTTTAATAAATGCTTGCAGATTGGATTAAAATCTCTGACATTGTTTTATCAACAGTACAATGAGATTATAGTATTCCTGCTATCTGGCTCATATAATTATTATGAAGAAAGAACCTGAATACTCTAATTTTTATGTCAATATTGAAGTGTTATATTAATGTGAATTTTTATTACTGTTTTTACTTCTAAACTTTATGCTAATCATTTCTTAGAAAAATGATAATCATGCTACTTCCCTGGTGTGTAGCCTTTTAAAGGGGCACATGATGTACTTTAATGTTTTATTCTACCCAATGTTCCCTAAAAAAATGAGAGGGTTCAGGATCTTGTTTAGCATAAAAATGGTACTTAAGAAAACATATAAAGCTTGATGTCATTTGACAGAAAGAAAGTTGGGACTTGGAGCATTTAAAGCACTAGTTTCAAACTTAAATAGAAAAGAATTTCTGGGTACTATTGATTGAGAAAACAACAAATTAATGTAATCTCTTTGTACTATTTTTTTTATTTATTTACATTTTAATATGGTTGACTTCACTCAGTAGGGAAATGATCTGTGAGTCTCTGGTTTAGAGACATTCCCAAATTCAAATACCTATTACAGAAGAGGGGCTGAGCCTAGAATTCCGGTATTAATATACTTCCGATGTCCTGTTCTTTCCATCAGACCAGCTTCATACCGTACAATCTATGAGCAACTCAACTAAAACTCCTTAATAACAAGCATAATTTTATGAACATTTAGCTGCCTATAGTATGTAGCATAATGCTAAGCTCATAGAGGGTCTTAAAGAACATTGCTGATAAGTGAGAGATGATAGATATCACCTAGTATATATGAATGAAGTGATGACTAAAAAGATATATCCTTTATTCATCATGGGTTCCATTTAATGGTCCCAGGACCGAGAAAAGTAATAGCAAAGCAACATCAATATAACACTAGAATCAAAAATGCGAGTAACAGATTATGAAGTGTTTTACATGCATTGTCTCATTTAATCCTCAAAAAAAACCAAAGTAAATATTAGAGTTATGATAAACATCTTCCCACTGTGTCTATGAATAAACATTCTTCAGTCTTCGGTCTTTCCAGTCATGTCTACCTCTCCATGACCACTTTTAGGATTTTCTTGGCAAAAATGTTGCTTTGCCATCTCCTTCTCTAGCTCATTTTACAAATGAGGAAAATGAAACTAACAAGTTTAGTGTTATAAGTCTATTGTTATATAGCTAGTAAGTGTCTGAGGCTAGATTTGAACTAAGGAAGATGAATCTTCCTAACTCCATACCTAGCACTCTATCTACTAAGCCACCTAGCTACCCATAAATAAGTTTTTAAAGCTCATGGAGGTTCAGAGTTACATGTGTAACAATGACTCCCTTGGTCCCCACCATTGGAAGGGCAAATAGGCTACATTTTAACATTCCCTCACGGTTCTCCAGAAAACTTAAGTGGGCTGAGGGAAGTGTCTAGGCTCTCAGCAAGTATCTTTGGTTCCACTAATGCTATTCCCTCAAAAGTAGGAGACTCTTCCTCACTTCAGTTCCATTTAATCACTGCTAGTCACATTAGCTTTTCCAATGTGTGTGTTGCCAAAGAAGACCATGCCATCAGAGAAAAGATGACATGACTTGCCCTTGACTTTGTATTTGAGTGAGGGAGGGCTGTGCAGGTCACCAGCCTCACATTTCCTCCAGAGCCATCTGAATCCAGTGGTCAGATATTCATCAAGATGACTAAAGATGGCCCAGGATGAGGCAGTTGGGGTTAAGTGACTTGTACAAGGTCACACAGCTATTGAGTGTCAAGTGTCTGAGTTGAGATTTGAACTCAGGTCCTCCTGACTCCTGCGCTGTTGTTCTATCCACTGCACCACCTAGCTGCCCCAACTGTTCCCATGAAACATTTACTTCAAAGATAAAAAACAAATGTGCAAACGGCTTAGCTTTGTTCCTCTAGAGCACAGTCACAGTCCCAAATCCAAAATCTTCCTTGGGCTTGAGTCCCAGCCGCCCTGTTTTTCAGGGCTTCCCTGCCAGGCTAGATAACTACAACAATCTATGTGATATCTTGGATACCAGGTTGCCCAGCTTTGAATTGGATTTGGTGGGGATCACTGCAGCTGGCATATGAAACTGAGAAGGAAAAATACAACAGAACAGACATAAAATCTATGAAGTTCTTTTCTCAGAGCCAGGGTAAAAGAAAGAGTAGGGAAATCACTTCTTTCCCTTTCACGAGTTGAGCTCACGGCATCTGCAATGTGGGCGATATGTGATCTTCACCTTCTGGATACAGAAGAAAGGAAGCAATCATCTCAGTCTCTTTAGTCTCACAAATCTTAAATGACTTAGCCTGTTCCAGTTCTATAATCAATCCATGAAGCCTCTATCCACCCACATGGAAGGTCTGAAGAGTGCTTCTAAGATTTGGGCATACCCAGATAAACCCTCTTAAAGATGTCTTTATGTTATGTGATTTTGGCATATCTAGACTCCATTAAACATTTCCCACTGTTTAAGATGTACCAACTTGGCATAAATAGGCAGGGGTTCATTTTTTGAAGAGTCCTTGTCCCAAATACAGAGCATTTCTCTCTGATCTCTGGAGAGGTATAAGCAATGGTCTTTTCTTATTTTCCCATTACCATAGAGTAAAATTCTCAAAACAGTCAATCTTACATGATTATATACAATCTCACATGTGTAGAAGACAGTCACCATTATCCCCAAATACACAGTGTTATACATTCAATAAAATAAGCATTTTACAAAAATTTGCAAATATTTCTGCTTGCTTAGCCTCAGTCTTATTAGGCCTTTCATAACACAAAAGGAAAATAAAGAGTAGATAAAGAAAACTGGTTTCTATTTGAAACTGAAACTTGTTCACACAGCTTTTCAAACTACATGGAGCTCTCTCAGGGATGTGGAACTACAGTCAAGTTGGAGTCACTCCAGTCATAAATGATGATGGAAAACTGTTCTTAGTGGAAACTTTTCCAAAGATGTCCCCAGTGCATAGTATCATTTAACACAAAATATGTTCCTTTCTATGCAAGGCACAACAAAATTCTCTAGCTATTCCTCTAGCAAAGACATTCCCTACAGAGGTTCAATCAGTCTTCTCTTGGGCTTTTATTACAAAGGGCACCTGAAATTTCCATTGTTATTCATTAGGTAAACCAAATGGAAGTGCAAACTCACCATCAGGACAAGAAGACAGGTGAACTCAGAGAAGTAGCAAAGAATATCAGCTACTTACAGACTTTAGGAACAGGCATTCTTATACTTTAAGGACGTAGGACAGTTTATTTTCATAAAAGGTGAGCAAATTTACTCTGTTTAAATGTTAAAAGGACAAAATGACAGTACACAATAGATAATTATCTAGTGATTCCAGATTTCACACATTAAACTTAATATCAGTATTTATTCAGCCTTCAATGATACACAATGGTATCAATATGAATAAATAATCAGGTATCAATATATAAATAATTATATAGAATTCAAAAATATGAAAAGCTCCAACATTTATACAATCAAGTAATTAACAAATGAAAAGTTCACAAAATTAAGGCACTAGAATTGAATGCTTACACGAATTTCAATAATACAAAAAAATCAGTATTTAATAAGCAATCAATAAATGCAAAATTTGTTAAATTTGACCAATAGAATTGAATTGTGAGAAGTTCTCATTGGGGGAAAAGTGACTATACATGTGCCAGCTGTTTTTTTGGGGTTTTTTGCCAAAAATCTTCTCAGGTCTCTCAGTCAATGATTCTCTGTCAACTTGGATCTATGCTTGGCAATCAGACAACTCAAGCAGTGAATCTTCCCAAGATTCCCCATAAATGTGAAAGACCCACTTTTATCTCAGACAAAACCTCACATGTTACAAACTGTCTTGATTCCCACTGCCTAAAAGCCAGGTGGGTTATGTTTCACCTTTTCCCTACAATTCTCTAGTAACCTTAAAGGGATTGGAGAATATCTATATTCTCTAAAAAGGGTTTCAGTCCACACTAACAGTATTCTTTCAGTTATAGGAAGAATTCTCTCCATTCTCAGGTCTCTTTAACCACTTATTTTCAGATTAACTTTTACAACAAAATATTTACATCAAAGGTATATAACAAATATACAAGGAGCTTACTTAGTATGCTTTCTATAAGGCAGTTATGTAAAAACTCAAATAGAAACAGGGGCCTCTACACTGTTCATAAGGATACATTCAAGCCACTGATGGTTTAAGTATAAAAAAATAAATGCAACATCATCTATGTTTTATTGTATCTTCATTTATTTATTGACTCACCATTTTTGTGTTCATGTATTTATTTGTTAATTATTTTATTCATTTGAATCTTTTTCAGTTTTGGGACAAAACTTGGGATGGAATAACTTAGGAGTGTTAGGAGAGCAAGTGACCAGTGGACTGCATATTTGACACCTTTGCTGTAGAGCATAGTTTCAAGTCTCAAACTCCTAAACTTGGGATTGAGTACCATGTACCCTGTTTGTCAGGACTTCCCTTCCAGGCTAGCTGTCTGCAACATCTCACTGGAATTCTTGTCTCCAAGACTTCCATAACTTGAACTTCCTGATGTCGTGGGAATCACTGCAAATATCTGAAACTGAGAGATAAACCTAATAGAACAGAAACAAATATCCTCAGGCTCATTTCTCACAGCCAGAATAAGAGAGAAACTGAGAAATTAAGATCTCCTCTCACCAATTCAGTTTGTGGAAACTACAGTGTGGGGGAATTATAATCTTCATCTTCAGAGCAAAAAGACAACCACCTCAGTCTTCACAGTTTTAAAGAGTAAGCCCATTCAAGTTACACACTCAATCAAAGGAGGCTACATGCATCCATGGAGTAAGGGATGAGGAGTGCCTTGAGTTTACAAGACCTATGCATACACCAGCAAACCCTTTTTGGAGTGCATCTATATTCAGCAATCTGGTCATGCTTCAAAGGCTCCTTTTTTACATTGCTAGTTAGGGGCCGTGGTATAGGGTTTTCAGGGAAGACTACTACCTCTTGTGCGAGGGCAGATAAGCCCTTTTCAGGACTACTGATTCACCTTGGTTTCTACCTGAGTCACCCAACTCTCACTTGTGGCTCCAAGAAGCTGTAGCATACACAGTGGCCACACCCCAGAAAATTGTTTGGGCAGATAGGCTAAATCAGTTTGAGGGTATCTGAGAGGTCTCCAGCTTTTCCAGTGATTTGGGGGTATCTACCCCAAGCATGTGAAGATATCCCTTTCCCCACTGTGTAATAGACAGATGAGAGCAATTTGCTCCAATAGCCATGAAGAAAGCCAAAACAGGAGCTTTGGGGCAAATAGAATTAGTTAGACATTGAAGATGCCAAGGTCATCACTTCATCCAGGGCCATCACCAGTCATCTTGACTTTTGTCTTGCCACTGTATTCCAAAGACTCTGGAACAGAGATTCTGTCTCTACTTAAATCCAATTTGTTAGCAAGTCAAAATGCATTTTACCATTTTTTACCTGCCTCAAAGTCTTGTGGATACAACCAAGTGACAAAGCAGTGGGTGGGAATATAGTGAGAGCTGTAGCTACAACCCTGACATGGGTGGCGAAGGCCATAGAATCTTTTCATTGGACTGAAGTGGCAGTAGGATTCAGCATCCCCTGGGTATATGGGAAGCCTTTTTTAAGGTCTGCACTTATCATCTTCTGGTATGAAGAAAGGACTAGAAAGGGTACCCTAAAAATTATCTGTTTCATCCAAACTTGATTTGCTTCCCTCAACAGGTGGGGATTCTCCCTTGTGGTCTCAACACACACACACACACACACACACACACACACACACACATACACTCATGTACAAAAAACTTTTATGAAGGCAATTCTACTTACCATCAATACATGGAAGGTTCATACCGTTATGGACAATGGGAAATCCAATAGACCTGAAAGATCAACAGTGCCTTTTGCAAGAAAATAGAGCAGACATCACATTCAAGTAGCAGTCCTGAGTGAATCAAGACTGATAAGTGAAGATCAGCTTATGGAAGTCAGAGTTGGATACATGTTACTTTTTTTTTCTGGAGTGACTAAAAATGACAGGCTGATAAGAATGTAATTGCCACTTGCAAGAAAAAGCTGTGCCACCTTCATCAATATGTATACTTCCACTATGAATGAACCCTAAAGAGATCAAAGAAAAATTTTATGAAGACCTAGAGAGCCTCTTTATCAATGTGCCAAAAACAAGTAAGCTTGTAATTCTGGGGACAGACTATCAGACAAGGAGTCATTGGGAGACATGGAGTCAGAACCAACAATAATCCCTTCTGAAGACTTGTGCATCTCATAATCTCATCGTCATATTGTCTTCATCTTACCTAAACACAATAAAACTCTGTGGCTGCACCCTTGCCACAAATATTGGCTTTTAATATTCTATATCAATGTAAGGAGAAGAAATATAGAGAATGAGAGAGTGATAAAGTCAGTACATGATGCAGAGTGCTAGAACAAAATAATAAACCTATCCTCTCCAAGCCAAATATTCACATTCAACAAAAGCAGCAGCCCCAAAGGCAAGGTGACTACCAGAAAACCTAATGTCAATAGATTAGAACACTTCTCTGAGTGGGACTAGTTCTTGGAGGGGAAGCTTAGCCAACACACAATTGACAACAGTGGAGCAGAAAAGGAGTGGGAGGCTTTCAGAGATGTGGTATTCATTCATGTGGGGCAGAACACTAGCCAACATCAAGACTGGTTTGACAAGAATTATGTGGAAATAAAGAAACTTTAAAATGAAATACAAAAATTCCAGTTTCCTAGCTGGATATTTTCTCTGTCTCAAAGAAGGCAAGGTTTAACTCCATCAAAAGTAAAGTGCCAGCAAAACTTTGAGATCTGTAGGATTCTTGCCTCAATAAGAAGGCAGATGAAATTCTGTTTTACATTGATAGTAACAGTCCAAAGCACTTTTATATACCCTGAAGGCTATTTATGGGCCAAAGACCTATGGTGCATCTCAACTCTTCAGTGCTGATGGAGCCACATTGATTAATGATAAAGACATGATCTTGTAGAGAAGGACTGAACACTGCCATAGTGTTCTCAGCAGACCATCATCAATCAGTGCTAAACTCAGTGGCCATTTCAAGTTAAAGTCAACCTCTCTCTAACCAAACTTTCAACTGAAGAAGAGGGGCCATTAAGATCCTCTCATATGGCAAGGCACTTGCTGGTGATTCTATTCCAGCTGAGATTTACAAGGCACAGTATCCACTCCTCATAAAAGAACTGACTGAAATTTTCTGAGTTATATGGCAAAAGGCAGTTATAGGAGTTCAAGGATGCCTCCATTATTCATCACTTTAAAGAAAAGGGAAATAGTTTGCCCTGAGACAATCACGGTGGGGGGTGGGGTAGGTCTCTCTCTCTCTCTCTCTCTCTCTCTCTCTCTCTCTCTCTGTCATTGCCAGCAAGATTCTTGCCAGAGTCCTCCATAATAGTCTGATCCTTCACCTGAAAGAATCCACCTTAGAGTCAGTGTGGTTTAAAAAAAGTTTGAAGAATGATTGATATAGTGTTTTTTGCTCAACTACCCCAAGAAGAAAGCCAGGAGGAAACCAAAGGTCTGTACATAATATTCATAGATCTAATGAAGGCCTCTGAGGGCTTGTGGAAAATTATGGCAAATTTTGTCTTCCCAGAGAAGTTCATCAATATTTTATGTCAGTTTCATGATAGAATGTTTGCCCAGATTCTGGATAATAGACAACAATCTCACACTTTCTCAGTCACCAATGGGATGAACCAAGGTGGTGTGCTTGTTCTCATGTTTTTAGGATGACATTTTCAGCAATGTTGTCAAATACCTTCAAAGAGGATGAAAAATGGCATCATGGTCAGCTACCATGCTGATGATAAATAATTTTACTTGCAAAGGCTACAAGCCAAAATCAAGTGGAGGGAGAATTGATGTGAGCCTTCTTGGTCAGACATGATTGTGCACTGAATGTAGCCTCTGAGACTGAGATGCAACAAAGTATGAACCAATTCTCTGCTCCTTGTGCTAATTTTGGCCTATGAACACCAAGAAAACAGAGGTTGTCCACCAAGCAGCAGCACACCATGTATACATGGAACTATCAGTTACAGCAAATGGAAAAATTTTGAATGCTGTATATAAGTTTGGTTCCCTTGGCAATATGCTTTCCAGGACCATACACATAGATGGTTAAGTTGATGTATTCATTGCCAGAGCTAGTTTAATGTTTGGAAGCTCCAAAGGAAAGTACTAAAGAGAAAAGGTATTAGGCTGCCTACTGAACTGAAGGTCTACAGACACATTGTGCTGACCTCATTGACACATGCTTGTGAAACCTCAACAGCATATAAGCGCCATGCCAGGAAACTGATTCATTTACTTTTGAATTGCCTTAGGAATATTTTGAAAATCACCTGGCAAAATCAGATACTGGACACTGAGATCCTTTCTAGAGCTCACCTGAAAAATATTCACACTCTCTTGCAGAGGGTGTAACTTCAATGTGCTGGCCACATTGTTTGAATGCCAAACTTATGTTTGCATAAAAGACTTAGGGAGAACTCACAAAAGGCAAGTGATCTCATGGACATCAGAAGAAACTATACAAAGTCTCTCTAAATAACTTTGGAATTAATTAAGAGACATAGGAGACGCTGGCACAGGACTTCCCAGCACAGAGTGCCATCATCAAAGAGGATTGTGTGTTCTATGAACAAAGCAGAGTTGTAGTAGCTCAAAAGAAGTGTGAGATACATAAATTGAGAGACACCTCCACTCAAATGTTCATGTGGACTATTTGTGCCCAAACTGAGATACAGCCTTCTGAACTTATATTTATTTGATCAGTCACAGTTGGACACACTGTACCTTGATCCTAACATAGTGATGTCCTTTAGGTCCTCATTAAGAAAAAAGAAGAGCAACCAATTAAGGCCAAAAACAGGATATAAACCCAGGCTATTACTAACTCTAGCTTCAGTATGCTTTGTCATTATACCATGGTGCTTCCTTAAGTGAATATCTAACAAATATTTTGAAAAATATTAATGCATTCTAATAAATGAATTCTGACATGCTCACTGACAGAAATTTCCTGATCTACATTTTTAGTAGGCTGTATGTCAGGGGACACCACCAGGTAAGGGCTCTCATTGGCACAAAGTGTTCTAGTTCCAGGTCTTTAAAAAGCATGACTAAGAGAAGAGGCTGAAGTGAAATAAGTGAAAGTGGAAAAAAACTTTTTTTTGCTTTTGGATTACAGGGACAGATGAAGAACTGCATAGACTAGTAATTCCATGATGTTACTTAAGGTTAGGCATTTCTGACAAGATTCTAAGCGTTCCAGAGCAGAAGTCAGATACTTTAACAGTTCTCTAGCTGGTCCAGAAATGTCAGTTCAACTGTTCCCTAGCGTTTTTACAATTGAATCATGAGTTCTGAGTGACTATTTGCTTTTTCTGATATATTAGAGATATTATTATAAATTTATGAAGAATTACATTATGCAATCCCTTAAGGGATTGAACACATTTATGTATTGGGAAAGAAAATTATTTCGCTATATAATTTCTTTTCTTTTTTCTTTCTTCCTCTTTCTTTCCTTCTTTTTCTTTCTTTCTCTTTCTTTTCTTTTTTTCACAATATTTGTCAGTTTCAATTAAATATTTCTGCTCTTGCATTTGCAAGAATGCCCAATTCTGGTAATAAAGAATTGGTACCAACTCAAATCATGGTTTCTATAATTGAATATCCTAAAATAGTCTCAGTGAACCTGGGAAAAGTAAGAAATGACTCGTGAACCACAGATTAAGATTCCAACAAGTCAGTTATAATAATCATATTGCCTTTATTAAATACACTTACAGTGGAGATTTTTCTCATAAATCAAAAGCAAGAAAATGTAGCATATTGACATATGTTAGTCTCTATTCATATTTTTTTTACTTTGATTCACTTTATCTTCAACTTTTCTTCACTCTCTGGGACTTTCAGTCTCTCAATCACTTCCTATCTATCTAGTCTCTCATTCTGTTACTGATTTCACTTTTCCATCCCACAAATAGCTAACTTACTATTAGCTATTTTAATAATACACTATCTTCTGTCTTGGTATCAATGAATCCTTTAGCATTTCACTATTCTTGACATTTTATTTCCTAATTTTGGTTAATTGATCCATTGTCCTCATTCTTAAGAGTAAATTATTGGGAATTATTTGAAGTGTGTCTTGAGCCTTGTCCTGATAGGTTTATTACCATTTCAAACTATATAATATTTACTAGAATATCATAGTTTCACATAATTTCTTTTATCTAACTCTATTTGACTTCTTATTTTACTCCCCACAATAGATGTTTCCTGTCTCTTAAAGTCTACACCTCTACTATTCCCCCTTTCTACAAATGAATGCACCTACAATAAAGTTGGAACTATTCTAACTAGACCAAGACCTTTGGATGTGATAGAAGAGGAAAAATATAAATCCAAACAGATCTGAGGGTTTTAGTGAACCACAAGCTTAATATGAGTATATGCTTTATGCAATAGTGAAAAAAGCAGATGTAAACTGGTTCTGCTTTGAGATGCATAATGTTCATTGTGAGGAAGTTATATTTTTTCTTTTTTTTTTGTTCTCTGCTTTGGTTAGATGTAATCTAGATTTGATAAGCTGGAGCATATTCAGAAGAAAGCAACTAGGATAATTAAAACAGTGGACATCATCCCATACATAGGTTGCTTGAAGGAATTGGAATTTTTTAACTTAGAAAAGAAAAGAAATAATGGTAATATAATAGTTGTCTTGAAGGACTATCATGTGGAAGAATATTGGCTATGTTCTGCATGGCACACACACTTCCATCTATATACATGCACATATACACAAATATAAACCACTTCCTTTTCAGAAGTGGCAGTGCAGTGGGGGTAGGAGAGAGGCAAAGTGAATCAAGCACCACACAGTTCTTAGCCTACCCAAAAACATTAATTTAACTGTCAATATTTTCAATGTGCCAAGAATAGAGAGATTAAATATATAATGTAATATCACAATCTAGTTATAATGGTCATCTATTGCTGTTGATTAAATTACAGGATTTAGTCTAAGACTGTAAGTGGAAGAAGACTATTTTAACTAGTTACATATCTTTTCAGTAGATAGTATCTTGCTATTCAATTAATTTCACATATTTTAAATGACTTACAATAATCTTATTTTGCATCATAGATACTCTATTATAGAAAAGTTTACTCAGAAGTCTTCTCATAACATAGAGGTGAACTTGGGATCTTAATGGTTACACTGACAGTGTAAGTTCTGGGAGTTCGTTCATACTTGATATAGTGTAGAGACATATTTCATGAATTGAAAGACATCTCCTTCTGAGACATATCTTATCCATACATCCAGGCTCATATCCAAGAGACTGCTTGCTGAAGGAAATTTTTGCCCATAGAAATCCATTTTACCTGGTACATCGTAAATGACTGATAAATATTTATTTTATATATTTTTCTGTCTATTATCTTTCTATTTACATGTATAAAATAAAAAATGGCCCCTACCCCATGTGCTTCTACTTATTCTGTGACAGGGGCAGAGGAATGGAAAAAGAAGCAGAGGATTGTAAGGATCCAAGGTTTCAGACAGCCAAGCAAGGAATCCACGAGTTTACCTTTCATCAGAAATAACTTTGTTTTTTTGTTTGTTTGTTTCATGTATAGTGATAGTTTCACGATTAATACAATTCATTTCCTCTAGCATTCTCTCCATTCATTGGATCTCATATTTAGCATGTTAAACATTAAGTTAATGCTTAGTAGGAAGAATTTATTTTATTGAGTGGTTTTATTTATTTAAGGGTAAGGTGTTGTTGCATTCATTCCATCATTCAATAAATAGACTTTATTTCCCCAGTGGATACTAGGAAGGGGTGATTAATGAAAATGTTCTTCTCTCAAAGAACTTATAATCTTGTAAGAGAGAGCAGAATAACTATAATACATACAATAATAATACAAGATAGGATCCAATAAATGTTATAAGAGAGAGAAAACAAAAATGTTCAGTGGAAGGAGAAAACTTTTCTCTTTGTGACCTGAGGACAGCATTAAGAGACAGATATGGTAGATTGATGGATGCAGATTATTAGATTCAGAAAATAGTTTTTTCCTGAGCAAATTTATGATTTAATTGGTTAATGGAACTCCAAGTGAGGAAACTCCCTTGAGCAATGTGTACTGGTTCCTGCTCTATAATTTAGTCTTAGAGGGTTGCCTGGGCACTCTGAGAGCTTAAACTTCTTATACTAGGTTATATATCAAGAGTTAGTGCTAGAGTTGAGATTTGAATCCTGGCCTTCTCATTTGTTAGGCCAGCTCAGTATACCATGCTTCCTCTAAGGGATTATAGAGATAATTAATTTAATTCCTTTACTTATAGAAGAAGTAATCAAGTCTCATTGAGAGAAAAATGTAGGAAGTAGCATTCCTAGGTATAAAACTCAAAGTACGCACTCAATGGTCAGTATGAATAATAAATAACCTATTTCTTTTCAAGCAATTTCAGGTTCACATAATACTTTACAAATATCATCTCATTTTATCCTCATGATCAATGTGGGGTAATAGGTGTCATTATTATAGATGAGGAAACTGAGGCACAAGTTAATTTGCTTACCTAGGGTCATATAAAAATTAAGAATCAGAGATTAAATCAAGTCTTTTGGACTCCAAGCCTAATTCTCTATTCAGTGTGCCACCTTTATGCCTCTTTTCACTCTACCATGCTGCCTCCATTAGAAAGAACAATCCTTAGCAATATTCATCTTAAACTGAGCAAATAATGGGAAAATCTAGCCATGTTGCATATGATTTAAGAAAAGGCAACAAACAAAGAAGACATGAAATGTCATGGGTATTCTGGATTGAACCTGACTAAAGCCAGTCTCTTAGTAGCTTATGTTCAATACAGAAACAGAATAAGACACTTGTACAATATTCAAGTGTTAAGAGAAAAGTTTATTTAGTCACAGTTAGTTCATCATTAAGAATTTTTTAAGTTACTACTTTATATCAGGCATTATGCTAAATACTGAAATAAAGAGAAAGGCAAAAAAAAACATCCCTGCTCTCAAGGAGCTCAAATTCTAACTGGGGAGACAATATGCAAATAACTGTATACAGACAAGGTAAATTATAGCAAGTAAAAAATATACAACAAGGATATGCATTGAGGACACCCTTAAATGATCCAGGTAAGGTAAGCTCTCTGACTTGGGTTGCCTATTGTCTACCAGCCAAACATCGTTGAAAGCCTCCAGCTTCTTATGGTGACCAAGAAGTGATAATAATAGCCTGAGTCTAAGTTTCTAAGCCAAAAGTCTTAAGAACTGTTTCAATACCTTTTAAGAAAAATTTAATTTAACTTTTATGGGGCTAGGGGTACAGGTGGTGATGTTGAGATATGGTTTCTACCACAATGGAAGAGTGGCAATGCAGATTCACTTTGAAATGTTTAGGTAACATCCAAAATATAAAAGGGTATTATAGATTGTGATGATAGTATGAATAAACTATGCAGAAATAGGCAATTAAGCAAAATAATTGGGAAATGGTGAGTAATCAAGTGTGACTGGAGTCTAAGTGACATATTGCTCAAGTGATGAACATTTAAAGATACCTTGCATACCTATTCTAGACGGTTGCTATTCATCCTTTGTCCTTTGTTATTGAAGAGGACAAATGATATCTGGAGGGTGATACGTTGATTTGCAAGTGAATCAGATATAAGTGAGGCAGGGCTTCACAAAGTCATCAACCTCCTTCTCTCCTCCAGAGTCATCTGAGTCCATTGGCTCATAGGTCAAGAGTGCTGGAGATGACCCCAAATGCAGTGGAAAAACTTGGTCTTTTTTAAGCTAAAGTTTTTCCAGATCTCATTTTGTCTGAGGCAACATGAATACCAGGTAAGGATTGATACAAAAGGTGGCCTAGTTTGCCTAGTCAAAAAAAAAAATCATTATGGGAGGTGAAGACCCTCAGGATTTCTGGCCAGAACACAAGGGAGTGCTATTTGTACTCATTTGGGGCCATGAAATCCCAAAGGATGAGACTTGGGCTGGGATTTATTATTGGTCAATCAGGAATTTCCCTTTAAGATGTAGTCAAGTAGCTCCATTTGAATCACAATGGGACTTTATCAAAGGTCAGTTTTCCAGAGCTCTATTTCAAGAAATCACAAAAGAAACTACTTAGGACAGAAGAGTTAATTATCCAAGTATTTTTAAATTTTTTTTTAAATGATGGAATAAATAAGCAGGGAAGAGAAAAAAAATCTAACCCCCAAATCCTAAGATATCTTTCAAAGTTTAAGTAATTACAATTTATATTCCTTTGATCAGAGAACCCACATGTAAAAAGACCTAAAGACTAGACTGAGGAGTGGAGTGGACTGTTGCTTTTAAACTTTAAATATACTTCTAAGAAATTGATTAGCTCCTGGATAACCAGTTTCTTCAAGTGAGAACGCTGAGCTTATTTAAAGATCACTTCCATGACTCTCAGTAAACAGATGAAGTTTTCCTGTTTCTCCACTCTCTTGATGTTGGAGGTGTGCTTGACACATGAAAGGGTATCAAGGAAAATTTATTAAAATAAAGTTCAGAGGAAAGAGTGCCTTCCATGTTCATTTTGAATGAACAGCTTCCCAGTAAAGCTACGGGAAGACTATCACTTTTTCAGAAAAATGGAAACTTCTTATGCTGTTCCAAATTTTGGACCTCTTGCAACACCATCCACTGCCACATGACTTCATCTTCATGTCTCTGATAAATTTTACCTCAAATAAATTATTAAGCTTGCACATAACTTCTGACCTCTAACATGACTATGTTAGTTCATGTTGACCTGGAAGTTTGGTTAAAAAAGGCAAACAGGTTAAATGCATATTGTTTATTCTCTTAAAGCTAATGGTTACAAGATCATGGAGCCAGAAAAATTTCTGACTGCCTAATACAAGATGACCAGGCTCAAATCTGTTGTCTGTGTTCTTCAGATTTATGGTCTCCATGAGTGATTAACTATGTCACCAGAAAGGAATTTCTTAATTGGATAGGTTGTAAATATAATAAAATAAGAGAGTGACCAAGGTATTGATTGAAATTACAACTCAGAACATCTGTGTTTTCTCTATCATTGACGTGTCATAAATAGTACATGTCCACAAGATAATAATAAAAAATGTTCCACTATTCAAGACAGTGTTTCAGGTTCAGGGTCTCCTAAGGCATGCTAAGCCAGCCACATCTGGCCTTGCTGACAACAGGAAGAGGTATTCTCAGAGTTTACTTCAGAGAACAAAGAGACTGTCAGGTCTAGGATCTTCTTAATTCAAGCTCTGGCCCTTATTAAAGGCAAAAATGATATTAAATATTATCAGTTACAACCCTGATCACCCAAAACTGTGGAAACAATTTCTTTGTTTCCATGCTTGCTATCTCTGAAAAGAGAACATAATCCTCTAATATATTTAAGGTTTTTGTGGGTGTTTTGTCTTTTTGCTGCTACTAAAACATGAGGAAATACAGAAATATACAGAGAAAATATTTGTCATGTGCTTAACAGAATGCCTGGTAACATAGTAGGCACCTGATAAATTCTTATTTCTTTCACAGATTTAATTACCTCTCCTCTTTATTTGAGTTATTCAGCATAAGAACCACATGTGGCAGCTCCTTCCATCAAAACAGAAAACTGGATCTACCTTGTTACATAAAGTCTTAGAGAGAGTCACCAGAGACCCACAGAAGTTGTGACTTGCTTTGGTTCATCGAATTAGTAATTGTCAGAGGAAAGAGGGCTTTCTGAACTCAAGTCTAAAATTCTATTCATTCTTCCATAAGACTTCTGAATGGGGGAAGCACATAGACTTTTAAGATCACAAATAAGATGGGAAACATTAAAAAAAGTAAAATTAAAAAATTAAACTAGGCTTGGTTTTTCCTGAATGTGGAGCTGAACTTTGAGCTTCATATAATGACTCATCTCTTTCATTTTACTTTTACCTTTCTTGGAGGGCAATTTTGCCCATTATTTCCAATTTACCTTTCTTGGAGGACAATTTTGTCCATTATTTCCAAAGCTGTTGCCAAAATGTGTTCATCCCTAAAGTTAAATGATAAAAATTAAAATTTTAAAATAAAATTCTTTTGAAGATGTGATATGCCATCTTCTTTCATAATGCATAGGGACACTAGTAATGGGTTACTTTGGTTTACATGGGCAGTTAGGTGGCACAGTGGATAAGGTTTTGGACCTGGAGTCTGGAAGACTCATCTCTCTGTGTTCAAATATGGTTTCAGATAGTAGCTGTGTGACCCTGGGCAAGTCACTTAACCCTACTTTCTTCAATTTTCCTCTTCTATAAAATGAGATGGAGAAGAAAATGATAAACCACTTTAGTATCTTTGTCAAGAAAACCCTGGATGGGGTTAGGAGGAGTTGGTCATGAATGTTGTTGGTTTACATAAAGGTCTCTTAGAGGATCATTTACATTCATTTGCCATACCAAAGAAATCAGAAAAAAAAACAATATGATTCATCATCTACACATATGAAAGGAGAGAGATATAATAGAATCTTTTAATTGAATCTAGAAGCCCAGGAACAAATAAATTGAGAGTGTGCTTTGGCCTTGTTTTCACTGGCAGACACATTTCCCCCTCCTTTTTGGATGAGAAGTTTGGATCAGAACTTCTCTAAGGTCCCTTTCAAATTCTGAACATCTATGACTTGCACACTGATCTTCACCAATCTTGAACCCCAACAGAATTTGTGATTTATATAGCTTTTAAAAGCATTTTAAAAATTACTTTGTATATTCTAAATCAGTTGGGCAAAATTTTCTCTTGACATTGTTATAAGCTCCATATTCCAGTTAGGAAAATACCATTCCCATGCTAGCTCATCAATGTTCCAGACTATCAGAAAAGCATCATTTCAAAAATTTTCACTATTCCACCCTTGAGGCTGTATGGTTCCAAATCTTTATCACTATATTTATCGGTATGTTTGATGAGGTGTTTGTTCTCGGACACCAGCCCTAGGATCATATCTCTTCTCAGTCCAAAGACCCTATCTCTGTTGATAATTCATGAGTGGTTCCAGTGAGGCACACTGTCTCTCCCTGTTACAAGAACAAGCTGACCACTGTAGAACTTTCCTTGTGTGAACATAACTATCCTGTATCAGCAGAGCTATTATGTACTGATTCCTACGGTTATTATATACAGTCCAGAGATCATGCTATAGATATCGACTCCCAAGGCCATCTTTTTACAGATTTATAGCAGCCCAAATACATAATCTAAAAGCATAAGCCTCCACTTCTTCCTCTCTCACCCCTTTTCCCAGTTCCCAGTAATGAATGACACCTATGCCCAAGATACAGAAACTGTATGTTCACCAACTAATAAGTATAGTTGCTGCACAATTCACTGAGTCTGTGGTGGGAAGAACTTGCTGAAGGGGTGGAGCAAGAAGGGTGGAAGAGAGCAAAGCTGAAAGGAAATTAGTCAGAGCAATCAGACCTGAAGGATACAGGCAAACAGGCAGGTGGCTGTAAGTAAGACAATGGCATCTTGTTTAAGAGAGCCTGTTTGTGATTTATTTAAGGGAGCTCGTTTGTGGGAAGTCTAACAGGGGGAAGGGTTGGGAATGATAGTACCCACTGCATTATTATTATATATGGATTTATTTGTTACTGTGATGGATTTGGCTTTCTGGTTTTGAGATTTGGCTTTTTGGAGTCTGAATAAATGTTTTGGTTCTGTCTTCCATATTCATGGCTGCTGTAGGTGCTATGAATATCGTATTGGCGCAATAAATGGCAACACGGATGGGATCGTAAAATATCAAACTTCTATTTGGAGACAGAAAGGTAGAGGAGGTAGAAGAAATGGATATCCTAGGGTGGGAGGTTTTGCCTTATTTCTCCCTAGCAAGAGAATGGGCTAAAGACACAAGACTTTGTGAAAACTGGGAACCAAGACTACAGAAGGGAAAATCCAGAGACTTAGAATGGTGTTTGCAGGGAATACCAATAGAATCAGGGAAAGAAATGTCAGGGGTATGTATAGGAGGCTGGGCCTTGCTTAAAGCTATGAGATTACATGTAAAAGCAGAGGTAAGCTCCTGGAGAAGGCCAGATGGAAAGGGAATTGACTAGTTTGCATAAGATACATTTTATGCTGCAGCATTCAAACCCTCCTTTAGAAGATCAGTTAGAAAGTCTCAGATGGTAAAAGAAAAAAGTTGTTCTTAGTTTAACTCAAAGAAAGAAGCAAAAAAAGGAACAAGAAGAAGGTTGCATGGGAGGCTTCTCAGGCAGAAACATAGCCAGGAGAATTATGGGGAGGAGGTGCCCACACAGTATTTGGGGAGGTAATTGAGGGTTTTATTCACAAGGAGGTCACAGATATTTTGAATCAGTTCAACCAATGGATAGGAGAATTACTGGTATATTGGATGGTAAGAATCAGTTAAAAAGATAAATTTTCATCAGAGAGAAGAGCAAATAGCCAACAGATTCAAAATCAGACTAGATTTACAAGAAAAGATTTGTTTACTGCTCTGTTGAGAACAGGAGTAGATTTTGGAAGAATAGAAGGCATTCCAACTACTGAACTATACAAAATGTATCAAGAAAAGGGGTTTGATGTTAGATTGAGCAAGGAAATAAGGACCCCCCCACAGATTCTCCTGAAACATTGTATCCAAGGCTATCATACCTGTAGGGAGATTAGGAAATTGTCCAGGCCCCAGCTCAAATTAAGTAAAGTATACCTCTAGCCCTAATGATGATCTCAAAATTGCAAATCAGAAAAGAGTAAACAACAGTGAATGAGGCTATGATACTACATTCATGGACTCCAGATGCATGATTGACCCTATTTCTATCCTGTTTCTGGTTATTGTCTCCTTGTTCCTTTTTGGATTTTTATCTGTTCACCCTGTTTGTCAGATTTGTTGCAGATTGCTGATTGCTTAAGCCAGGTGTCACTCCATGGGGTATGATGGAGTGCTTGTGCTTAAGCCCCATCCTAAGATACTGTTTTATGTGCTTATTTTGTTATAAAGTTATATTGACACAAGTTGCCTAAGATATTGTTTTATATTCTTATGTTCTGTTATCCCTGTTAAAGTTCTGTGGATATTTGTTGCCCCACTGACCTATGCAATGAGTAAGAAAGATTCTGGGGCCTAACGTATTGATAATGAGTTTTTGCTTGTTGTTAATATACTTTTGCTTTTTAATGTAAAGATTTTTCCCATGCATTAATTGGCCCATGGAACCTGCTTAGGTCACATGGAAGCCTGAGTCTCATGAGTCTGTGGTAGGAGGAAATTCCTTATAGGGTGGAACAGGAAGGGTGGAATAGGAAGAGGCTGACCTAGAACAGACCTGAGAGGAAATTGATCAGAGAGTAGTCAGGACTGAAGGATGCAGGTAGCTGGTTGTGAGTAAGAAAAAGAAATTTTGTTTAAGGGAGCTGGTTTGTGGGAAGCTTAACAGAGGGAAGGTTTGGGGATGATAGTGTATTCTGCATTGTTATTGTACATATATTTCTTTGTTGCTATGATGGACTTGGACTTCTGGTGTTGGGATTTGGCTTTCTGGTATCTGAATAAATGTTTTGGCTCTGTCTTTCATGTGGAGTGTTGTATTTCTCAATTCAGAACTGCACTAGCATATTCATGGCTGCTGTAGTAGCTATGAACATCATATTGGTGCTACAATTGGTGAACAAGAAAGGGTGGAACAGAGCTGAGAGGAAGTTGGTCACAGCAGTTGGAACTGAGGGAAGAGAGGAAACAGGCAATGTGAGCTGTGAGTGTTTGTTTGTGGGAATACCCTAACAGGGGGAAGGCTTGGGGCTGGTGGTGCCCCTTGCCTTGTTATCGTGTATAGATTTCTTGGTTGCTATGACGTATTTGGCTTTCTGCTCCTGAGCTTCAGCTTTATAGTGCTTAAATAAATGTTTTGCTTTTGTCATCCATGCAGAGAGTCTGTTTTGTTTTGTTACTCAGAATTACTTTCAAAATTAATAACCACCATAGGTACTGTGAATATCACATTGATGTTACACTTACCTTTCACAGAATGGAAAAAGCTTGGTCTCCAAGACCTTAAAAAGGAATATCTTGTCTGGCCTCAATGTTGTTTGGAGGACCAAGACAAAATGCTTAATTTGTTTAGGGAATTTCTGACAAGCCTTTTTGAACTATTGGATTCTCCCTGTCATTTTCTGAATCATCCTCTCTGTATTTGTGTCTCTGTGTGGTATGAGTGAGTGTCTGTGTGTAATCTGACCATCTGTAAGGTTTAAAGTACAGTCAGCCAGCAAGAGAAGCCTCTAAAGCCTGATAGATGGAATATTCTTGGAATGTCTCTTTCTCTCCCCTTATCCCTCCCTCTCTAATTGCAGCAGCCTTAGCAGAACAGGTGGATGGAAGAGAGAAAAAAATACTTTATATTTAGGTTATATGATTGATAAAAGCAAGTAGAGGAGGATAAGTATCAGATCAGAATTTGAAAGAAATAAGATATGCTCAGTTTTAAAGGCATTTTAAGCAAAGTCCAGCAGAGTGATAAGTAGATAGAAGGAAGGTAAGAAAGTCTAAGAATGTAGGAATGAGAGGAGCATGGCTAGAAAGCAGGGAATAATCTATTTTCAAAAACTGTGAGAACAGAGATTTTGAGATTAAATGGTTGGAAAGTTTTGGAAAGTTTTTGGAAAAATATATTCAGTCTACATTCCAAATATGTTGAAGTTTTCAGTGTGGATGGATACACAAAGAAAGACAGAGACAGAAAAAGAGAAAGAAAGAGAGAGAATCTTTTCTCTTGAAATTAAAGAGAGGCAAGTTGACTAGAACTTAACTATTTTCTATCTCACCTGAAGAGAAAAAGTTGTTTTCCAGGATGCAACAAAAAGGTAATTGAATTCATTCTGGTCTCATTTTAAGTGAAATATATCTCTCTTAATTTGATATCTAAGATGAGTCAGAATTTATTTTTCTGTGTGAGGTAATTTGGAAATGCATTTACTTAATTAGAAATGGGTTTGTTTCATGCTTGAACTTGGTAAACATTTGTGTTAATTCCAGAAAGTATGTAGTTTATACCAGTCCATAGAGAAAATATTATGGGGTAGACAGACAGCCCTTTCTTTGGGGTCTTTGTCAATTTTCCTTGTTTTGTAAACTTGGTAAGTCCCTGGAAATCATCTGTGTGGGCAAGGTCATCAGTGCCAGGGAAAAGGGCTTGTCTGGGTTATAGAATTCCCAAACAATGAACTTGGCTTGCTCAAAATTTGCCAGTTTATGTACAATAGTTTAGGACCAAATACAATTATTTTTCTCTCATGGATTTTCAATAAGCATTAAAAATTTACCAGGACTTACCCAAGAGATTTCACTTAACATCTTTACTCTCAAATTTAGATTTTTCCTGAAATAAAGGCCAATCATTTCTATCATACATAAACTTGCAAAAAGTTATGTGGTGAGACTTACTGTTTGAGGTAAAAGGTTCTTGGAACTGCAACAGATTTTTTTTTAGTTTGAATTTAAGTAGAGTTGTCTGCATAAAATCAGTATCTGGGAGAATGCCACAAATTACTCAGAAGAAATGTGATCCTCTTCCAGGTGGAGGTTTTAATTCTGGGGAAAAGCTGAGAGGACAACCTAGGCACGAATCTAAGGTGGGATAGTGTTCCTTTGAAAAAGAATGTTTCCTACCTGGCCATTCCTGTGTCTGGCTATGAGGTGGAATTTATAACTGCATGGGTTGGAGAACTACTACGCTTATCTGCATTAATATAGAGCTAAGGATGTTTTATCCTGTCATATTTGGTATAATCATGTTTTAGATTTTTCCTTCTATAGCAAATTGGTATAATCAGAGTAAGAGGTCAGTAAAAAATACGAGAACAATGGAAGTTTGTGAGACCTTGCTGTCTGATCTGAATTCGTAGTCATTTCATGGTCTTAGTAAGACTTAATGTTTGAACTTATCGTATAAGTATATAAGATTCAATTTCTGTCTCTTTCTTCCATAGTGAATATAATTAGAGAAGGGTAACTATGTTTTTGACACAAGGATGTGAATCTATTAAATTGAAAGATTAAAGTCAGGAACTTTTTTGTTGTATTTCAGTACAGTTGTGTTAGTGAAGAATGATAACTTATGAACTATCTTGTGTTATGGTTGAAATGAAAAGTTGAGTAGTTTGAGTAATGGGTTCAAAAGATTAGGAAAGAAGAAGACGATTGAAAATATGGAAGGCAGGTAAGAAGGTCTAGGGACAAATGTGAGATATGTAAGCCCCTCCTGTCCCTGGATATTTGCTCTGGGTAAGTTTGTGTCAGTTTCATATAGTTTAAGTATGTTGAGAGGGTGTGAGGAAGTTTGACTATATTTTAAGAAGAAAAGAAAATTATGTAGCTTGATTTGAAAGTTAGTAGCTCAATCAAAATTTAGATGGTCCTTTTGGAAGGATACCAGCCCATATTTACCCCACCTCTGGTCATTTTCTTCCCAGTCCATTTTGTCTCTTGTTTGCTTAACTTCCTTGCCAGATTTGTCTCCTTTGGGCTCTAGGCCACCCAGTTCCAGATGACTGCTCAATCTGTGTACCAAGTTTTGTCTGAGACCACAACACAACACCCATTGGCCAGGTTCAGAACACTTGCTAAAGAGCCAGTCCCTTCAATAGGACCCTCTGACTCAGAGACAGCCCTACATCTAATCTCAATAGATAGCAATTTTAGAAGCTGAGACCTTCATCTCTTACCTCCAAAGATTTTGGGTCCCATTTGTATGAAGGGGAAATGATGGGGTACTTGTTCTTGGACCTCAGCCCTAGGTCATATCTCTCCCCAGCCCAAAGATCATATCTCTTGCAGTAACTCATGAATGGACCCAGTGAGGCAACTATCTCTTCCTGTTACAAGAACAAGCTGACCTCTATAGAATCTCCCTAGTATGAACAGACTTGTCTTGTAGCAGCAGAGCTATCATGTACTGATTCCCACAGTTAATGTATACAATCCAGAGATCATGCTATAGATGTCAACTCCTACAGCTCTCTTATTTCAGACATAACTGATCAAAAACACAACCCTTTGAAGTCCTCTATTCTACCCTGAGTTTCCTGTGAAGAATGACACCTGTGCCCAAGGTATGGAAGCTGTATGTTCACCATATAATTAGCATAATTTCTACACAATTCACTGTACTTTTTCTATATAAACTTTAGCATCACTCCTGTTAAGTTGCAAGTTCTGTCTGCCATATTAGAATTACATCAAACTTTTTGCCTCTTGACTGAAAGACTGCTTGAATCTGTGATTTCTTTCCAGACAACCCCACTCTGTACCCCTAATACTGCACCAGATTTCCTATATCAGAACTTGCCCCACCTGAGAAAAAGCTATCCTGGTGTGATATGATGAACAGGAAAGAGAAAAAACACACAGTTTAGTGTTGATTACATAAATATTTTATTAGAAGGTGCATTGTAAATTGAAGATTGATTGAAAACAGAAGACAATCAGTGTCTAGAAAATTATGGAATTCTGTTGACACTTGGCTTCCTTAAGAACTTATACCAAGGTTTCTAGTGCCAAGATGGCAGAATGAAGAAGGAACCCTCTGAAGTCCTCCCAAATTCCCTTCCAAAAAACTAGAAAACCACCCCAGAATTGAACTGGGAGCAGGGAAGCAGCTTACCAGCACAGCAGAAAAGATGTGTCTCTCTGGGGTGGGAGGAGAATGAGATCCAAGAGCAGCAATAGCTTAACCTCACAGGAGGGGACCTGCAGCAAGGCTCCAGGCCTACTTCAATAAGTTGAGGTTCCATCCTCCTGCTGACCAGCACCCCTCTAGGCAAGTGAACAGTCTGTGCAGTGCAAGAAGCCCTCACCCCCAGCACAAGCCACAGGTGAGGCCTTGATCCCATTGCTAACAAGTAGAGAAGCCCTGCTCCAGAATTGGCCAACACTGACACCCCACTCACAGGGCCTACCAACAGAGAGACCTTGCTTCCTTAACAACCCCATAGCAGGGCCCAACCTCTGGGGCAGACCAGCAAAAAGAGCCTTAATCCAGGGTGAGTCACCATAAAGACTGTGTTATCATAGCAACCCAGCAATAGGGCACCACCCCTGGAGTAGAGGAGCAGCTAAATTCCATACCCAGGGGAGGCCAAAAAGGAGCATCTCTTTCCCTCACCCAGAAAGCAAGTAGTTAACCCTGAAGCCAAGAGTAATTCAGCAATAAGACCCAGAGCCCCAGCACAAACGATTTGGGACAGTTAGAACCAGAGTTCACAAGAACACAGTCACAAGAAAACAGAAAAAACGAGCAAAGAACAACAAAAGGAGCTTAACTATAGAAAGTTACTGTGGTAATAGGGAAGTTGAAGGCATAAACCTAGAAGAGGACAGTAGTGTCAGAATGGCTACATGTGAAGCCTCAAAGAAAAGTGTAATTTAATCTTGAGCCCAAAAGTAATTCCTGGAAGAGCTTTAAAAGGATTTTAAAAATCAAATTAGAGAACTAGAAGGAAAAATTGGGAAAATAAATGAGCAGAATGCAAGACAATCATGAGAAAAAGAGTCAATAGAATGAGAAAAGATAAACAAAAATTTACTGAGGAAAATAACTCTATAAAAATATAATTGACTAAATGGAAAAAGAGGCACAAATGTTCACTAAAGAAAATAATTACTTAAAAATTAAAATTGAACAAGTGGAAACTAATGACTCTATGAGACATCAAGATATAATTAAACAAAATCACTATTGATCAGAGAAAATACAAATTGAAACAACTCTGAGGTGCCACCTCACACTTATCAGAGTGGCTAATATGACATAAAAGGAATATATTGGATGTTGGAGGGGATGTGGGAAAACTGGGACACTAATGCACTGTTGAGTTGTGAACTGATCCAATCATTCTGGAGAGCAATTTGGAACTATATCCAAAGGGCTATAAAACTATTCATGCCTTTTGTTCCAGCAGTATCACTAAGTTTATATCCCAAAAGAGGAGAAAAGACCTATTTGTACAAAAATTTTTGTAGCAACATTTTTGTGGTTGCTAAGAGTTGGAAATCAAGGAGAAGCTCATCAATTGGGGAATGTATGATTGTGATGAGATAGTATTGTGCTATAAGAAATAGCAAGCAGTATGATTTTTAGAAAAAAAACCAGAAAACTTGCATGAACTGATTCAAAGTGAAGTGAACAGAACCAGGAGAATGTTGTACTCAGTAATAGCAATTTTGAACATGAAGAATTTTGAATGACTTAGCTATTCTCAGCAATACATTGATCCAAGACAATCCCAAAAGACTAATGATGAAGCACACTATCCACCTCCAAAGAAGTGATATTGCTTGAATACAGATTGAAGCATATTATTTTTTACTTTTTTTCCTTCGTTTGAATCTGTGCAAAATGACTAACATGGAAATGTTTTACATAATTGCACATGCAAAACCTACATTGATTGCTTACCATCTCAGGAAGGGGAAGGAGTGGGAAGGATAGAAGTCAGAACTCAAAACTTTAAGTAAAAATGTTAAAACATGGGGAAAAAAGACCTTGTACTAAATCTGTAGGAAAATCATCCAAGCATTTTAATTTCCTAATTTAAATGGCATCACTCACTTAAGCAGTTTAGCTGATTGTAATTATGAAAATACCAGCCATGCCATGCATTTAGTGAAGGTTCACAAGTCCTCCGGTAGTCCAGGTTATTAATAGATGTAAATATGCTCCTTTTTCATTATTAATGCCAGGGTCTTTTTAAATATATGAAATCATTGACACTGAGATCATGAATTTTTTCTGCTTCAGGAAAAACATGTTCTTTCAATGAGATTGCCTTTTTCCTCTCAACCATGATGACAGGTAGCAAAATGATTATTCATGTCTATTACTTTATTATGCTTTCAAACACATTTACTGCTTTAATTAGGCCATGGTGATTTAATAGATGCAAATGTAGTACAGTGCTACTGATACAAAAATACTGCAGTCTTGACTTTGGGGGTAAAATTAATTAGCTGTGATCATGCTTAGTAAGCAGAGATTCAATGCAGGAAGGAGTAGTCGGGGAGTCTTACTAAATATTAGTTCTCCAATTGGACTGGCCAAATGGCAGCAAGGAATGAAAAGAGAAGGGAGAAAAAATTAAGAGGTATGCAGTCTAGCAGGGAAGGAAGGTACTCCATAGTGCATGCTTGGGGGTCGAGGGAAGAGTAGAATTTTGTTGAACTGAATAAATTAAGGAACAATTTCATGTTTTCCCCTAATTGCTCTGATATAAATTTGATTCAATAACACAAGTCCTTTAAGTGTCATCTTCCTGACATAATAATGAGCTCTATCTCACATCACTTCTTGCCCTGGCACTTTGAATTCTGGATTAGATAAGAATGTCCCCTCAATAATTCTTTCCTCCTGACTTTCTTGATGTGGGATCCATTATCAAAACAACCCTACTAAATGTGTGTTAATCAATTGCTCTACATGTTCATTCACAATGTCTGTTACTTTTCAAACCAAGCTTCTTCTCACCCACAACTCCTCATATATATTTCCTGCTCCAGTTAGGGTAGGAGCTTTCAAGCACCTATTTGTATCCCCCATTACCTATCATAGTGCCTGGCATCTAATATTGAATACAGTCATCAGAAGGGTTACCTGACCCTAATCCCATGGTTGGAGCAGTACATTAGGTGGAACTGGTCTTGTGATTTCTCTGGAAATTCCCAGTTGCTGCACCAGGAGCCTGTTATTCTGACCAGATGTCACCATTCTTCAATCATCCTTAACTGTAACAGCAAGGATCCTGGCATACACAGGATGACCTGCTGTCCAGGTTCTTAAATCTGCTTTTCTAAAAGAAAAGCAACTTTTGAGGGGTCAGCACTCTCCTTTAGTCAAGCACATGTATTATTCACTTAGTTCAGGGGAAAAAGCACCCTAAACTTCAGAGAAAATACAGAGAAATAAAGATCAACAGACAAGGAATCCAACTGTCTGACCATAAGCAATACATACATCACAGATCAACAGACAAATTCAACTGTCTGATTATTATGTACACACATAATTACCAAAGAGAGAAGCACCAACACATGGGTTTTCAAAGCTGGGTTTTCCAGAATCTCATTGGGCACACAAACCTTCTTCCAAAATCTAAACCCCAAAGTAAAACCTCGCCTTAGGTTATTTATACACTTTTTTTTAGAGTCAGAGGGCATCACAACCCTTGGGAACTAGTGCCTTATTAGAAATTAACAAAAGGTGTGGGCCTTCCCACAAAACAAATCTCCTCTAATCAAAATTTTCTTAATGGGCAGGTCCAATGATCTGTGTGGAAGATCTTTAATTCTCATAATTATCATTACATTAACCTACTCTATAGACTTTTGACTATTTTTCAAAACTACTTGTGTAACAGTTTTGAGAGGCTATGCCCTGCCCCTCCTGCCCCTCCTGGGCACTACCATACTTAAGTGGTGCAATTGCCTTGCTTCATCAAAGACTTTTGTTTCTGATGCCTTTGTATTCCTCTTTATTTCAGGTTAAAACTAGTAAGTACTTAATAAAAACACTTGAATGAGTAGCTAGATGAATGAAAAATCATTTATTAGCCAATTACTATGTGCTTTGTGCTAAGCACTGAAGATACAATAGGAAAATCAAGACAATCCTTGCTCTCATGGACCTGACAGTAATTGTACAGGTACCACACTTGGGAAGTTTATTGTGTTCTGCACAGCTTGGAATTGGGAAAAATGTGACATTTGTCTATCAAGAAGTGGTGGTGGAAAAAAGAGTTATTTCACTTATCTCCTCCGCTCATTTTTTTTAATGTAGAGAGCTCACTGTGGTTGTTCTAGAGAAGCAGGAAAAAGGTTACCAGCATTTCAAGTCATTTTTAACAACTTAACCCAGCCCTGGTTATTTGTATAAAATGAAAGAGGAGGAAGCTGACAGTTTCTTTACCACAGTCTCACTTACTAACTTTTCTCTTAGAAGAATATGATTACTGGAGATTCTTGTCACATTTGGGACTTTGATAAAATTAAGAACTAAAATGGGTATCTGATAATTATTTAGTTGAGACTTGAACAAAAGAGTTCATATGAGGGAATAAATCAAAGAAAGATTTCAAAGAACACATGATCTTTTTTTAAATTTATTTTTAACACAGTTTATAACAGATAAAGCAAATCCAAGTTTTGGTCAGGTGATAGTTCTTTTTAAAGCATTTACAATATGGACTACAAAAGAATTTTTTTTAGACATTAACCGATTGAGACACAAATAATATTTGTGTTGCTAGCTTCACAAGCTCTTGACCTAATTGTCTTCATGGTATGACTAAGAATTAAAGGACCTTAACTTACTGTTGTTGCTCTAAAGTCTTGTGACTAATAGCTTAATTTTAGACAACCTCAGATGTTCCTCTACTCATAATCTATAATTGAATAGATCTGGTATTAAGCTTACAAACTTTTTGACTATAGGAAATTGCCACCAATAGTAAGGACATTGCAGGGATACAATATCACCCCAACTTCATGTCAGTTCCAGGTAGGATTAGACTATCCACTTGAATTCAGTCAGGCTTAAAATCTGCCAGGTGTCAGTGGGGAAATTGAGTCAGGAGAATCCCACCTCAGCCCATGCTAAACGGCTGCCCTCCCACCCTTCGTTTGAGATCACCTATGCAGTTCGTACCAGAATCTCATCAGCTTACTGGCATCATGTACTGGAGGCTCAGATCGCCTTTCTTGCTTCCCATACCTGGAGTTAGACTCAGAAGAACAGTCACTTAATAGTCCCATAGCATCTAAAAATGGCAAGTTCCAATAACCAGGTTTCAAATATGATTAGAGTTTCACTTTGACTAAGGAACATCTTTTGAGGCAAGTCTTACATGGCTTACATGTCTTTCTATACATGTTCTAGTTCCTGATTAAATGGTAATCATAAAATCTAATTTACCATTAAAACCTTGACTTTTCCATTAATGCCAAATTTTACCTGAGGTTATCTTCCTCTAGGAAATTTAGACTGAAATTCTTTTCTCCAAACTAAAGATGTCATTGATTTATTCTCAGTAATTAATTCAGTCAATTGTTTTAATACTAATTGCTTTTACCTTATTTTGTAACACGTCTAATTTTTCTCCCCATCACTCCCCTCCCCCTGCTTCCTTATACCTTGCATTCTGATTACTCCTTCCCTCAATGTACCCTCTCCTCCATCACACCCCACCCCTCTCCTATCCCTATCTTCTCTCTTTTCTTGCAAGGCAAGATAAATTTCCATACCCCTATCCCTGTAGTTCTTATTTCCCTATTATATCCAATAAAAATTATCAGCATTTGTTTCTAATACTTTGAATTCCAACTTCTCTCCCTCCCCCTCTCCCTCCCCACCCCTACTGAGAAGGCAAGCAATTCAATACAGAAATACAGACTAAATATATGTTATTTTGCAAAAGATTTCCATAGTAATCATGCTCTGTAATATTAATTATACTGGCCTCTGACCTACCTTATTCCCCCTTATTCCCCCCCACAATTGACCTTGTCCCTTCACAAAAGTGTTTATTTCTAGTGACTCCCTTCTCCCATTTCCCCTCCCTTCTAACATTCCCCTCATTCCACTTGTCACCTCCTCTCCTTCTTTCCTGTGGTGTATATGAATTTTCATATCAAATTAGGGAGCATGTTATTCCCTCCTTTAGTCACATGTGGGGAGAGTAGTTTTATTTTTCCCTCTCTCCCCTTTTCCTTTATCTCCTCCATTGAATAAGATTTTTCTTATCTCTTTTATGAATTATAGCCTACCCCATTCCATTTCTCCCTTTCCCTTCCCAGAATTTTCCTCCTTCACTCTTTAATTTTTATTTTATTTTATTTTGTTTGCGTGTATGGATATCATCTCTTCTGATATAACACACTCTGCCCTCTCTATCTATCTATATGTATCTGTGTGTGTGTGAGTGTGTATGTAAGTACAATCTCTCCAACTACCCAAACACTGAGAAAAACATTCAAGAGTTAAAAATATTTTCTTTCTATGTAGTAATGTAAAAAGTTCAGTTTTAGAGAGTCTTTTATGATTTTTCTTTTCTGTTTACCTTTTCATGTTTCTTTTGATTCTTATCTTGGGAAGTCAAACTTTTAAATATAGATATGGTCTTTTCCTCAACATGAAGTCTTGAAATTTGAATATATCACTGAATGACCATTTTTTCCCTTGAAATATTATATTGAGATTTGCTGGGTAGGTGATTCTTGGCTTCAATTCTAGTTCCTTTGACTTCTGAAATATCTCATGCCAAGCTCTTTGATCCCTTAATGTTGAAGCTTCCTGATCCTATGTTATTCTGATTATCTTTCCACGGTAATCAAATTGTTTCTTTCCAGCTGCTTGCAGTATTTTCTCCTTGATCTGAGAACTCTGAAATTTGGCCACAATATTCCTAGGATATTCTCTGTTCTGGTTTCTTTCAGGAGGTGACCCATGAATTCTTTCAATATCCATTTTGTCCTCTGATTCTATAACATCAGGGCAGTTTTTCTTGATAATTTCATGAAAGATAATGTCTAGGCTCTTTTTTTGATCATGGCTTTCATGTAGTCCAATAATTTTTTAATTATTTTTCCTGGATCTATTTTCCAAGTCAGTTGTTTTTCCAATGAGTTGTTTCACCTTATCTTCTATTTTTTGAAATTTTTGGTTTTGTTTACTAACTTCTTCTTTTAACTCATAGTCATTTGTTTCCCTGAACTCAGTTCTCTCTTTCAACAAATTATTTTGTTCAGTGAGCTTTTGAAACTTCTCCTCCGTTTGGCTAACTCTGCTTTTTAAAACCTCCTTCTTCTTGTTGGCTTTTTGGACCTCTTTTTCCAATTGAGTTAACCTCTTTTCAAAGCTGTTATTATCCTTAGCATTTTTTTGGCTCTCCTTTAGTAAGCTGTTAATTTGTTTTTTAAGGTCTTCTATTTCCTGAGCCCAATTTAACTTCCCTTTGGAGGCTAGAGCCTTGAATTCCTCTGACAGTATGCCTTGTTCTTCCTCATCTGAAAGGATGTGGGGAGACATCTGTTCGCCAAGAAATTAATCTTCTACGGTCTTATTTTTTTCCCTTTTTGGGCATTTTCCCCAACCAGTTATTTCTGAGTTTCCTCTCTTCAACCACCTTACCTCTAGTTCTGCCAAGCCAGCACTTGGGTACTGAGATTCAAATGAGATGCTCCCAAGGGTTAGTGGTTTATGGTGGGGGTGGGCCTGCTATTCAGTGTGAGATAAAGTTCATCTGCTCAGGTTGGAGCAGGGCTGCCACACAGGGGCTCAGTTCCCTTAGGAAGTTTATGAGGAGAATTTCAACAATGGATGCAGGTTACTGCTTGCTTTAAGAGCCCCATCTGCTGCTGCCTCTGCTGCTGCTTCTTGATGGGGCCTGAGTTACAGGAATACCCTGCTCCCCTCTCAGTCAGCTGAAAAGATCTGCTCACTGATCTTTGGAGGCTGTGGGTTGAGGGATCTGCACTGATTCTGGAGATTCTGCCCTTGAAAACTGCTCTTCTCAGTCCTGTGAGGTTAAGGCAGGGCTAGGCTCTGGTCTGCTTCTGGTTCATGACAGACCTTTCCTGTGGTTTTTCAGGTCTCTGTAGAACAGAAATCTCCTTCATCCTGTTTTTCTGTGGCTTCTGCTGCTCTAAAATTTTTGAGAGTTCTTTTTTGCAGGTAGTTTATGGGTTGTGGGGTAAGAGCTAAGTATATATGTATCTCTCTACTCCACCATCTTGGCTCCTCTGAACACATGTGATCTTAACTGGAGAAGTTATCTATTATATTATTTGATAAGAAGTCTATCTGATGGGAAGGGCTTCATAGCTACTGTGAGACAGAACTAGCCGAGGATACCTATATCACTCCTTTACAAGGAATAGTCATGAACATTTTTGACATTAAATCTTGCAGATTCTGGACCCACTCAGATTGTCTAGCCTCTTCTATCACATAACCTGACTTCTTTGGACTTGCCTACTTATTTGTATAGAACTGTGGTATCATCTCATCAGTATCATTCTGACATTACTTCCTCCTTGCGACATATGACTATGAGTGACAGTTATGAAGGGCATATTCTTTAAAGAGTAAAAAAAATTCTAATACTATTTTTTGGGGGTCTCACATTTCCTTCAGCAACCAAACATAAAATTCCAAAAATTCACATGCCCTAAGAAAATGTTTTGGGTGTTCTCAATTTAAACACTTCCTTTGATTTCTGGAATATCATATTCCATGCCCTCGGATCCCTTAATGTAGAAGCTGCTAGACCTTGTGTTATCCTGGTTGTATTTCCACAATACTGGAATTGTTACTTTCTAGCTGCTTGCAGAATTTTCTCCTTGACCTGGGAACTCTGGAATTTGGCCACAATGTTCCTAGGAGTTTCTC
>CM053769.1:172720691-172755279 GCA_028658325.1 Potorous gilbertii | reverse complement strand
TAGGATATTCCAGAAGGCAAAGGAACTAGGACTAAAACCAAGAATCACCTCCCCAGCAATACTGAGTATAATACTTCACGGGTAAATATGGTCTTTCAATGAAATAGAGGACTTTCAAGCATTCTTGATGAAAAGACCAGAGCTGAAAAAAAAATTTCACTTTATAAGTAACTACCTTATTAGATAAGAAAAAGTGTGCCTAAAATTTCAATTGCACAGATTTCAATTTGCAAATTCAATGCGTTTCTTTAAGTGGGTTGGATCAAAGTGTGCAAAGGCCACCCAGTTTTTTTTTGGAGTTATCTGTAAATCCCTTATAGTCTTCTAACTTTTTGATGATTTCTGAGCAATTGATTATCAATTAAAAGCAATTTTTTATTGTTGTGCTTTATCATCCTTGATTCCTTTATGTATGAACCATCTTAATGTATTAAGAAACAGGTGTAAGTGCCAAAAAGGCAAATCCAGCACTCAGTAAATGTTTCTTTTGGACACTCCATACAACAGAAATATGTATAGAGAATAGACCAGAAACATTTTCCCAAATGTTTTGCATCTCTTTTCCATTAACTGTGTCCATGACAACAGTTTGCAACTATGTGTTCTATGCATAAAATATCAAGCTACTTATTTCCAACACTAAGAGGAACAAATGATCCTCTGAAAAAATCATGGGATTTCATGCAACAGAAGCATTATAAATACATGAAAATATAGCTTGGAACATAACAATAATTAAAAAGAGATTAATGGGTTTTGATCTTGATTTTTTAAAAATTGGGCCTCTTTATTTCATATTCCTTATGGAAAAAGAAGGAAATTGATCATAAGTGAATCTCTGCAGTTATTAGGCTAATCATTTAATTTTATGAGCTTAGAAGAGAGAAGATGCTGGTAAATTGCAACTGCTGAGTCCTTGGCATGGTGCTGGGATTTATTATTTATTTATTATACACTGCAGATATTTTTCTTCCTATTTTGTAACCTTAGGAAAGACAAGAACCATGTCTTAATTACCTTAGTAGTTCCTCCAGCCTATAATACAGTGTTTTGTACTTAGTGGGTGCTTTATAAATGGCTATTAATAAATGAATGAATAAATGGAATAATGGAAGAAGAAAATTTCTGCAACAAACTGTTTATCATTCAATAGTTTCAAAGGTAATGGCTGTAGAAGAAAATCTGACATTAAAGCTTACTGATAATGGCCTTGTTTGAACCTGATACTTTGATTTCTTCCTTAGATTATAGAAACAGGTGGTGTAGTGGATAAAGTAGGAGTCAGGAAGACTTGAGTTCAAATCTCACCTCAGACACGACACTCACTAGCTGTGTGACCTTGGGCAGGTCACTTAATCCCAATTGCCTCATCCTGGGCCATCTCCAGTCATCCTGATGAATATCTGGTCACTGGATTCAGATGGCTGTGGAGGAGAAGTGAGGCTGGTGACCTGCACAGTCCTCCTTCACTCAAAACAAAGTCAAGTGCAAGTCATGTCATGGCATGGTCTTCTGCAACAAAGGACAAATTCACACAGAATATAGAAATTTTAATCTAGAACTAAAATGGAGATTTGGGACCCTCTAGTTCAACCTCTTCAGTTTCCAGGTAAGGAAATTGAGCTCTGAGACTTGAAGAGTCTTGCTCAAGGCCACACAAGTAGCAAGTAGCAGGAATTTGCACTCAGGAACTATTTTCATTCTTCTTTCCACTGAACCTCATTGCCTCCTGAGCAAGCCCTCCAAGGCAGCTTGCATCTTACCCCGACACATAAACAACCAATAGATTTTTTTTAAGCTGACAAATTTATATAATTTGCACCTCAATTGCATAGAATCACTTGAAATTCAATAGAGCTCCAAATAATTCAGAGAGGGTTAAAATAGAAAAGGAAGATACCATTCTATCATTTTGTTATATAGAAGATACTGTCTAAGTCACTATTATATCAGTTTTCTTTATATGGGATTTATTAGTCCAAAATGGTCATGAATTTCTTTTTAATTTTTTTTTTATTTTGAACTCAAAGGCCAGAATACAAATACAGAATACAGAAAAGAAAAAAAAGAAAATCTTATTATAAACTTAGCTATTGGAACTTAAGTACAAAGTCAGAAAGGGAAAGAAAAAGCATGTTGTGTGCATAGCAGAATATGAGAGGATTCAAAATATGTAACAATAAATTTTCATTTCAAGAAAACCTATATGATGAATAATAAATGTTGTGTTAAGAATTGTCTAGCTATTCTTTGCTTGGTTGTGAGTTTCCTTTGTTCTCTGCGGTGCATTATTTTTACTTCGTTCTTTTTTCCCCTCCCCCAACTCCTGCAGAAGGCTACAATAAAGTTTAGATAGATTTCTCTATGATTATAGATATATATGTACACTTATGCATAAATACGTATGTGAATATATACTTTCCCAAACATATTCCACTCCTAATCTTTGTTTTTATATTTGTACATATGTCATTTTTCCTATCCCTCCTACCTTCTCTACTTTACTTCTACCTACTACCTTGCCCTCCTATTACTTGCCTGTCCCTCTCCAAGGAACCCTCTCCTATCCTCTCATTCTCGTAAATCTAAACACCTTTCTATACCCCTCTTTTTATCTATTCCCTCACTCTCCTCTGTAAAGAGTTCTCCCTTTTCCTCTCCCTCCTCCCTATGCCCCTACCATTTTATTTACTTTGAATTTAAAATACTTTTATATTATTCTAAATATATATGTATTGTTCCCTCTTGTTGAAAGTAGGTTACCAGAACTACCAGCCCTCCTCCCCCATCTAATTCCTCTGTTTCAATTATTCTTGTTGCACCTCATTTGTATAAAATAATTGTTCTCTTTCAGCTGTTCCTAGTTTTACTCTTTAAATTAAAATCATAGTCAGGTTTTCCCTAATCTTTGTTACGAGCTATCCAATTATAAATAAGAATCTTAGACATACATTTTACATATATAAAAGGCAATCAGTCTATCCTTATGAATCCTTTATAAGCAGTCATTAGTATATATCTTGTAATTCTCTTGGTTGTCATATGTTGAATCTTCTATGAAGTTCAGGATTTTTTTTTTTAAGGAAATCTTGAAAGTCTGAGAGTTTATCAAATGTCCATTTGATAAGGTTCAGATTCTGGGAACCTCCCTGAACTCCCCTTGAATCTCTCCACTTAACCTGACCTTTCATACTCAAATTTGTAGACAGATGCCCCTAGAATCTACTCACTTAATCTGGTCTTTCTTATTCAAATCTAATGTCCTTGGCCTAGCCTGACTTTCCAATGTCTGATATCTCCAGATTGCCTCCAACTGTTTCCACTGAGGTCTAACTTGGACTTCTCAAGACCCTCCCTAAACCCTTCCTCCCATCACTCTGGACCACCAGACCACCCCCAGATCCCTTCTACAGTCTTTTCTGTCTTTAAATTCCATCTTACCTCCATGAAGGCACTCAGATTCAGTCCAGTTCAGACTCTGTCTAGCTGAGATTCTATCTGGCCCACTTGTGAATACAAGCCTTAAGCATCAACCCAATACGATGAATTTTTAATAAACTTTGTTTTTCTTTGGCTTTAAGAAGGCTTGAGTTGAATTCATTCAAGCAAGACCCAGGGTGTCTGTATTTCGGGGTTCCCAGCACTCCTGAACTGCAACACATTTTTTTTACATTCAGAATAATAGTTAACTTTATGGGGTATGATATTTTTGGCCAGTCTCAGTTCTTTTGCTCTTTGATGTATTTTGTGCCAAAACTGGTTGTCCTTTAATATCTCTGCTGCTAGGCCTTGTGTGATTCTAATTTTGGTTCCATCATATTTAAATTCTTTTAATCTTGATGCTTTTAAATATTTTATCCTTTAGCTGGGGGTTTTGGAATTTGACTATGATATTCTTAGGAGTTTTCCTCATAGGATCTCTTTTAAGTGGTAATGAATAGATTTATTTTTCTACTTTCCTCCCTTGTTCAAATGCTTCAGAACAATTTTCTTTAATTGTTTCTTATGTTATAGTACCAAAATTCTTTTTTAAATCATAACTTTCAGTTCATCCAATTAATTTTATATTTCTCTTCATAATCTATTCTTAAAATCTGTTGTTTTTTCATATAAGATATTATACTTTCTCTTCTGTTTTTCATTATTCATATTTTGTTTAACATAAGCAAAATATTTTCCTTGATTTCTTATAATTTCACTGGCTTCACTTTGCCCAATTCTAATTTTCAAGGTGTTCTTTTCTTCCTTAAGATCCTGTATCTCCTTTTCCAATTGGTTGACTTTCCCCCTCATAACCTTCTTGTTTTTCTTGGATTATTCTTATTTATTTATTTTTATTTTTTTCCTCCATTTCTGTCATTTGATTTTTAAAGTCTTGTTTAAGGTCTTCTATAAATTCTTTTTGGGCAGGTGACCATTTGATGTTACTCTTTGGCACTATCTTTATGTCAATATCCTCCTCTGAAGATGAGGTCTTCAGTCATCTCTAGTCCCCTAATGATTCTTTCTCCTTTGTCTACAGTTTCTTTGTTTTGTTTTGTTGTTGTGGTAATAGCTTGATTTATGTAATCACCTCTAGCCCTGCAGCATGGGAAATGGTGCCTCTTGCCCCAGATCTTCAATTTTCTCCTCTAGTTTGGAACCAAAGGCAAACCTCTAACCTCCTGTAAGTACTCACAGCCAGCGACTTTTTGCCCCACTTCTTCTCCACTCATGCAGTATGTGCCGGTTCCTCCTCAACCCCTCTGATCTTCCCAGCACAGAGGGGTTTGGCATTTCTTACTAGCAGAGATTCCTTCAGTCTTCTCAGGGTCAAATGCCCAACTCCCCCCACTCTGTGGGGTTAAAGTTCTTGTTGCTAGGGCATGTGCAGCTTCCAAACCCAAATAACCTCAGGACTTGCTGCTTGTTGTTTAAGCAGCTTGTGGTTTAAATGGAACCTAGCCTGGAGGGGTTTGCTCTTCACAGGGACCAAACCTTGTCCTGAGATTTTTCTTCAGATTTTCTGAAATTGTTCCAGGAACACCCTGGTGGTGACCCTATTTTTTATTTATCGCCACCCACACTTTCTTCACCCTAAATTGCTAGTTTAACTGCTTTGTGGGGGAAGATCTTGAGAGCCTAGAATTTTCTGACCTAGTCTACCATCTTCCCAAAATCCTCTATCCCATCATAAATGACTTTCAAATTATTGCCTGCATACACAGATTTATTGAGTCAGACCAGAGAATTGTGTTGTTGTTGTGTTTGTCCTTCATTACTGAAGAGGACCATGACATCAAGATGTTGACATGACTTGTATTTGACTTTGATTCCAGTGAGGAAGGGTTGTGCAAGGTCACCTGCCTCACTTTCTCCTCCAGAGCTATCAGGATATTCATCAGGATGACTTGGAGACAGCCTAGGATGCAGTGCTGAGACCATGGTCACTTTAAGCTAAGGTCTTCTCAGATTCTCACTTTGAATAAGATACACCCATTCAATGAATAGGCCTCTTTGTGTAGTTACTCAAGGGATGGCCCCTTTTAATAAAAGAAAAAAAATAGCCAAAAAATCAAACGGGGAGGGGTATACCCTCAGGGTTCCTGGGTAAAAGAGAATCAGTTGCTATTTAGTAATTGCATTCACTTTGTGCTAAGTGGGTGAGAACCTGGTGTCCAATCTATGAACTCCAGAATGAATTGGGTTTAAGGTCTGTTCTTTGAGCATGAAATGTAGTCAGTAAACTTAAAGGAGAAAAAGGAGATTTTAACAATGGAGGTGTACCTTCCCCTGGGTAGAGTATGAGAGGAGAAAAGAAGAGAGGAAAGAAGAAGGGAGGGAAGGGCAAGGGAGGGGAAGGGAGAGGAGAGGTGAATCACTCACTGTCCTCTCGAAGAGGATCATGATGGCATGACTTCCAGTTGACTTTCATTTGAGTGAGGGAGGGCTGTGCAAGGTCACCAGCCTCTCTTTCTCCTCCAGAGCCCTCTGAGTCCAGTGGCTTGATATTCATCAGGATGACTGAAGATGGCCCAGGATGCTACTGGAGTAGCTTTCCATTTTCTTCTTTAGCTCATTTTATAGATAAGCAGGTAAGCAGGATTAAGCAACTTGCCCGAGGTCACACAGCTAGTAAATGTCTAAGGCTGTATTTGAATTCAGGACCATGAGTCTTCCTGACTTCAAGCTGGCAGACATTTTGTCTACTTCACCAACTATGTATATTAGCTATTATTTAGTTAACATGTGAATGTTAGCTATTATTATTACTCCATGAGTAATCAGTTGCAACAAAGTAAAAGTTAAGCAAAATTAATAATTTAGTGACCATGCCTAAAGCTGTATGAAACATTTTTTTTTGTCTTTAAATTGTTAATTGTTATTAAGATTATTTAGGACCCCACAAAAAATCCTGTCTTTTTTTTTCTATTTGAAACCCATGGAAAATGTGAAAAACCATACTTAAGTTACCTCAACCAATTAATCAGTATTTCCCGAGTTCCTACTGAATACAATGGAAACAATGCAAAGTAGTACAGAGGGCAAAAAAGAAGCATGGCACAGGCTTTTCCATTGAGGATTCTACCATCTAGTCAGAGAAAGAAGATATGTATTTATGAAGGAATTCTAAAGCAATACAAGATATAGTTTTTTCTTTATTTTTAACCAAAAATGACAGTATCATTGATCAATTATTATATGAAAGGGATATAATGAGAAGAAAGAAAAGGGAATAAGCAATTACATATCACCCACTGTGATAAGCATTTTACAAAATTATCTGGTTTAAGTTCATTATTGATTCGAATAGGGTGTAGGCCTGTGATTTCATTTTATAGGGAACTCCAAGCTAAATTAACTCCCTCTATAAATGCATATAGGCAATTTTTCCACTGTAAACCTTTGTTTGTGAAAAATTCATTGATTTTAAGATATATGTGTGTGTATATATATATATATATATATATATGTGTGTGTGTGTGTGTGTGTATACTATATATATATATATATATACATCTTCCCTTGTATGTCCGCCCAAAGGGCAACAAAACAGTGATTCTTTATGTATGCTTTCTTCATAAACTTATCTGACATAAAGTAGCAAATGATCCATGTTAGTAATATCAGTTGTTTCATCTAACTGAATTGCAACCTTTGGGCTGCCCTTAATTCTGGTAATAAACTACTGGAGTTTGTCATTATTAATTTCAGAAATTTTTTTGGAAACAGTATCAGTCTTTATTTTATAATTCCATAAAGGAATTTTATTAATTTCATCCCCATACTTTTTCCCATGAACTATTTCTGATATTTTAATAGCAGCAGGTAACACGAGGTCTTCTCCTATCATGTAGGGCTTTTTAATTTTTGCAATTAAATAAGAAGTTTCATAAGACAAAAATAAATGCTTTTCATTGACTAAAAATTTTTTCAAAACAGTTTTTCTTTATTTGAAGATTTTTTTAAAAGTTTGGTTTATTGCAATAAGCTTCATGCTTGGCATTAAGATGTTGTTTCAGTTTGGCTGGTTTTATATAATCCACGTCAAAACTTCATTACAAATTAAGCAAAAAGTGTTTTCCACATCTTCATAATTATTAGAAGTAAATCTACATTGCAAAATTATTCAACATATTTTCTTCTTGTTGTCAATTTAGGTGTACTACAAATAGATAGGGAAGACTCTGCCCCAGTATCATCAGCATTTTTACCTCTTCTGTCTAAATTTAGCCACTTATACATAAATGAAAATACTTTTGTCCTAAAATATAACTATTGCATATAATTTCTCAAATAAATTCTAGCTTTCATTTATAAAATTGTATTTGTGTGTACTTAATTTTAAAAACTGGTATTTACGTCTATGCATACTATGCATACAATGATTATAGAGGAGAAATATTATCAAACAGTTCTTGCCTATACTTGCTGCAGTTAAACACTGATATTACTATAAAAGAAGGAAGTAACAGCAACTTTTAAAAAATCAAGCATTCCAATACAATAATGCAGATATACTAATTTGATATTTTCATGCTGAAGAATAATGGTAGGAAAATATTAAAAGTCTTTATTCTCTATAATTAACTATTATGTTTAAGAGCAGAAAATTTTATATGTACAGTAAAACATGACAATTCATAACATGCGGTAGTCTTGAATCTGAGCCAAGGTGTTTCTGGCAGCATTTGTTGTTGTTGTGTGATGTACTGTCATGTGCAGTGCAAAGTGTGCATGTTCTGTGTTCAGAACCAAGGACCCAGTGAAGTTGCATGATGCAACATGGGCAAGCACTTCCATAAACACCTCAGATTTATTTGATTCTGAATTAATTTTTGGTGATTGCATATTCAGAAACCTTCTACTGTTTATAGATTAGGAAACTGAGACAGATGGAGGTTAAATGACTTGCTCAGGGTCACATGGCTTATAAATATCTGAGGCAAAATTTGAACTCAGATCTTCCTGACTCCAAGTTCATCCTTCTATCTACTATGTCATCCATTTTTTGCTTGACACATAGTAGCTATAAATGCTCATTGATTTATTGATTTGCCTGGGCAATGATGAGCCTGTGGTCCAAATTTTACTGATACCACTATCTCCGACACCCCCAATTATTTTGGATATACCTCTGTCAGTGTTTTCCTGAACCTGGCTGTGAGATATTACATATATAATTGGAAGAAAGCTTTAGACCCTATGTTTAAGCTATCCACCCAGGTTATAAAAATAACATTCTGGATGTTTATTATCTTAGCAAAAGTATGCTGTCATCTCATTCTGTAGTAGGGAAAGGTAATTGTAATATGGAAGATTCTGTGCCAAGTGTAATCATTTCTCTAGTATTTATTTTCTGTGTGATCTTTAGAAAATCACTTAAACTTTCTCAAGTCTCAACTTTCTTATATAGAAAATGAGAGTGTTGGACTTGCTGTCCTTCCATGCCAATTCCAACTCTAATTATCATGATCCTACTAAACTTGTGGTAAAGTCCCTCTAAATATAGAGTAGTCTGTTTCAGTCATTGGTATTAAAAAAGGGACTTATTCTGTTAATTTCTCTTAAATAAATGAAGAGTAATATGTGTAACTAGAATCAGCATTGTAAAGGTATCCTACTGCAGAATAATACAGAAACATGGAAGACAGATGAAATATAGAATTACAGAAGCTAGGAGAGAGAGAATAATATTAATGGAAGCTACACAGAACTATAATATGAAAAAAATGCACAATTTCTGTCTTGTAGCAGATATGTTGCTGAGAAGTTAGATATAAACCATATTTTGCGAGCAACATCTTGACTATATTGGGGATCTTCTAATTAAATCTTACCATATAGATTTCTAGACTATGAATAAATACTCCCTCATTTTTTTTACATAAATATTTTCCTGTGCTGGTACATAGAATGATATATATCTTTCTTCTTCAGTCCATTTCCAACAAATGAAATTATAAAGAAGAAATAAAATTAAATAGAATCATAAAGAATCAAATTTCCACAAGAGAATTTCCTAAACATTATGGTTAATAATTATTCTTCAGCTGGACTTGAGATTTCTTTAGTGCGGAGAACTCTAGGTAAGGAGCTTCCTCTTATCAGTGCAGATTAAGCCCTGCTGCAATGTGCAGTCTTGGATAATCGCCAGTGGGCACTGAGGTGGTAATTTAATCTTAACACAGACAGTATCAGTATGTGGCAGAGATGGGTTTTGAATTACCAAATGAGATTACAGAATCTTCTTTGCTAGAGATCTTAAAAAAGAAGCTACATTTGCTGAGTAAGCAGAAATACTTGTGATGCTATGATATGATGGATATAGCCCTGGATTTAGATTTAAAATCAGAAGACTTGACTCAGATCCCAGCAGTGCCACATTTTCTAGTTGCTTGATATTAAGCAAGTCACTTCCCTCTGCCCTCCAGAAACTTTAGGCTCTTCATCTATAAAATAAGGATGATATTTTTACTACTTTTTAAATAGAATATTCTAAACAGTGTGCTTTGTAAACTTGTAAATGCTACAATCATGCACAATATTACTCTTATTCTATTACAGGAGGTTCTATGATTGACTTCTTATGGATTCTTTTTATTCACATGTTAATGGAATGTGTTCTGATAAGCATTCTGGAATTATGATCTCCAAATGAGAAGGACTTAGAGACTGCTCAGTGTTCTTAATTTGTCTTCATCATCTGTTAAGGGAAATGTCTTCATAAAATACGGTGTTTTATCTGCCTGTTTGATCTGTCTTCGGTGTTACTTAGCATACATATCCCAAGTCCCTCAGCATATAAAAAAAATGATTAATATTGTGGCTCAAATAATATTTCATCCGTATGGAATATATACTAAAATATTAATAGTTATTATAATTATGTTAACATGTTCACACTATTAATGACCTAATGCATCACAGTTGAGGAAAAATTAGGAATATTAATTATATTTTGAGTGAATTAGAATAATGCTTTGTAAGATGCTTCAGAATTTCATGTGGTTATTTCTTATTCCTGTATGTCTTCAGAAATTCAATGAATGATTAATCTTGTCAATTCGAGTTCTCTCTCTAACAATGAAGACAGAAAACTATTCAGATCAATTTGATCTTTAATATTATGAGGTTTCTGTCAATGTTATCCCTTAAATTTTCCAGTGGCAGGTAGCAGAGATGATAGAGAATTGGGACTGGAGATAGGAACACTTAAACTTGAATCTGGTCTCAGACTTACTAGTTGTGAGACTCTGGGAAAGTCACTTAACTTCTGTTTGTCTCAGTTCCCTCAACTGGAAAATGAGGATAGTAATATTGCCTATCTCACAGGGTCATTGTGAGGACTGAAAGAGATACTGTTTGTGAAGGGTTTAGAACAGTGATTGGCATAGAGTAGGCGCTTGCTTCAGTAAAGATCTACCCAAAGCCCAAGGGATCTTCCTCTATCTAAACATCTGGTAAGTACCAGTGTAGCACTTCAGTTGTCCATTATTTTCCCTTCCTTTTCCTGACCTACTTCATGCTGTACATCTCCTAGATAACGTCATTTATGACTTCCCTTGGGAATGGGTTACTGTTGATCATATTCTGAAAATTACCTCTGCCCACCATTTTGCCCTTTGGGTTACCTGAAACTCAGATTACTGATTAATTGCTAAAATATATGTTTTATAGTGATATAGACTCTCTGGGGGGAGGGGAAAAAAAGAACCTTATAGCAAGATTTTTTTTCTTTTGATGAAGAAGACCAAATTATGGAAAACAGTGTATAATTTTCCATATCTAGCACAGCTAACTTTCTTTCTCCTATCCAATCCTTGTCCAAGTTCATTATCCCTCTGTACTACATCATTAAAATATATTTCCTCATTTGCTAGATCTATAGGCTGCCATTATATTAGCTTTTCACATTTATGACGATAACCATGTATTATCTGTCTGATTTTTCCTATGTGAAATGCTAGACTGAACCCTTTTGGGTATCTCATTGAAAAAAGATCTGTAGTGTACACTGTATGTACACTGAATATGCAATCACTAAAAATTAATTCAGAATCAAATAAATCTGAGGTGTTTATGGAAGTGCTTGCCCATGTTGCATCATGCAACTTCACTGGGTCCTTGGTTCTGAACACAGAACATGCACACTTTGCACTGCACATGACAGTACATCACACAACAACAACAAATGCTGCCAGAAACACCTTGACTCAGATTCAAGACTATTGCATGTTGTGAATTGTCATGTTTTACTGTACATACAAAATTTTCTGCTCTTAAAGAAACATAATAGTTAATTATAGAGAATAAAGACTTTTAATATTTTCCTACCATTATTCTTCCGCATGAAAATATCAAGTGGTATATTACATATATAATTGGAAGAAAGCTTTAGACCCTATGTTTAAGCTATTCACCCAGGTTATAAAAATAACATTCTGGATGTTTATTATCTTAGCAAAAGTATGCTGACATCTCATTCTGTAGTAGGGAAAGATAATTGTAATATGGAAGATTCTGTGCCACGTGTGATCATATCTCTAGTATTTACTTTCTGTGTGATCTTTAGAAAATCACTTAAACTCTCTCAAGTCTCAACTTTCTTACATAGAAAATGAGAGTGTTGGACTTGCTGTCCTTCCATGCCAATTCCAACTCTAATTATCATGGATATTCTGGATTTGATACATTCTGCTCAAGTTTACCTAGAAATCAGAAACTCTGGAGGAACTCATTCAGCTGTAGAAATTCCACTTCCACTTAAATTGAATAGAAAGTATTCATACAAATGGCAAATAATTTTGGTGAACACAAATTACCAAATATCTTCCCTGTTATTGATAGTCAAAACGTCATTATTAAATATGTGGTTGCATCTCAAGAAATCATATACAATACATACAATGAATGTTGAAACAGATTTTCATTCGTTTTGCAGTGGGAAGACTAAATGTTCTTTTTAATATCCAATAAATAATAAATATTGAGCATTACTGTCTCTTGACTTCATTAGACTCTAAAGATACATTGTAGAAACCTTGTGCAAAATGCTTCCTGCTATCCAACAAGCATCATCAGAAAAAACGTTTCTTGTTTTTCCTGGACAAGGATTGAAAATATTAAAGAGAACCTCTCAAATTTTGCCTCACTAGGTGATTACTACGAACACCTGGTGAATCACAGGGGCACACATTATTCTCCTGGATGGAATATAGAACTCATTGAAAATCTCAAAAAAGCAAACAAACCCCAAACTGGAAACCTTAGGGATGAAGATAGTATTTTCATCACAGTTATTGACCAGAGGTAAGGACTTCAGAAAATAAAACAAGACATTTGAAAGTGAACCAAGATTTTAAAAGATAGTGTCTGATATTGGGATTTGGATTAAGGAATCATGATTTAAAATAAAAAATGATGGAATCCTGTCAGAGTTAGAGTTCGGTTAATAAGGCATGATAAAAAGTTTACAAGACAAAATTTTAAGAAGGGACAAGTAGTAAAAGAATAAAAAATGACTTTGGAGGTCTATATATGAATATAAAGAATATGAGTAAAAAGCGAGATGATCTAGGGATCCTACTTCAAAGGGATATATTTGAACTCATAGAGATCATTGAGATTTGATGGGTTTGCAATGACATAAAAGAAAAAGGAAAAAGACCAATATGCATGAAAATATTCATAATGAATTTTTTTTGTGGTGGCAAAGAATTGGAAACTGAGGAGATGATCTTCAACTGGGAAATGGTTGAACAAGTTGTGGTATGTGACCGTGATAGAAGACTATCGTGCCGTAAGTAAATGATTAAAAGCATAGTTTCAGAAAACCCTGAGAAGACATATACAACAACGTAAAGTAAATTGGGAGGAACCAGGAGGACAACATGTAAAAGTAACAACATCATTGTAAAAATAACCAATTATGAAAATCTCAGTAATTCTGATAATATATTAATTATAATCATAGTATAATAATTACGATGAGTGATAGTTAATATATAATTAATAAAATGATCTACCGTAGCTCCATAGGACACATAATGAAAAATACTATCCCCCTGCTGAATCTGATGAACTCTGTAAGTTTTCCTTTTGTTTCTTGCTTTTTCCCCAGAAAATTTTTAATTCAGAAATATATTTTGCATTATTTCATATGTAAAATGGGTTTTATATTTCTTGCCTTCTCAATGAGTGGGAAAATAGAGGGGAGAAAGGGAAAGCATTTAAAACTGAAAATAAATACATTTTCATAAAAATAATAAAGTTGTCTGACTAGGACCAAGAGGTCACATGACTCTAAGAGTATATAACTTATTTGGAATAATACAATAACAAAATAGGCATGTGAAAGGGGAGAAAAATCCTGCATATTTTAAAAGTTAAAAAAATGTGGGAAAACAGTGAATAGATGACTTAAGATGTAAGAGTCAAGATTCAAGATTCAAGCCACTTGAGATCTCAAACCACTCAGACATCAAACCACTTGAGATCTCATTGCCTCAGGGCATTTATGAGACTAAGTTATAGACAAGTTAAAGATCTGAATCTCCCCATCCGAGCATTGCCTTGTTGTCCATAGGGGCTTGTATAGTTCGATGAAACTATAAGATAAACATTTCAGTGTTACCCAAGATGGATAGATCATACAGAAGAGTTTTGATAATATGTGATCCACTGGAAAAGAAAATGAAAACCACTCTAGTGTCTTTGTCAAATTAAGAAGAAAAAAGGACAGTATTATAATGATAAAAGATGACATTAGAAGATGAGCCTCACAGGTTAGAAGCTTTCTAATAAATTACTGGGAGAGAGCTGAGTACAGCTATAAGTAGTTCCAGTACTAATGAACTAAGTAGGTCAAAACTGAAATGAAGTTTAACCTAGTCTGATGCTGTGAAGGTAAATAGGAACCAGGAATGTAAGATATATGAAACAAGTTAAACTGGAGGTGATCAAACAAGTGATGCAAAGGTTAAACATCAATATCTTGGGGGTCAGTGAACTCAAATGGATGGAAATGGGTGAAATTAATCCAGGTAATCACTGCATATACTACTGTGGGCAAGAATCCCTTAGAAGAAATGGAATAACCTTCACAGTCAATAAAGAGATGAGAAAAGCAATAGTGTCAAAAATGACAGAATCATATCTGTTCAAATTCAAGACAAACTATTAATACCAATTTATGCTCTAACCACTGTCACTGAAGAGGCCAAAGTTGAACAGTTCTATGAAGACCTATATCTTCTAACAATAGCATTAAAAAAATTAGAACTATAGCATTCATCATAGGGGATTGTAATGTCACGGTAGGAGATCAAATGATAATAGGAATTATAGGCAAGTTTGACTTTGGAATACAAAATGAAGCAAGGTAGAGGCTCAGAGGATTTTGTCAAGATAACTTGCTGATTATAACAAATGCCTTTTATCAACAACCCAACAAGTGACTCTACACATTGACATCACCAGTTGGTCAATATAGAAATCAGATTGGTCACATGCTTTGCAGCCAAAGATGGAGAAGCTCTATATACTCAGTTAAAACAAAACTTGGAGTTGACTGAAAGTGCAGAAAACCATCAGACAATAGAGGTGTGACTGAAATAACATCCCTTATGAATATGAATACGAAATGGAAGTAATGAATAGATTTATGGGAATAGATCTGGTAGATAGTGTGCCTGAAGAACTATGGACAGAGTATTGTATAATATTGTACAGGAGACAGCAATTAAAAAAAAAGGCAAAAGTATTCCATAGGAAATGAAGAGCAAGAAAACAAAATGCCTTTCTGATGGGGCCTTGCAAAAAGTTGAAGAAAGAAGGAAGGTGAAAGAGAAAGTGGAAAGAGAAGGATAAAATCAACTGAATGCAAAATTCCAGAGAAAAGATAACAAGATTTTCTTAAATAAGCAAAACAAAGAAATAGAAGAAAACAACAGACTGGGAAAGACAAGAGGCATCTTAAGAAAAACTGGAAATATCAAAGAAATGTTTCATTGAAAAACAGGTGTGATAAAAGACAAAAAAAAGTTAGATATTTATCAGAAGCAGAAGAGATTAAGAAGAACTTGCAAGAATATGCAAAATAACTACAGGACAAAGATCTTAACATCACCAATTTCTGATATCTTAGAGGATGAAGTCAAGTGGTCTTTTGCAAGCATGGCTAACAATAAGTAGTGGAGGTGATGGAATTCCAGCTTAGCTATTTAAAATCCTAAAAGATGATGCTATTAAAAGACTGAATTTAATATGCCAGTAAATTTGTAACATACAACAATGACCACTGAATTGGAAAAGATCAGTTTACATCCCCAAACTGAAAAAGGCCAATGGCAAGAAATGCTCAAATTACTAAGCAATTGTGTTCCTTTCACATGCCAGTAAGGTTATGTTTAAGATTCTGCAAGCTAGGCTTCATCAGTATGTGAACTGAGAATGAGCAAAAGAGCAGCCTGGTTATCAGAGGCAGAGGAACTAGAGAACAAATTGCCAGCATTTGTTTGACTATAGAGAGATACCAGAAGAAAAAAAAATCAACATCTATATCTGCTTCATTGGCTACATACTAAGGCTTTTGATGGTGAGGATGACAAAATATATAGCAAGTTCTCAAAGAGATGAGAGTATCAGATTATCTTGCATGCCTCCTGAAAGACATGCATGTAAGTCAAGAAGAAATGGATTGAACCAATATGGAAAATGTGATTGATTCAAGACTACAAAAGGAGTACGCCAAGGCTTATGCAGAATGCATTAAGCAAAATGCCAGACTGAATGGCTTTTTTCACTAAACTATATGTAAACCTGAAGATAATATAACATTATTTTATTTTGGTCCAAATGTGAGAAATAACTGCTTACATTTTAAGTTCAGCAGTTAGTAGGACTGATATTTGTCACCATTCAATTTTAATTCTGTTTAGTTTACTCAGGTTGCAGTATGCTATATGAATGGTTCAGCTTATTAGAGAAAAATAATACTTATGTATTTTCATTGTTATTTTAAAGTTGGAGTTGAATGATCTAATGCCAGAAAACAAATTATATGATGTACGAAATGAGAAGAATCAGGATGATTGTTTTCCAAACCTTGTATGCATGTATTCTTCTTTTGTGAGGAGACTCTCACTATTTAAAAAGGAAAGGCTGATTTTGGAGTCATGAAAAGCATTTTCACGTTAACAATGTTATAAAATTAAACCTACCTACAAAAAATAAGAATGGCCGAGAAAATGAAAAAAGTAATCTTCAATCTACTCTCAGGTTTCATCATTTCTCTATCTGGAGACGGATAATTCTTTACGTCACAAGTATTTTGGAATTGTCTTGGATCATTGCTATGATCAGAGAAGCTAATTTTTTTCACAGTTAATCACTGTAGACATAAAAAAGGAAAAGGATCTATTTGTACAAGTATATTTACAGGATCTCTTTTTATGGTGGTTAAGAATTGGAAATCAAAGCGATGACCATCAATTGGAGAAGGGCTCAACAAGCTGTAGCATATGATTCTAATTGAATATCATTGTGCTGTAAGAGATGACAAACGGGATGATTTCAGAAAAACCTGGAAAGATTTACATGAACACAAAGTGAAATGAGCAGAATGAAGAGAATGTTGTACAAAGTGACAGCAATATTGTATGATGAATTATGAATCACAGCTATTCTCAGCAATACAGTGGTCTAAGACAATCCAAAAAGACTAATGATGAAGCATACCATCTACCTCCAGAGAAAGAACTGATGTGATTTGAATACAGAGTGAAACATGCTATTTTTCACTTTCATTCATTTAATCTTCTTGTACAAAATGATCAATGTAAAAATATTTTACATGAATCCACATGTATAATTTATATCTGATTGTTTACAGTTTAAGGAAGGTGGGGAGAAGCAGAGGGAAGGAAGGATTTTATTTAGAACTCAAGCTGTTTTATTGGTTAGTTTAATTTTATTTCTTTGTTTTTTTTCTTCTTTCCTTAGCAGCATTTTTTCCAATTACATGTAAAGATAGTTTTCAACATTCATTTTCAAAAATTTTAAGTTTCAAATTTTTCTCCCTCCCTTTCTCCCCTCCCCAAGACAGAAAGCAATTTAATATAGGTCATAATCAGAACAAAAGGGGAAAACCATAAGAGAAAAAACAAAAAGATAAAAATGATTAAAAGAGAATAACAAGAAAACTTTATCTTGCTAATTAAGGCAACATATAGACAACTTAACAAGGACAACAGAAAAAAAGCATATCAAACCATATCTTAGGCAACTAATGTCAGCAGAACTTTGCAGCCATATAACACGAAATAAGCACATAAAACAGTATCTTAGGGTGGGACTTGAGCACAAGCACCACATTATTCCTCCCTTGAAGGAATGAGGCCAAAACTCTTGAGGAAAGGGGTGAAGATTTCTTCTGTAACTACTTCCTGCTGAGATTGGATGTAGAGCTGTCACTGCCCCAAGAGGTCCCGTTCAAGAAGTCAGTTCTTCAACTGGCATCCAGGGCTTGGTCAAAGTCAAGTCCAGGGGTGACATATCACGGCCACGCACAAAGGGGTGATATCTGGCTTAAGCAATCAGCATCTGCAGGTAGGGAGTATTAAGCCTGCAGAAAACAAATCTGAGAAACAAGGTGAACAGACAAAAAGCCAAAAAGAAACAAGGGGGCAAAAGTCAGAAGAAGGGTAGATATAGGGTCAGCCATGCTTTTGGAGTCCATGAACCCTCTATCATAGTATCATTTGTTATTGTTAACTGTTTTCTAATTTTAAGTTTTGGGGTCATCATTCTGGCTAGAAGTATATTTTCTTTATTTATGTTTTCTTTATCCTGAGCTAGGGCCTTGCCAATCTCTCATTCTCCCTGCAGGTATGAAGAACTTGAATACAATGTTTCAGAAACATCTATAGGGGTAAGTTCTCATCTCCCTGCACAGTCTAATATCAAGCTTCTTGATACATTTTATATAGTTCATTAGTTGGAATGCCATCCATCCATTATTTCAAAAATCTACCCCTGCTCTCAATAGGGAAGTAAGCAATTCTTTTCTAGTCAGTCTACTCTCACTTTGAATCTACTGGCTATTTACTCTTCTCTCTTGAGGACATTTAACTTGCACTGATTCTTACCATTCAAGGTACCAACAATTCTCCCATCCTTTAGGTAAACCAACTCAAAACATCTGTGATCTCCTGCTGAGTAAAATCTTGAACTATTTCCCCAAATGGTGTGTGGCCTCTTTGATTTTTCTGTTGTGCTTCTGCCTGAGAAGCCACCCATACACCTTTATTCTTGTTACTTTTTTGGTTCTTTTGTGAGCTAAACCAGTAACAACATTTTCTTCCACCACCTGAGACCTTGAGAGTGTGAATGCTGCAGCATAAAAAGTCTCTGATGCAAACCAGTCAACTTTCTTTTCATCTAAGCCTTCTCCAGAACAGCTTGTCTTGGCTTTTACCCATGAGTTGACAGCTTGTTAGCAAGGCCCAGCCTCTCCTACACACTCTTCCCATTTCTTTCCGTGGTTCTGTTGGTATTCCCTACAAACATCTTTTTAAGTCTCTGGGTTCTCCCTTCTGTAGCCTTGGTTCCCAGTTTTTCAAAGCCCTTTGCCTTTAGTCCATTCTCCTGTTAGGGAGGAATAAGATAAATCCTCCCAGCCTGGGACATCCATTTCTTCCTCTATCTCTTCTGTCTTCCTGTCTCCAAACAGAGGTCTGTTAGTTTGCAATCACTTCTTCATTGCCATTTGTATTGCCAACACAATATTCATAGGGCTTAAGGTGATGATGAATATCCTGATGAAATTCTGAATTGCGAAATATAGCAGACAGGATGGTTTAAAATCATAAACATGCTATTTCACTCACACTAGCCATCTTCCTGTTTGCCTGCATCCTTCCTAGCTGACTAGACTGACCAATTTCTTCTTAATTCTACCATAATTCTGCCTCTTCCTGTTCCATCCTTCCTCTTCCACCAATTCAGCAAACTTCTCACACCACAGGCTCCAAGTGACTCAGATTGCCTATTAATGGGAAATATCTTTCCACTTAAATTACACCCCCTTTATCATCCATTCATTTTTTTTTTGGATTATCCTAATAAAATTGACTCATTTACCTGCCCTCTCTCTATATAGAATCTTTCTAACTGACCTAATGATAAAATTTTTACTTATCTGTATCATCTTCCCATATGAGAATAAAAGCATGCAGCCCTAATTGAGTCTCTTATGATTTATTTTTCATATTTAGCTTTTATATTTCTTTTGAGCCTTTTACTTGAAAGTCAAATTATCTATTCAGTTCTGGTCCTTTCATTAGGAATACTTGAAAATCTTCTATCTTATTTAATTGCCATCTTTGTTTCACCTGAAGGATAATGCTCAGTTTTTCTGGGTAGGTTATTCTTGGCTTTAATTCTGGCTTCTTTACTTTCCGGAAAAACATGTTCAAAGCCCTCTTCTTCTTTATCAGGTTAGCTGCTAAATTTTATGTAATCCTGACCATGACTCTACAATATTTGAATGATTTCCTTCTGGTTGTTTACTGTATTTGTTTTTGAACTGAGAACTCTAAAAGTTGGCTACAATGTTCCCAGTACTTTTCAGTTTAGGATTCCTATCATGTTGTGATTTTTGGTTTCTTTCTATTTTTATTTTAAACTCTGGTTCCAAGAGATTGGTGCAGTTTTCTTTTACTATTTCTTGAAATATGAAGTCTATAGTGTTTCTTTGATTATGAATTTCAGGTAGTCTAATAGTTATTAAGTTATCTCTCCTCAATCTGTTTTCCAGAACAGTTGATTTTCCAATGATATATTTCACATTTTGCCTTTTTTTTTGTTCTTTTGACTTTTTTTGTTTCTTGATGTCTCATGGAGTCATTAGCTTCCACTTGACCAATTTTAACTTCAAAGAAATCATATTCTTCAATGAACTTTTGTACATCATTTTGAATTTGGCCAATTCTGTTTTTTAAGGAGTAATTTTCATCAATGATGTTTTGTATCTGTTTTTACCATTTGCTCATTTCTGTTCCTTAAGGTATTATGTTCTTAAGTACTTTTATTCCTCTTTTATCAACTTGATATTTTTTCATGCACTTAATAACTCATTTATTTATTCCTTTTTATTCTAACCCATTTATTTGATTTTGAAAATCTTAAAAAAATCTTTCAGCAATTCTTGTTCTGCTTTTGCTTGATTCACATTTTTCTTTGAGGTTTAACTTGTAGCTCTTTCAGTATCATTGTTTCTTCTGAATTTGTGTCTTGATCTTCTCTGTCACCATAGTAACTTCATATGGTCAGCTTTATTTTTTGGGAGGAGGGATTTGTTCATTTTCCCAGACTATTTATTGATTTTGACCTTTATGCTAAAGATGGGCTCTGTTCTCATGGGGTGTCTTAACCTTCACATTTCCAGAGTTTTTTGCACTGTATTTTTTTCTGAGCTAGATATAGGTATTTAGAAATTTTCAGTGTTTTTAAAATGAAGTGATCAAGGAAGAGATATGATCTTTGGTCTGCTGGTCTAATCCTTACAAGAGAATTTTACTTGATTCCTTGGGATAACAGCAGATACTGCTTCTTGGGGACCCTGATCCCTTGGGACCATAAGTGATACTGTTCCTGAAAGTCCCTGCTCCCTTGGGATAGTGAATCACAATGGTCCTGACAGTCCCTGCTCTCTTTTCACCAAAAGTTTTTCTCTCTGCTCTTCATCTGTGATGTGGAAGTGGCTATAGGCAATGGAGTTGCCAAACAGCATTTGGTCTATGTTTCCTGCCCTGGTTATTCTGCTTTACAGGGTTGGGGGGTGGGTCTCTCTCTTAGGCTCTCTCTTAAAGTACTCCATAATAGGCTGATCTTTCACGTGGAAGAAGGTCATATACCTGAAAGCCACTGTGGCTTCAGAAAGTGCTGAGGAATGGTCAATACAGTGTTTGCTATCCAATGACTCCAAGAGAAATGCCAGGAGCAGAACAGAGCTCTGTACACAATGTTTGCAGATCTGACCAAGGCCTTTGGCACTGTGAGTCATGAGGGCTTATGGAAAATTATTGTCAGAATTTGGCTGCCTGGGAAAGTTCATCAGTATTATACGTCAATTTCATCATGGCAAGTTTGTCCAGGTTTTGGATAGTGGACGATGCTCTCATGCCTTCCCAGTCACCAATGGAGTGAAACAGGCCTTTCTACTTGCTCCCATGCTTTTTAGCATGATGTTTTCAGTTATGTTGTCAACTGCTACAATGAGAATGAACACACCATCAAGGTCAACTTCTGTACTAATGGTAAATTCTTCAATTTGAAAAGGCTACAAGCCAAGACCAAAGTGGAAAGAGTGTTGGTGCATGAATTTCTGTTTGCAGATGATTGGGCACTCAATGCAACCTCTGAAACTGAGATGCAACAAAGTATGGATCAATTCTTTGTTACTTGCACTAATTTTGACCTAAAAACACCAAGGAAATGCAGGTGTGCCAAGGAAATGTGGGTGTGCCATCAGCCACCACTGCACCATCTGTAAGTGGATCCATTGATTACAACAAATGTAGAAGTTTTGAATGCTGTAGATAAGTTCACATACCTTGGTAGTGTACTTTGCAGCGATGTTCACATTGACAGTGAGGTTGATGTACACATTGCCAGAGCTACCTTAGTGTTTGGGAGGCTCTAAAGAAAAGTTTGAGAGGGAAGAGATATTAGACTGACTAGCAAACTGAAGGTCTATAGAGCCATTGTGTTGACCTTATTGTTGTATGCCTGTGAAGCATGGATGATCTACCAGCACCATGCCAGAAAACTGAATTGTTTCCATTTGAACTGTCTTAGGAAGATTCTGAGGATCACCTGGCAGAATAAGGTACCAGACACTGAAGTCCTTGCTCGAGCTGAACTGCCAAGCAATCAAAGCATACTTCAGAGAGCACAACTCTGATGGGCTGACCACATTGTTCAAATGAAATATATGCCCTTGCCAAAAAGACTATTTTATGGAGGACTTGAATGGGGCAGGTGATCACATGGCTGCCAGAAGAACCAATACAAGGACATTCTCAAGGTCTCTCTCAAGAACTTTGGATTTGATTGTGCAACATGGGAGACACTGGCACAGGACTGCTCAGGATGGCATGCCCACATCAGAAAGAGTACTGTGCTCTTTGAGCAAAGCAGAATTGAGATAACACAAAATAAATGTAGGATGCTCAAATTTGGAGTATCCACCCCAAATATTCACACAGACTATCTGTACTCAACCTGTAGTAGAGCATTCCAAGCTAGTATTTGTCTGATTAGTTACAGTTGAACGTACTGAAATTTCACTTTGCCATAGTGATGTCATTTAGATCCTCTTCAGATATGAAGCTCAACAATCAACTCATCACAATTGAGACTGGAACTGACACCCCTACTCTGATTTGCTGAGATAAAACCACACATCTGTTTGCTTCTATATTTGCCCTTTATTCAGGATACACACATTGGCCTATAACTACTCCATGCTGTGGAATACTACTCCTAGGATTGGGTTGCTATTGCTGGGGCATTCTAGGTTTTTGATTTGTAACAGGGTATGCTGATTAATAGAGCTAGTGGGCACATGTTCCTGCATCCTGTACAAGTTCAGGCCTCTCTTTGACAAGTCTGTGGCCTTTTCTTTTCCTGGTTCAATCTTAGGCTCCTTTCAGTCTCTGTGCTGGAATATTCTATATGTGTAGTATTAATAGACATTGAGCCATTAACTATTTATTATACTTTGATTCTAAGCATTCAATCAATTCTATATCCATCTTGTATTTTCATCTAGCTCACTTCTTTCCACATGAATAGCTTGAAATTATCCAGTTTTGATAAAATCTAAATTAATTATGTCTATAGAATACCTTTGACTAATCTACTAAATTGTCAGTTCTTTCAGAAAAAACCCCAGCAAACTCATTCTCTCTCTCTCTCTCTTCATATACATATATACACATGCATATACACAATGCAAATATAAAACATGCATATTGTATGTATGTGTGTATATATGTACATGCATATGTATGTATGTGTGTATGAAAAATCTGGATGTTAAATGAAATATTCTGAAACTGTAGCGTCCCTACCACTATCTTTTCAAAATGATTGTGTGTCTTATCTATTTCCATCTCTAATTTGAGGTCTTAGATACATTAAAAAACTTAGAAAATGTCTAATGAATTGACAGGGGGTAAAATTTATATTTCTTTCATGCACTCCAATGTGTCTTGGGGAATAAGGGGTGCCCAATAAATTCTACATAACAAGTTCTTCCTTCACTCACATTTTGCATGATCAATCCATAGATCCTAGCAAACCACAAGTGAAATGAGATGTGAGCTATAAAATTGCTGTCCTAGTAAGACCATGGATTACATATTTTATCTCTTCAATAATACATTTCACAAGTTAAATTTCATGTTATATAAAATTCTTGCATAATGCTTTGGTGTCCAAATGTGTGAAGTGCAAAATGACCATAATAATGAAAAACCTTAAGAATGTATAATATAGCATGACTCTATACCAGAAGTGACTTACTTTCTGAGATATAATAACTAGAATTATTTGATAATAATTTCCTATAGTAAATATAAAAGGAAAAATATTTATACATATATGTATAAGAATATCTACACATATGTATGTATATATACACATATCCTTATATGTGCACATACATATTTGAAAAAAACCTAAGGCAATCTCATATATTTCTTGTATGGGTGCATATATGTATATGTAAGCATATAAATATGTATAGATACATACATATACATATATAATACATGCATATACATGCATATTGTATGTGTATATTCACACACTCACACACATATTACTGTGGGTTTGCTTCATCATTTTCATCCATATCAGACATGCCAACCTGTAAGCTTCTTTGGACTGCAGATGAGTTAGACTACAGACTGATGATATTTGGTTGCCACAGATCATGTGACAAACAGGAGAGTACACAGTATGTGGGCCACCCAAAATCTTTTGGCAGACCACAAGAGACCCATAAGTGTATCACCAATGTGATATTCACAGGACCGAAGGAGGCCATGAATATCCTGGTGCAATTCTGAATTGCGAAATACCAGACTCTCCACATGGAAGGCAGAACCAAAACATTTATTTAGATACCAGAAAGCCAAATCCATCCTAACAACAAAAACCTATACAAAATAAAAATGCAGAGGACAACAGTAGCCCCAAACCTTCCCCCTGCTAGGCTGTCCACAAACCAGCTCCATTACACAAATCATAAGCAGGCTTCCCTTAAACCAATCACAAACAAGCTTTTCTTAAACAAAATGTCCACGCACATAGTCAACTGCAAGCTTGCCTGCATCCTTCAGTTCTGACTATTCTCTCACTAGCTTCTTCTCAACTCTGCCCTAGCTCTGCCACTTCCGGTTCTACCTTTCCTGTTCCACCCATTAAGCAAACTCCTTCCACCACAGGCTCCATATGACTCAGACTCATGTAGCTCAGTCTTCTATGTGACCCAGGCCAGTCAATGAATATGAAAGATCTCTCCATTTAAATTGCCATTACTGTAGGCCATATGTTGTTCAAATCTGATCTATATGACTAAGATCAATCAGACAGAAAGGGATTTTGTTTCTAAGTGAAAAGAATTTATCTTTGCACAAAATAATGATGTATCCAATATACTAGCTACATTCATTCTAATGAAATGACACACACAATTTTTAGACTCCTTTTTAAATGTATTCCTATTCATCATTCATTTCCTCCTGAACATCTTCCAAGGTGTTAGTCTTAAAATCCTAAATATAGCATTCTCTATCTCTCTTTGAAAATTATCAGAGAAATTAAATAGGCTTCTTTTATATAGAACTTTTATATAGAACCTCTTTCCTTATCAGTCTCCAAATCTCCTCAGTGCCCTAGGGACATTCCCTCTGGTTTGCATGTTACTGTTCCACCATTTGACATAAAGATAAATAAGATTATCATATATAATTGGCTTTTACAACTAATTCAGAAGTCAGGAAAGCCTATTTTGTTCCTTGTTGTTTATGATTTTCATTGCATTATAAATACCTGTCAATTACTTACTATAGAACAAAGTCAATTTATATTAACAACAGGATCAATGCCTTTTCGATAAGATTTATGACTGAGTGTTCTTGAACTTGGGACATGATAAAATATAATGATATCCATTTTAGTTTTTGACAACTTATGCAATTCCAATAAAAAGCCTAGTTTCCATTGAACTGAAAGATCTATTTTTTTTAAATTATTGTTCAAAGGAGGCATGATATCAATCTTCTCTTTTTAATCTATAACTTAATGCATTTATATAACCTCTGAAGGTATCCATTCTTAAAAATTAGTAAGCTAGGTTATTGCCCTATTCTAAACACACCTATTTTTATTTATTTAATAAGTGGGAGCCTAAGATTTAGCACTCCAGCAGCTACTGCACATTAAAAATTCAGAATTGTAATGCGCTGCTAGCACAGTTCATTAATGAACCCAACTGACATGCTGGGGTCCAACCTAATTCCTTTCACTGGATATGGCTGCCTAAGGAAATGTGCCTGCTTAACTCAGGCTGGGGGACTAAGACTTACTTCTGAAAAACTGAATGTTTAGAAAGAATATAATCCATAGGCTAGAGTCCAAAGCTCCATAGTCTGCCAGTTTGTTATTACATTTAGAATTTACTCTGAAATTTTAACAAGTACCATAGACTTCATAAGTCTTTTAAAAGACATGGCAAAAAGGAAAGCTTATTTTGGTTAGTTGATTGCATTTAGTACCAAACCATACAATTTAGATCTCAAATAGAATTTTAATGATTTCAGATAAATAGAATTGACATAGTTTGGGGTTGTGAGGAATCCTAAAAATGTGGAGGGAATGGAATATAGCCACTATAAGTAATCTGAAGAAGTTGCCCTTCTAATGAAAGAGTTTTAAGATCATACCATCTGAAGGTCAATTCAAGTAATGGTTGCTACTAGCCTTTAGAAGAAAACAATGTTGATGAGGTAGTATAAGGTATCTGTTTTCAAATATCTGAATGGCTGAAATGTGAAAGATGGATTTTACTTTTTTCATTTAATAATTGTAATGTGGAAGTAGGAACCATGAGTGGGCATTGCAGAGGATAAAATTTAGGTTTAACATGAATAAAAAAACCAACTTCTTTTAAATCATTCACTTCTCAGTGAAATAGTTTGGTTTGGTAGCTACTGGGCTTTTCCTCATTGAATGTCTCCTCTCAGTGAAAAAAAATATGACCACTTAATTATATTGTAGAAGAGATAATTTTTCAGGTATTGGTTGAATTACATGATCACTGAAGATCTTTTCAGCTCTGAGATTATATGAGTCTCTGTAAACAATAACATTAGAACTAATAAAACAAGTTGTGGTGAGAACAAACTAAGAAACAGACAAGAGGAGAGAGAAAATGGAAATGCTATAATGATGCAATAGCAATTGATATTCATCCTCAGAGTACTATCTTTTAGCCGCCAACATGACAATCCCTGACAGAAGTAAGGAAGTTGAAATGATCCTTAAGGTGGAAATGAATTAAATTGGGAACAAATCTATTACTCAACAATGAAATTGAGCTGAGAATTGATATATTCTTTAAAATATTGAAGGATTGAGTTAAACAATGTCTCAGAGGTGATAATGTCAAAAGAAGGGAGAAAAACAGTTTACCAATAACTACTCATTGATATAAAAATGTTCTTATCTTCATCAACTCTTAAGAGAATCATCTATGGTTGAGTCATGGTTATTCCTATTTAATAAAAAAAGATATGGAAAAGGAATAAATGATTGTTGCAAGTACAATTCTACCATAAACTCAAACTTTCAAGTGCTTTTAAGTTCCCTATATTAATAGGAATAATAAGATAATGTGTATATGGCAGGGTTTATTTAACCTAATAAAAATAAAAGATGAGTTTAGACTGGAAGCCTTCAGTAATCAGCAACGTTTTCCTCTTTGGCAAAGAGTATCAAGGGAAAAGTGAATTCCACAGTTAATTCAGTTGTAGATGAGTTGACCCTAGAATTGAATGAGAAGAAAAAATTCAGCTGGGTTGTAATTTAAAATATTCATAATCCTTTCAGTGATCGCAATCTTCCTCTCAGCAGAAAATTCAACAGTTTTGATACAAATACCTTTGCATCAGTTATATATTATTGCAAGTCTTAAACAAACACATTATTGAAATATTCAACATTTACATTCTAGTCTACTTAAAGTAATGGAATATTCGAAGGAGAACACAAACAGGTTGCTATATAACTATTAAAAATAGCCAAGTAGCAGCAATGGTTGAATAGATATAAATTATACCCCTCCATACACACATACACATAGGTATACATATATATATATATATATATATATATATATATATATATATATATATATATATACATACATATGCATATATACAACCCTAAAAAGAAATGGGGCCTTACACTTGGAAGAAAGAAGGAATGTCAGGACAGCCTGAATACTGCAATGACACCATCAAAATATTCAAGGACATAGAAGAAGCCCACAAAAGTTTTGGGTAGATTACTTATTGAAAGTTTCCCTTCAGGGGGAGGAGCCAATATGGCGGATTAGAAAGACACACATATGCTAACTCCAAAACCACAACCTATAAAATACCTGTAAAGAAGAACTCCTAACAAATTCTGGACCAGTGGAAGTCACATAATAATGGAGTAGAGGAGATTTCTGTTCCAGAAAGACCTGAAAAACCCTCACCAAAGATCCATTGTGCATGGGACCAGAGCGGATCCCAGCCCTGCCTTGGCTGCACAGCACTGAGAGGAGCAGATCTGAGCAGGCTTCAGGAATGGAATCTCCAGTTGCCACGAAGGTCCCTCAACCCACAGGCACGCAGGTCAGTGAGAGGGACTGTTTGGTGGACTGGGAGGGGAGCAGGGGGTCTCCATAACTCAGACCCCCTCAGGAGGCAGCAGCAGAGGCCCAATGGCCAGGGCTCCCAGAGCAGGCAGAAGCTCGGGACCATTATTGAAGGTCTCCACATAAACCCCCTGAGGAAACTGAGCCTGGGATGCAGCCCTGCCCCAACCTGAGAAGCTGAATTTAATCTTACCCTGAATAGCAGTCAGGCTTGCTGCTGAAAGCCATGAGGCTAGGGAGCAGCATTTGAATCTCAGACACCAAGCATAGCTGGGCAGATCTAGGCAGGGGTGGAGAGGAATCTCAGAAGTCAAGTAACTGTCTGGGAAAATGCCCAGAAAAGGGGAAAAAAAATAAGACCATAGAAGGTTACTTTCTTGGTAACCAGATGTTTCCTCCTTTAATTTCTGATGAGGAAGAACAATGCTAACCATCAGGGAAAGACACAGAAGTCAAGGGCTCTGTGCCCGAAACATCAGAAATAGGTATCCAATGGGCTCAGGCCATGGAAGAGCTCAAAAAGGATTTTGAAAATCAAGTTAGACAGGTGGAGGAGAAACTGGGAAGAGAAACGAAAGAGATGCAAGAAAAGCATGAAAAAATGGGTCAATACCTTGCTGAAGGAGAAGAAAAAAATGCTGAAGAAAATAACACCTTGAAAAATAGGCTAACTCAATTGGCAAAAGAGGTTCAAAAAGCCAATGAGGAGAAGAATGCTTTCAAAAGCAGAATTAGCCAAATGGAAAGGGAGGTTCAAAAGTTCACTGAAGAAAATAGTTCTTTCATAATTAGAATGGAACAGATGGAGGCTAATGACTTTTTGAGAAACCAAGAAATCACAAAACAAAACCAAAAGAATGAAAAAATGGAAGAGAATGTGAAATATCTCATTGGAAAAACAACTGAGCTGGAAAATAGATCCAGGAGAGATAATTAAAAAATTATGGGACTACCTGAAAGTCATGATCAAAAAAAGAGCCTAGACATCATCCTTCATGAAATTATCAAGGAAAACTACCCTGATATTCTAGAACCAAAGGGCAAACTAAGTATTCAAGGAATCCTCTGATCACCACCTGAAAGAGATCCAGAAAGGGAAACTCCTAGGAATATTGTGGCCAAATTCCAGAGTTCCCAGGTCAAGGAGAAAATATTGCAAGCAGCTAGAAAGAAACAATTTCAATATTGTGGAAATACAATCAGGATAACACAAGATCTAGCAGGTTTTACATTAAGGGGTCGAAGGGCCTGGAATAGGATATTCCAGAAGGCAAAGGAACTAGGACTAAAACCAAGAATCACCTACCCAGAAAAACTGAGTATAATGCTTCAGGGGAAAAAATGGTCTTTCAATGAAATAGAGGACTTTCAAGCATTCTTGATGGAAAGACTAGAGCTGAAAAGGAAATATGATTTTCAAACACAAGAATGAAGAGAAGCATGAAAAAGTAAACAGCAAAGAGAAGTCATAAGGGACTTACTAAAGTTGAACTGTTTACATTCCTATATGGAAAGACAATATCTGTAACTCTTGAAACTTTTCAGTATCTGGGTAGTTGGTGGGATCATACACACACACACACACACATACATACACACGTGCGTGCACACACGCACACACATGCAGGCACACACAGAGACAGAGAGCACAGAGTGAATTGAGTAGGATGGGATCATATTTTAAAAAAAATGATGTTAAGCGTTGAGAGAGAAATGTATTGGGAGGAGAGAGGGAGAAATGGAATGGGGCAAATTATCTCTCACAGTAGAGTCAGGCAGGAGACATTTCAGTGGAGGAGAAAAGAGGGGAGCTGAGAGAAAAACATGAAGTTTACTCTCATCACAATTGACCAAAGGAAGGAATAAAACATACACTCATTTTGGTATAAAAACCTATCTCGCAATACAGGAAAATGGGGGAGAAGGGGACAAGCAGGCTGGGGGGGATGATGTAAGGGAGGGCATTGGGAGGAAGAAAGAATTTGAAGTCAACACTCTTGGGGAGGGACAGGATCCAAAGGGAGAAAAGAAGCCATGGGGGTAGCATAGGATGGAGGGAAATATAATTAGTCTTATACAACACGACTATTATGGAAGTCATTTGCAAAACTACACAGATATGACCTATATTGAATTGCCTGCCTTCCCAAAGGAATGGGTTGGGAGGGAGGAAAGGGGATTAGTTGGAACTCAATATTTTAGGAACAACTGTCGAGTATTGTTCTTGCTACTAGGAAATAAGAAATACAGGTAATGGGGAATAGAAAGTTATCTGGCCCTACAGGACAAAAGAGAAGATAGGGACAAGGAAAGGGAGGGACGATAGAAGAGAGGACAGATTGACGATAGGGGTAATTGGTATGCTCATTGTATTGGGGGGAAGGGGTCAAATTGGGAGAAAATTTGGAACCCAAAATTGAGTGAAAATGAATGTAAAATGTTAAATAAATAAATTTATTAAGTAAAAAAAAAAGTTTCCCTTCAGAAGAGGTATGGAGGACATGAGCCCTCTATGTACCCAGTCTCTGCCCTTCCTATTTTTATATGAAGTTAAAAAAGATCATATTTGCTTGACTCTTCCTCTCCACTCTACCTGTACATTATCAGGGGCTTAAGGCACCTTCATTCTCCCACCTACTTGTTGCATCCTCCTGAATATGAATACAAGAAACCCTGATTGTTTGACCTTCTCTTTTTTTCTTCCTGCCTATATTTAGTTTTTAAAATCAGAAGAAAATTGGATCTTGGTCAGTCACACGCTATACTGCTCCCAGGCACATGTGTGCGCACATGCAACCCCCCCCCACATACACATGTATATACATACACAAAATGCTTCTTTCCTCAATTAATTCAATTCCTGGCTCACTGTCTTTCTCTCCTCCCTAACTCTTGCCTTCTTACTAGAGACTACAAAATACGTTAGTACTCCTTTAAACACCTTAACATCTTAGTTCCTCAATTTACTTATTTCCAATGATCTACTTCTCTCTCCCACCTCAGGTACATGCAAAGATGACTATATCCCTGATCTTTCCATCAGAAATTAAACCAAAATTAAAAAGCTTGTGAACTTTGAAATTCCCCTATCTGAACACAATCTATTGTCATTTCACATCTAATTCTGCACTGTAACCCCCAAGCTGTTGTTTTGTTCTAACTGTGACCTGCAAAACAGGCATCCCTTCAGTTCTGGTCCAAGTCCTAATCCCCACATTGATTGTATGTTCCGCCCTTCCACGTTTTGATCTCTTGATGAACCAGGTTACCTCTACACTCTTTCATCCCATACCCACTGAACTTTTGCTGAATTGGCTTTACCAAGTCTCAGTTTTCGATTGCTCACACCATCTGCTACCTTTGATCCTAATCATGGGTTGCTGAAAGATTCTGGAGAAAATAGTCAAGTTTACTGACTTAGAGCACTATAACCTTTTGCTCCATAATCTCATCCGGGTCCTCACTGTGTCAAAGCACCCCTAATTAATTCAGTATCCCACTTTTCAAAATCTTTTCATCCCTCTTCCGATGTCTCATGGCTCTCCCTCCATTTATTCTGTCAAATAAGAAACTTGCCTTATATTTCACTGAAGAAAATGACGACATTTTTAAAGAACTCCCTTTCCTCCCCTCTTCCTCATCTCACATTACTCCGATGTCTTTTGTCACTTTCTCGTCCTTCACCAATGTTTCAAATGAAGAAATAGTTCTTGTCTTTGATGAGCCAAACTCCTCTATATGCATAGCTGATCCCATTCCCTCCATTTGCTCTAGGAAATTGTCCCTTCTATTTTCCACTCTCACTTATATTCACTCTCTCCTCAACTACTGGCTAATTTCCTATTGCTTATAAAGATGCATATGTTTCCTTCAAAATCCACAAAAACCTTTACTTGATACATCTATCCTTGCTTGATATTTTATATTCATCCTCCTTTTTTGTGGTTAATCTTGAGAAGGCAATTTATAATCAATGCTTCTGGTCTACTTCCTTTTCTCTCATTCTCTTCTTACATTTCTACACTGTAACTTCCAACACAATTCTACTAAAACTGCTCTTTTGATCTCGCCCTTACAGGAAAATAGAAAAGGGATGGGATAAGAGAAATGGGGGAATAGAAGAAAGGTCAGATTGGGGAAAGTAGTAATCAGAATACATGTCCTCTTGGGGTGGGAGGAGGTGAGGAGAAAATTTGAAACTCAAAATCTTTTGGAAGTGAATGTTGAAAACTAACAATAAATAAATTAGTTCAAAAAAGAAAGTTACTGGTGATTTACTTGCCAAATCTAATGACATTTTTAATGATATTATCTGAAATGTTTATTATTCAATTTGATTTTTGTTTTATATTTTCTCCCACCCCCATCCATTGAGGAGAGAAGAGAGAAAACCCATAACAAATATGAAGTCACACAAACAAATTTCCTGATTTGCTATGTTAAAAAAAAAAAAGAAAGAATGAATTAAAGAATGATTCAATTTGCACTCTGAATTCATCAGTTCTCAATCTGGAGATGGATAGTATTTTTTTTAGTTCACAATCTTATGGCTGTCATCATTTTATTGAATATCTTTATGCCCTTTAAGAAGTAATTAATTTGTAGTTTTCAACATTCACTTCCATAAGTTTTAAATTTTCTCCACCTTCCTCCTACGCTCCATCCCCAAAACAACATGCAATGTGATATAGACTCTACATATACATTCCTATTAAACATGTTTTTACCTTAGTCATGTTGGATAGAAGAATTAAAAGCAATGGGAAGAATCATGAGACGGAAAAAAATAAAACAAACAAAAAGAGCAAATAGTATGTTTCAATCTGCATTCAGATTCCACAGTTCTTTCTCTGGATGTGGATGACATTTTCCATCATGAATGTTTTGGAATTGTTTTAGGTCCTTGCATTGCTGAGAAGAGCTAAATCTATCAAAGTCAGTCATTGCATACCGTAGTTGTTTCTGTGAACAATGTTCTCTTGGTTGTGCTTAAGTCACTCAGCATCACTTCATGTAAGTCTGTCCAGGGTTTTCTGAAGTCTGCCTGCTCATCATTTCTTTTTTGAAAAAATATAAATTGATATATTTAACATTTTACATTCATTTTCACAAAATTTTGGGTTCCAACTATTCTCCCCATTTGTCCTCTCCCCTCACCCCAGTACACTGAGCATTCTAATTTCCCCTATCACCAATCTGCCCTCCCTTCTACCATCCCTCCCTTCTCTTGTCCCTATTTTCTCTTTTGTCCTGTAGGGCCAGATAACTTTCTATTCCCCATTACCTGTATTTCTTATTTCCTAGTAGCAAGAACAATACTCGACAGTTGTTCCTAAAATATTGAGTTCCAACTAATCCCCTTTCCTCCCTCCCAACCCATTCCTTTGGGAAGGCAGGCAATTCAATATAGGCCATATCTGTGTAGTTTTGCAAATGACTTCCATAATAGTCGTGTTGTGTAAGACTAACTATATTTCCCTCCATCCTATCCTGACCCTCATTGCTTCTGTTCTTTCTTTTGATCCTGTCCCTCCCCAAAAGTGTTGACTTCAAATTGCTTCCTCCTCCCATTGCCCTCCCTTACATCATCCCCCCCCACCCTGCTTATCTCCTTCTCCCCCACTTTCCTGTATTGTAAGATAGGTTTTCATACTAAAAAGAGTATGTGTTTTATTCCTTCCTTTGGTCAAATGTGATGAGAGTAAACTTCATGTTTTTTTTTTTCTCAGCTCTCCTCTTCTTCCCTCCACTAAAAAGTCTACTGCTTGCCTTTTCTTTTTTTGTGTGTGTGTAAGGATTTTTTTTTAATTTTTTTAAAATAAATTTATTTAACTTTTTACACTCCTTTTCACAAGATTTTGGGTTCCAAAATTTTCTCCCCATTTGTCCCCTCCCCCCTCCCCAATACACTGGATATTCTAATTCCCCATATCACCAATCTGCCCTCTCTTCTATCATCCCTCCCTTCCCTTACCCCATCTTCTCTTTTGTCCTGTAGGGCCAGATAACTTTCTATTCCCCATTACCTGTATTTCTTACTTCCTAGTAGCAAGAACAATACTCAACAGTTGATCCTAAAACTTTACGTTCCAGTTTTTCCCCATCCCTCCC
>CM053769.1:172698175-172720191 GCA_028658325.1 Potorous gilbertii | reverse complement strand
ATATCAGGGCTGTTTTCCTTGATAATTTCATGAAGGATGATGTCTAGGCTCTTTTTTTGATCATGGCTTTCAGGTAGTCCAATAATTTTTAAATTGTCTCTCCTGGATCGATTTTCCAGGTCAGTTGTTTTTCCAATGAGATATTTCACATTCTCTTCCATTTTGTCATTCTTTTGGTTTTGTTTTGTGATTTCTTGGTTTCTCAGAAAGTCATTAATCTCCATCTGTTCCATTCTAATTTTCAGAGAACTATTTTCTTCAGTGAGCTTTGCACCTCTTTTTCCACTTGACTAATTCTGCTTTTGAAAGCATTCTTCTCCTCATTGGCTTTTCGAACCTCTTTTGCCAATTGAGTTAGCCTTTTTTTCAAGGTGTTATTTTTTTCAGCATATTTTTGGGTCTCCTTCAGCAAGGTATTGTCCCGTTTTTCATACTTTTCTTGCATCTCTCTCATTTCTCTTCCTAGTTTGTCCTCCACCTGTCTAACTTGATTTTCAAAATCTTTTTTGAGCTCTTCCATGGACTGAGCCCACTGGATATCTATTTCAGATGTTTGGGATACAGAGGCCTTGACTTTTATGTCTTTACCTGATGGTAAGCATTCTTCTTCCTCGTGGGAGAGGAGGGGTGGAATCATCTATTCCCCAAGAAAGTAACCTTCTATATTCTTAATTTTTTTCCCTTTTCTGGGCATATTCCCAGCCAGTTACTTGACTTCTGAGATCCACCCAGCTAGTTCTTGGAGTCTAAGATTCAAATGCTGCTCCCCAACCTCAGGGCTTTCAGTGGGCTGGCCTGGCTGCTATTCTATGGGTGCTTAAGTTTTGGTGCTCAGGTAGGGGCAGGGCCTATCCCAGGCTCAGTTCCCTCAGGGAGTTTATGTAGAGACCTTCTGTAATGGAGCTCCTGCCAAGCCCCTGCCTGCTCTGGGAACCTCTGTCCACCCGCTGCCTCTGCTGCTGCCTCCCGTGGGGGCCCGAGTCATGGAGACACTCTGCTTCCCTCTCAGCCTGTCCAGAAGTCTCTCTCACTGACCTGTGCATCTGTGGGTGGAGGGACTTTCAGGGCTGCTGGAGATTCTCTCCCTGAACCCTGCTCGGGTCTGTTCCTCTTTGTGCCATGTGGCCAGGGCAGGGCTGAGCTCTGCTCCCATCTAGTGTGCAACGGACCTTTGGGATAGGTTTCTTAGGGCTCTCTGGAACGGAAATCTCCTTCCCCCATTGTTGTGCAGCTTCTACTGTTCCAGAATTTGTTGGGAGTTCTTTTTATAGATAATTATGGGTAGTGGGTTTGGAGCTAACCTATGTGAGTCTTTCTACTCTGCCATCTTGGCTCCGCCCCCTGCTCATCATTTCTTATAGCATAGTAGTACTCCATTACATTTATATATCACAACTTGTTCAGCCTTTCCCTCAATCTTCCTCCCTTCTGTCATCCCCCTCCCTTTTCTTTCCTTTTCCCTTACTACTTCTTTCCTCACGTTTATCCACTCCCTCCCTTTTCTCTTCCCTTTTCCCCTCTAGCTCAGTGCAGGGTAAGTTCATTTTTTATACCTGAATATGTTATTCCTTCCTTGAACCAAATCAGATGAGAGTAAAGTTCAAAGAATTTTCATCTCTTTCCTTTCATTACCTCTACTGAAAAATGTTTTTGTGCCTCTTCATGTGATGTGATTTACCCTTTTCTGCTTCCTCCTTTCCTCTTCTTCCATTAAAATCCCTTTTCACATCTTAGTTATTTTTTTGTCATCACATCAGTTAATTTACACCTACACCCTTTGTCTATGTATATCCCCATTAAATGTCACAATAAAGATACAATTCTCAAGATTTACGAGTATCAACTTGACATTTTGAGAAGTAAACTGTTTGCCCTTATTAAAGAACATGCTTTTTTCCTTCCCTGTTTATCTTTTTATGCCTCTCTTTAGTCTTGTATTTGAAGGTCATGTTTTCCATTGAGGTCTGGTTTTTTTCTTCAGGAAGGTCTGGAAGTCTCCTATTTCATTGAATGTCCATCTCCTTGCCTGAAACATTTTGCTAAATTTGCTGGGTAGTTGATCCTTCATTGTTATTCTACCTCCTTTGCTTTCTGGAATAGTGCATTCCATGTCCTCCAGTCTTTTAATGTAGAAACTACAAGGTCTTCCATGAACCTAACTGTAGTTAGTTCCACAATATTTAAGTTGTTTCTTTCTGGTTGCTGGCAGTATTTTCTCCTTGATCTGATAATTCTGGAATCTGGCTGCAATATTCCTTTGTATTTTCAATTTGTGATCTCTTTCAGGAGGTGGTCTATGGATTCCTCTGATGCACATTTTGCCTTCTAATTCTAGAAACTTGGAGCAGTTTTTCTTGATGATTTCTTGGAAAATGCTGTCCAGGTTTTTTTCATCATGGTTTTTTGTTTGACCAATAATTCTTAAATTATCTCTCATGAATCTATTTTTCCAGGTTAGTTGTTTTTTCAATGAGGAATTTTACATTTTCTTCTACTTTTTTCATTCTTTTGATTTTGTTTGACTTATTCTTGATGCCTCATAGAATCATTAGCTTCTACTTGCCCAATTCTAATTTTTAAGGAGTTGTTTTCTTCAGTGATTTTTTCTCATTTTGTCAATTTTATTTTTAAATGAATTGTTTAATTTTTCTTCTACCTTTCTAATTTGACTTTTAAAGTCCTTCTTGAGATCTTCCAAGAAGACTTTTGGGACTTTAGAGCAAGTCACATTCCTCTTTGAGGTTTCTGATGTGGATATAGTGACTGCTGTTCTCTTCTGAATTTGTGGTTTGACCTTCCCTATACATTGTAAGAATCTATGTCTATGGTCCTTGCTTTTCTGACTTGCTTTTTGCTCATTGTGTTTGCCTTTTTCCTGACTTTTAAAGTTGATCTCCATGTCTTTAGCAAAGGGGAGTCTGTCCCATTCTTCTTGTGCTGAAAGTTAGTGGTCTGGTTACTGGCTTTGTATGCTGGCTCAGTTCTGGCAGCTGGTGGTGGTATAATGTAGCTTACCTGGTGCTGAGTTGGAGCTGTTGTTTGTGGCTGATATGTGCTATTTTTCAGGGTTACATTGAGGCTTGCAGGGTGAAGTGTTGGAAAGGGGTAATCTAGTTGCTGGAGCTCTTCTGCTCCCTTAGGACTGCAGTAGAGGATGGGTAGGCTCAGCCACTGGTAGACACTGTCCATGATGCAAATTGTGATTCTCTGTGCTGGTGTCCACCAATCCTCCTGGCTCTGTGAAGACATACATTCTGGCTGGTGTTGATGGTTGCCTGCTCCACCACTCTGGAGCTCAGGATGTCCTGCTAGTTTGCTGAAGTGGGGATTGCTGCTGGCTTGCTGAGATGTCTCCTGTCCTCTTCTGGTGCCCTTCAGTCACAGTAAGTGGGACTTTTCCCTTTAATCCCACTAGCCTCATGAGCAAACAAACTGCACTCCATCTTGCTGCTGTCTCTGCTGCTCCAGGATTTTTCCTGGGGTGGTATTCTATGAGTTTTTCATGATTAGTAACAGAGATTGAGACCTACTTACTGCTTACTTTGCTATCTTGGCTGCCAGAAGTCTATTTCTATTGTGGATAGTATTTATTTATCATAAGTCATTTGAACTTGTCATTTGGTTGATGAGAGTTATTAAATCCTTTGCATAGTTGATTATCTTTACAATATTTGTTATTATTGGGTAAATTGATCTCTTGATTTTGCTCACTTTTGTGTGTTTATGTATATATGCATGCATTTATGTTTATACTATAATATGTGATTATAAACATACACACATATGAGTGTATGGATATATGTACATATATACACAATTCATGTATGTATATCTACATATACACACATACATGCACAGATATGAGTATATATACACACACACAGGTATAAATTCCTCTGTGTAGCTTTTACAAACCTTTATAACATTTTTACCTTTCTGAATTTCTAATTTCTTACTCATCCTCTATTACCCAATGATCAGTGACACCAATTTCTTTGCTATTCTTCAGAGGATACTATATCTTCCAATTCCAGTCATTTTTATTGTGTGTTTTTAATGTTGCAACTTTCTCCCACTATGTCCCTACTTCCTGATTTCCCCATATTTCTTCGTAGTTCACACAAATTTCACCTTCTAGCTTTCCTTGATCTCTCTCAATGCTTGTGTCTTCCTTCTGTTGATTATCTCTTAGCTATTCTTTGTATATCTTGTGTATATGTTATTGTTTTCATGTTGTCTCCTCATTAGACTGTGAGCTTCTTAAGAGTATGGGCTATTTTTTGAATATCTTTGTATTACCAATACAGAGCCTGCCTATAATAAGCCCTTAATGATTACTTGTTGACCCCATGAAGAACACAGAGGAAATGAATAAAAGAGGAAATACAGACTAAAGAAAGAAAGGAAAAAAGAGTGGAAGGAAGGAAGGAAAGAAGAAAAGAAGGAAAGAAGGGAAACCTTTTAGGGATTTTTGAAGAGATTGGACTTTTCAAAATTCTTATAGGTTTGCTGATCATGTACACAATTATCTGGTAATTTATTGAACGGAATGGTCAAAACACAGATAAGTTTGTTGCCCTGGAAAAAACAAACAAACAACTTTTAAGGGAATTCTAAATTTCTTGAGAATTTTCCTGAACTGATTTTAGCATACAATGTAAGATCAAAAATTTTGGGCAAATTAAAAGATCTTTTCATGAACAATTTGACATAGAAAAGAATTCAAATGAACATGCAAAAGGACAATTTAAACACAAAAAAGTAGGCACCAGCCTGAAACCTGAAATCATTTAAATATATAAACACTAGCATCTCCAGTTGCCCTCCTCTGAAATGTACCAAATTCCTGGCTTTTCTACTTCTGCTTACTTTGTCTGCTACCATGGAAACATACATTCGATTTCTGAAAACAAGGAAGGTTATTTAAAACTAATCACTGTGTTTCACCCAGATTGTGTGAGTATCTTTCACGTTGGCAGGTGGAAAGGAGCAAAGGGAAGCCATGCAAATGCATTTTCTGTAGCTTCAGGTCCCTCCAGTACAGAACTGAAGCAAAGATATAACAAGAAAAGAAGTAAGTGTTCCTGGAATGGAGAATTCCCTTTGCTACATGTATGAAAACATAGTTAGAAACATTTCAGATATCTTGTAAAATTATTACTTTCCATCAAACTGCTGACCACTTTTAAGAACCTAGTGCCTGTTTCCATGGCAAACAAAGCTGCAGAATCCTTTCATGACACCAAGACAGAGTGGTACAAATATGGCTCTCTCATGGCCCATTTAGTTTAGGAATACCACATATGGATAGGATCCCTTTTCAGATCTTCCTTAACAAGTCTGTTCCCAAGAGGTGCACCTATCCAACCATCTCAGGCTGAGTCTGTGTACACAGATCAAAATGCAGAGTTGAAAAAATTAAGCATGTTAAACCAAACAAGAACATATACCTGAATTAATAGGCAATTGAGACCATTTTATTTAAACTGATGTTATTGTGTCACACTCAAAGAGTCAAGATCATGGAGATGAGATAGAACTGAGGAATGGAGCTAGGGAACATAAGATAATTTGGGTTAAAAACTCCTAGCACCCTGTTTTGTAAATTAAAATATATCTGTGTCTATACTTGTGCCATTTAAATTATATATATATATAATATATATGCATATATATAAAAGTTTAATCAGTGTTATTAATCATCATCATTCATTAAGTGTCTACTGTGTATCAGGAGCTGTGATAGACAGTGGAAACACAAAAAGAAAACTGTTTAAGTAACAGTCTCTGACCTGAAGACACATATTCTTTGGGGGAAAACTATATAGGTATCTAGATATCTACATATCTATATTTATATGTATGAATATATTGCATACATATGTAAATGTGTACATATAGATATATGAACACATACATGTATTTCTATATCATGTGTGTATATATGTGTGTATATTTATGCACACACATATATTTGAAGCATTACTTATTTTAAATGTGTGAAATATTGCCACTTCATTTGTAATATGTAATTTCCCTGTATGGTGAACAGCATTGTTGAAGGACATGTGAGTGGAGGGGAGCTCCTACACTCGAGAGGTTGCTCCTTCCTGGGTTTAACTGCCATCTTTCTCATGGTCTCATCTCAATTATTTCTAACTTTAAAAAAGTATACAGATATATGTTGACTAGTAAAAAATGGTTTGATTATTATGGCCTTCACACCACAGGTTGAATGCTTGCCAAAGATACAATGAAAATAGTTTCTGAGCTCAGTTTTGAAGAAACCAAGGGATTCCAAGAGGTAGGAGAGATGAAAGATAGCATTTCAGGAATGAGGGACAGCCAGTACAAAAAACACAGAGATGAGAGATGACATGGTGTATATATGAATCAGCAAGGAATTAATCATAACTGGACAAAAGAATGTGCAGAAAGGAATGATGTATAAGGAGAGTGGAAAGGTTAGGAAGAAATTTAACGTCAGAACAGAGGAAAAAGATTATAGTTGGTCCTAGATATACTTTACTGAGTGGAAGAAGAGATATGAAATGATTTGACCTATGTTGTGAAAAATAATTTTAAATCTTCTGTTAAGGCATAAACTTTTAAGTACTTATTCTGTGCCAGATACAATAAGTACTGGGGATACAAACATAAGCAAAAGAATGGTTGCCCCTATTCTCAGGAAGCTTATAATCTAATGGAGAAGATAAGTCATAAAATTGATCTGGAAAAAGGTTGGTCTAGAAGAGAGTAAACTTTCAAAGTGCAGAGAATCAGATGCATAGGAGGGAAGGTAATGAATTATGAGTAGCTTTGGCCCATCCTCCAAAATGGAAAATTCCCAAAGTAACCCACCAGTGGGAAAAAGGGACTGGTGTGGTGTGGTGGAGGGAAGTTCCATTGTGAGAAGGCTTTCAGGCACTGAGGGAATTTACAGTGTGAGAAGGCAGAAGAGTCATATGGATAAAGTCAGAAGAATCAGAAACACTAGCTATGTTCAAAGCATATTTGTTGATTTGGTGCTGTCCAGATTAGTTACCTATTTTGACTGAAGGAAGGAAAAGGGCATAATGGAACCTGAAATTCTAGTACTTACTACCTGTCACATGATGTCTAAAAGCTCTGCTACTTTTACTTCAAGATTGTACATAGAATATAAAATGAATTTTAGGATACATAAAAATATTTCCTTTCTTTAAATCTGTATTTCTCTGAATTCTTTAACTTTACACAGAATGAAAAAATAAGTAAAATCTCAAACAGCAGTCTGGAAGCCTCTCCATTAGTAAAGGCAGAAACCCATAATATTCTAACTCAATGCCACATCCAGGAAATATATTTGAAAATAATATTTAGTCATCTTAGTTATTTTGAATACATGTTGTTTCCTCATTCATGTAAAACAAATGATGAAGTCTTCTTTGCGGATTAATGACAAAATGAGCATAAAGATTCTCAGAGAGAATATAAGCCAGTGTTATGCAGCAGTGTCCATTAACAGCCATAGAGGTGTTATGGGTATTTGATGAACGGAATAAAAACATACATTTTTTGTAAGTGCACCCTTCATTGGTGTTCTCTTATCTATCATATTTATTAGATAAATAGAGCTATGCAAAACATATAAAATGTTGATTTATTGACATTTTAAAGGTAGCCAAGTCATGTAGCTGAAATTCAATATAATTGTTGGCTCTTTGAGGCCCCATTTGTTCATTTTACCTCTTAAATTTAAGAAGCATATATATTTCTTAGCACAATAACTTGTGAAAAAATGTGTTGTTTGGAGAATGGAAATGGTTGTGTTGAAGTTATTTATAGAAGCATAAACTTTTTAGAGCTGGAAGAAACCTTGGAAATCATCTAGTCCAATCGGCTAATTTTACAGATGAGAAACTTCTCAGAAGAGGCCCAGAGAGCTATTAAATAGTGGACACAGAACAGGTATTTATGTCTTCTGAGACTTGCCATATCCATACCCACACCCAAACCTCCCCCTGCAATGTGTTTATGTGTATGTTTCAGCAACGAAGTGATTTGCTTATTTTATAGTGATTTGATGTCATCTGTTAAGAACAATGACTTACAAACTTTAGATTTTAAGTTTATAGAATTGGCCATTCATATGAGAATTGACCAGAGTAGAGGAGACAGAAATTAGGAAAGAGACAGAAGAAATATTTAGGAAATTATGAAAACAGAAAAAAAAAACATCAAACAATCCAGAGAAATGTTGATACACATAATTTATAATATCCAATATTTATTCTTTTGCTTGACTTGTATTCATTGTGCTTTTCAGGTTCAGTTGTCCTGATGAATCCTCAGTTTCCCTATTTCCTTCCTCAATTTCTTCTGGGCAAGATACATTTTAATATTTTAAGGATTTCACTGATGGAGGGATTCCCATCCCCAGAAATAGTAGTCAGTTCTCTATAATTTATTTAATTCTATTTGAGAGTTTTCATATTTAAAACTTTTATCATTATGCAGCCAATGTGGTGATGAGACTCTTTGACTTTATGTTCCAGCTCAAAATATAGGCATAATGGCCATCACTGAGCATATCCCTAGACAATAAGATCACAAGCTCACATATAGAGTCATAGGATCACAGAGATCATCAGGTTCTCCTTTCGTTTTGCTGAGGTATAAATGAAAGGAAAAGAGGAGTTAAATGCTTTAGCAGGGTTACAAAACTATTAGATATCTAAGGTAAGATTTGAATCCAGCCCTTTTACCACTGATGAGTAATATTTCTCAGAGAAGACCATCTTGGGCAATGCATATTTGACACCTAAGGAAAATTTCTATAAGAATTTTAAAATTTGGCAGGGTATGACAGTTCTATTATAGTCTGTGCTAAAACTTTATCTTTTCTTTCAAGCTTGCTCTGCCTCTGTTCCTCTGTAGGGAGTAGGGAGTAGGTGTAATAAACTATACATCTATGCTATATGCACTCTTCCTCATTATTGTTGATGGACCTGATAAATTCAGCATGGAGTCAAACTAGATTCTGAAGACCATGTTTTTCAAAGATATCATGCAATGTCTTTACTTAGTGATTCTTGTGGAAGGCATTTTGTTGTGATTATTTTGACAGGGACCAGAGGAATGGGATTTTACATATCAATAGCAAATCAAATCAACAAATATTTATAAAAAGTCTACTGTGTTTGCTCTACACAGAGCACAGAGGAGGACATGGGGGAAGAGGTAGAGATATATCATTTAGATTAATCATATCTTCTACTTTCAAGAGTTTCAGATGAAGTGTTGAGAACAAAAAATATCCATAATATACAATATTAAATGTTAAGTGCATTAGAGAGGTGCAAAAATCAAACTTTACCTGAAGTGTATAGATAAAAAATGTACTCATTAGGGAATGAGAAATTTCTTCAAAAGAAGTGCTAAGTAAGTTCTTATTTAAAGAAGATGTAGAAATTCAATATATGGAAAAGGAGAGAGAGGGAAGACATCTCTACCAGATTCTAGTGTATCTAGTCTATATGTATCTCCTGATTTGAGGTGTCCCTTTGCTTTGGCCGAATCTTATCCATATGCTTTCTGTAGGTGGTATAGTCACTAATCTTAAAACTATTTGAAAAGAGCATAAGGGATGAGAAAGACATGATTTTGGGTGAGTCAGTGCATGAGCTTTGGGGGAAGAAGATGCAAATGGATACATGACTGCATTGTTGTGAAGACAAAATCTTTCTGGACCTGCATTTCTTGTTCTTGTTCTTATTATTAATACGGTAATAGTTATCGCTAGGCAGCCTCATGATGTGAGTGCAAGAGAGACTTGGTCTATGGCTGGAGCAAAGAATCTGGCAAAATAGGCTTGGTCAGAAGAAGAATCTATATACTTGCTGACTCAGCATATTGCACCTTACCTTGGGTAGTAAACAAATGATGGAAATCAGGTAAAATTTATGATAAGCCCATATGTATTTTGCCAAATGTATTTTATATGAATATTTTAAATAGCATTTGGCATGCGTTTCAAGAACCACATTTTTTTTATAATTGGCAAAAGAAATGTAATATATGCTGTGATATTTTCATCCATCCCACTCCCATTTCACAATAACTGGAGGAAATAAATGAGCCTGCTTCAAAGCCTGCAAGACGAGGTGGTAGAACTGATAACCAGGAGAGACTAAAGATATAAGATATCAGTACATAGAAGCCTGGGACAATTATCCTTATCTTAAATGAGAGAAATGGCAATGAAAGATGAGAATCACCTTTTTTAAGAAAATGGCTGATGAACTGACACTTCTAAGGAGTAGAAAGTGGCATTGGGAATTGGTTGAAATTAGAGACAGAGAGAGAAAATTACATGTCACACAATTTCCACTTTAACCCAAAATGAATAATGAACAAATAAGGACCGCACTAGGGGAAAGAATATTCTGAAGGATTCTCATATTTGGGAATGTGAGTTCCTGAGAATATTCAAATACATCTTTAGAAATAGTGGCTGTACTTCCAATAATGGCTGAACCATTGTTCATTATTTTTTCATATTTTCATCAAATTTTCTTCTACAGTATCATTAACAATGTTCTTGCAAATCTGGAGTCAGTCTCAGTATATTTGGTATGACTATGAATATACTTTACCAGATACTCTTGCTGCGGACCAGGAAAGAAGAGTGTGAGCACATTCCTCTCACATGGAGATTCTGCATCATGAGTATCTCAGACAGAGATATAGAGAATGCATATGTTAATGTTTTTGGTTTGAGCTTTTTCGTTTTCTTTTGAGATAAATTGAAAGGTTTTATAAATTTTGTGCTCTTAACTTTATTGAACATTATGAATCTTCTTTCCATTCTTTTAACATGGACCATTACTCTGTGCAGCAACTTGGACCTTCTCTCCCTCCTGCCCTGCTTTTCACTTTCTTTTATATGTTTTTCTCCATTAGAATATAAGCTCCTTGAGGGTACAAACCATGGTTTTTGGTTTTGGTTTTTGCTTCTATTTGTATTTCCATCATAGCACAGTGCCTTGCACGTAGTATGCACTTATCAAAGGCTTGTTGACATGGCTTAACTCAACTTTAGTGTTACCCAAGTAGGTTAGTTGTGCTATGGCAAGAAGGGAAGGGAAGGGAAGAAAAGATTACTAAAGGATGTTTGAGGTGAAAAAAATATTTATAGATTTTTAGAACATGAATGGAAATTTATGAAAACTTATTTTTGGCAATTGGATGCCAAGGAAAAAGGAGAGGAAGCTTTTCCTCTCTCCTCTAGCTTGAAATTATTGCTGCTTTTAATGTAAATGCATAATTAACTAAAGAGAAGGAAAGTCAGATGGAAAATATAATTAGGTGGATAGCTTTCTTGAACTAAACTATCTCATCACTTATGCTATAAAGCAGAGTATTAAAAAGAAAAGAAAAAAATTAATTCAGTTGTCAACTCCATCCACATTTAGATGCAATTTTAGGAACACAAATGCCTCATAGCTTTGTAGGAGATGAAATAAACTTGACTGTTTAAGGTGGTTCTTCACTTATTGATGCCATGTTTGGAGACCTGGGGATTTGTATTTCTTGATTCTATTTTGGAGACAATTTTCCCCAAAGTTTCCAGGTTCTCTGTGATTTAAGTTTGCACTTTACCTGTGTCTTTCTATTGGCAACTGCTAAGAGATGCATATGCAAGCAACTCTACACTGGACTAACAAAGGTCAACTCTATGAAAATCTGAACAATAAGTTAAAGGGCATCTCAACTCAAGATTTTTTCAGGCTCAATATTTTACAGGAAAAAGATTACCAGCTATCTTCAGGATTAAAGAATACCCACAATAGCTGATTAATACCATTAAAATTGGTTATAAACTGTCAGTTTGAGTTAATAATATAGATGATGCTAAATACCAGGGAGTCCAATTATGGGCTATAGAAACATTTCATTTGCAGCATAATTAACTCAGCAGTTTTAGGGAGTTTGCTTTAACAAACTGATAGTTTACAAAGTACATTGTTGTTTATTAATGGAATCAAACAATTAGAGATAGGAAGCTCAAAGTTGGGCATCTAACTCCTTACAACTGATCTTTCCCTCTTTAGATGTTTATAATAAATAGATTTTAGTTTAAAATACTTTCTTTTCTCATAATTATTCAAGGTTACAGATAAAAAAATGCTGATATTCATAAAAAGCATTGTTTTGTCATGTATTCATATCAATTGAGTCTCATAAGATCCAGGAGAGTTATATACTACTCTCACCCTCAGTTTACAATGTAGAAATGCCAAATGACTATAGTAACATAGCTAATAAACTTCAGAAATTCAAAATTGTGAACCAAAATTCCTCTGATTCCAAATTCAAAATTCTTTTCTCTTTATCATATTATAGAAACCTATAGAAAGAAGTTTCCCAAAGTTAAACAGAACAACTTTTCCTTCTCATTAGTTTTATGTTTAAATAAAGGTCTCTGTATTGTTAATGATCCAAGGTAAAGCAAGTTGGAGAACATATGTATATAAATACTCTTCCCAGATATTGCTTAGCTAAAATGTTATCTTCCATCCCAATTAATAATTATTGAGTACTTAGCATGTTTTAATCATTTTGTAAATTATTGGGGATGCAAACACAAATATAAAAGAGCCCTAGATCTTCAAATAGCTTTTATTATTCTATTACAAAGAGAGAAGTACACATATAGGTACAATAAGAATAGATACAAGGTATTTTATAGGGGTAAAAGGCACAAGAAGCCAGGGTGAGAAGGAAATGCTTCATGTAAAAGATAGTACTTCAGTTGAACCTTTAGGAAAAATCTGGATTTGAAAATCAGAATTGGGGAGGGAATGAATTCCAGTCATGATGGATAAGCAATGGAAAAGCACAGAGGTTGGGAAAAGAGTATCATGAATGAAAAATAGTAAGAAGGATGGTGTGGTCGGATGATAGGCTGGATGAAAGGGGTACTATAAAATACAGCTGGAAAGATAGGTTGAGACAAATTTTAAATTATAAATAGAGGAAGTAATCTGTGATCCTAGAGGTAATAGGAAGCCAATAGTTTTTTAAGTAGTAGAGTACCATAGGAAATCACATTGGTAAAAAATGTAGATGTTAGATTGAAGAAGAAAAATACATGAAGCAGAGGTATCCATTAGGAGACTATTACAATAGCTCACGTGAAGAATAATAAAAGACTATGATAGGTACATGTCTGTTTGAATAGAGCAAAGGGAAAGTATGCATTGAATACTATGGAAGTAGAAATGATAAGATTTGGCAATCCCACCCAACTTCCAGCAAACACTCCAAAGTGATAGTGTACTACTGCACACACAGAATTGTACTGCTTCTGATGTCATATTATTGTCCCTCACAAATTCTTGGTTATGATAATTGGCCTGCTGGTTGTTCTCATATTTGGTGTTCCATCTTCTACCTGAAGGTCTTTTCCCTTACTGTCCCCCTTGTTTGAAATGTGCTTTCTTCTCAACCCTTATCATTTATGATCTCCCCTTCAATCTGGTTATTATCTCTCCCTGGAGCCATTATATTTATATTGTACATATTCTCTGCTTGCTTATCTGCTTACATGCTCTATCCTCCTTGAAGTGGATGAAAATACCTCTAAAGGAAGAATGTCTCATTTTTTTGTGTGTTTGTTTTTTCATCTCTTCATTTATTTGCTTTTCCACTCCAATACCTGAAATGAACATAGCCCATATTTTGCAAATTTTTCTCTTGTTTCTTTCTTTTATTTATTTTAAGCAAATACAATGATAGTAAGGCATTCCCTGGCCTTCTAATCTATTAATTGATTGAATAATATAATCACCTTTTCTCTTCGTTTTGCTTAATAGATACTGCAGATGAGTGATAGATGAAAAGAACAAGCTGAGCAAAAAGGAATTAGATAGAAGCAAAATGATTAATGCAAAGAGGATGAAGCATTAAACAAAAGTACTTTCTTTTCATCTTATATATGAACTCAATACAGGCATGATGTTCCTTATGTATTGACTTTTCTCATTCAATATACATTTTAAATAATGACTAAAATTAAGAAAAAGAGAAGTAAACCCCTAGATAATTGGCTCATGGATCACCTAAGGTAAAATAAAATTTCAATTTTTACTTGGCATGTCAAATAGATAATGATATAGACAATAGAATAATTTAAGTGATAAATTGGGCCACAATAATAAAGTTCACTTGGCAGTATTATCTTTGGAAAAGAGTTAACATAGTTTTGATTGTGATTGAACTGATTTTCATACTGGTTCTCTCCGATGTAGGATTAAATATTGATGGCTATCAATATTTCTGTTGAGGGTATCTCCATTCTTCTACTCAGGCATATGGTAAGAGCCATAAACTTGACTCCTTTCTTTCCTCAACCCCCTACATTGAAATCTTTCCAAATCTACCTCCAAACATTTCCTTTCTTCCGTCTCTCCTTCTACAGCTATTTTGGTTCACGTCCCTGACACCTTTCACATTTTTCAACCTCAAAATTCTCTTTGGATTTTCAGTTAATCAATCACTGGGTGAATCTCATTAGATAAAATGATTTGTCCTTTCCCAGTGTCAATCAAAGTTGAAATACATTTTCAAAAACAACTGTAGAAAGAGTAGGGATTTGAATTATATGACGAGTGTGAATCATGGCTTTGCTACTTTTTGGTAACTGGATATGTCACTTAATCCCTACCTATCAGTTTTCTCAATTGCAAAATATAATGATAGTTTAGAGGTTCCTTTAGAATTAAATTCTATAAATTCCCCTTTGTTTGAGGTTACAACAGCTTAAATCTCAATGGTCAAATATTATTGTGTATCCTACTTCCTTTCTTCTGTGGAAGAAAGGTCAGTCCCTGTGTAGCAGCTTCTATGGTGTATGTGTGTGTGTGTGTGTGTGTGTGTGTGTGTGTGTGTGTGTGTGTGTGACACATACATGTATGTAGATGACTATTCTAATGTGTATATATGTGTGTACATGGCCATATCTATTATGCATAATATTCATGCTTATGTATGTACACATTAATTATATGTAGATATGTGTGTATTCACATATATCAAGTCAGTGTTAATTATAAATGTTTTTATCTGTTAAGTTAAATCAGAGTTCCTGGTGATTTTTTTACTCAATTTGATCTGTCTCTGACAGTACTTATTAAAAATAAGGAACTGTGCTTGTTTATGTGTTAGTGTCTTTATGTGCATTCATATATAGTTGTGACAGTGGATAGCATTCAGGAGAAGAGTTATCTTCCTGAATTCAAATCTGATCTCAGACACTTAGTAGCTATGTGACTCTTACTAAGTCATTTAACCCTCTTTTCCTCAGTTTACCCATCTGTAAAATTTTTTTGGAAAAGAAAATGATAAACCATTCTAATATCTTTGGCAGGAAAACCCCAAAAAGCATCAGGAAGAGTTAGATTTGACTAAATGACTGAAAAACAGAAATATACAAATTAATACCTAACAACTTATAATTAAAAAGAGACCCTATATGTTCAATTTTAATGTAAAATTAATAGGCAGGTCACATATGAATGAATGTTTCCTGAGTGTCTTCTGAAGTGCTTGATAATTCATTTTTTGAAGTAGACTAAATCTTTCCGAATTCTCTCTGACAACTTCTCCTGAATCCCAACTTGATCTTTTAAAAATTTAGTGTCTAGTGAAAAAAATAAACTTTATATTCCCTATCTAAAAATGTTATGAATTGAGAATAGTGATTTTGATAATCTAGTTTAAATAATTTTTTTATATCTAGTCAAATGATTGATGTTTGGTAGCCATTTTGGTAATGTTATTGACAAATTTATCAATCAAATATGATTTCAGGACTGTCAGAAAGGTAAAATCAGAATAGTTTTTTTTCCTCATTGCTTTCAATAAGATAGTATTAAAATTAGGAATGAATTTTCTTGCAATAAAGTTTAACTTAAAATAATCACATGAATTTCTTTCATTTAACTATTCATATTTTTAACAGGTTTCATTTGTATTTTTTTCAGTTGCATGAGAAATGGGATGGAAAGAAAGTAGATTTTTGTTCATGGAAACAAACATGTTTCTGTCATTTAGACATCATTTACGTAAGATATACAGTTTTTGTATATGAGATTAAAATTTTTTATTATAGCAAAAATAATAACACTTCATATGGCTCCTGTCATTTGCACAATTTTTATACCTTTTTTTCATTTATGTTACTTTTATGATTCTCTGATTCCATTGATGTGGGGACTTCATCCCTAGGTGCAGATAGCAACATACTAAAACATTTTTATCGTTTGTGATTCTTGTTCATTTCTTTCCATAATTCCCCCACAAGTAATCTGACCCATATATTAAAAAGTTTCCTTAAGGTCTTTTAATAAGTGGCTAAAAGGCGTAGTAGAGAGAAAACTGGTCCTGGAATCAGAAAGACCTGAATGCAAATCAGCATCAGACTTATGAACCTAGATAAGTAGGTATCTTAATCTATAAAATGGGGATAATGACAATGTCAACCTCACAGGATTTTTATGACAATAAAAGGGGAAAATATTTGTAAGGGCTTTGCCACCTTCAGGATGCTATGGAAATGCTATTATTATAATTTTCATCATTACCGTGTTATCATCATTATTAACAACACATATTTTTTGTGAATATATGTCAACTACAACAACAAAGTTGTACTTCAGAGTGTTATTGTTACTAGCTTCTCAAAGGTCAATGGAAAACAAACAACAACAAAAAAAACTGAAAGGCTTTAAGCATCATCAAAAAAAATTCAATCAATAAACATTTAGGAAACACTATTTTTACGCACCTTGCTATGTGCTAGAGATTAAACACTCATTTCCTTCTTTCTTTCCTGGACAAACAAACAAATAGAATGGCATGAGATGTATTCCCAAGGAACTTACATTTTGTCAGAAAAAGGCATTTTCTATTGTTTAAGGTCTTGTCTAGCTAAGAACAGAAAGGGTCATTTCCCACAGGTGGGACACCAAATGATCAAGTCTTGGTAATCAACAAAAGAAAGAGAAGAATAAAATTACCTCCAGTCCTAGAATACCCCTTCGTTTTTAATGGGGCAAAAGACTATAAAAATATAGTTATTTGACTTTCTATAAACATTAATTCATTGGCTGCTACTCTAAATGTGAAAACATTGTCGAATAATAAATAAGTTGATTTGTTACCATGTGCACACTATACACACTTAGAAATTTCCTGTCTTCCCCAAGAGAATTTAAATTCTTTGTGAGATTGTTCCATTTTTTATATCTGTGCCTTCAATAGCTAGTAAAGTAGGTACTTAATAAATTCATGTTGTTTGGTGGATAATGCAAAATTTAATTCAAATTACAGGGAGAAGGCCAGGATAGGGTTCTGATCATACAGTTTTTAGAAGAATTCTAAACTTAATGTGTAGAATCATAGCTATATAAGCATCAGCTATTAGGGTGTTTGTCAGGCTTACAATCCAGGATATATATTTTTGTCCTGAGTATGAAAACACTTAATACCTTGAAGTGGTCTCATGTATTTAAAGTCACAATATTTGATGTTAGAATTATGTAAGTTACTACAATTTTTTCAAAACCAATAAACATATAGAGTGCAAATTCAAATAAAGTGATCACTTCAGACGATTCCTTACTTGCAGTAATTGGGATTTTTGCCATTGCTGTTCTGTAATTTCAGTCATGACCAATCTTCATGAATCCATTTAGGGTTTTCTTGGCAAAGATAATGTTGTGACATGCCATTTTTTCTGACAACTCATTTTACAGATAAGAAAACTGAGGCTAACAGAGTTAAGTAACTTACTCAAGGTCACACAACTAATCAGCTAGTATCTGAGACCAGATCTGAACCGATGTCATTCTGTCTCCAGGCTCATTATTCTATCTGCTGCAACCCATTGATGTCCCTCAGAAGGGCCTAGCTGTACCACAATTTATCTGGGACTTTTTTAAAATTCTGAAAACAATGACTTGTTGAGCAATAAATTTGAATCCTCTGCTTATGCTTTCCAATGTCGGAGCTATTCTGGTACTACCAACTATACTATCCTTTCTTTAGCATCTCATTTCTATCTGTGTAGATATATATCTGGATCTACCTCTCAGTGTCTCTGTCTCTGTCTCTCTTTCTTTCTTTCTCAAACAGAAATAAAATGACAGCAACAATAACAACAAAAACCCAGCTGATCAGCATTTGAAACATTCTTTATTTCTTTATTTTGGCGTGGAAGAAAACATCTTTTTTTTTGCTAGGTTAATTTATACTCTGATTTATCTCTTCTTCATTTTTTTCTCTTCCTATGTATTAGCCCCAGATTTAACCTGCATCAGAATGGATTGATGGCAATTGTAACTGATAATGCAAGCAAAAGACTCCCAATTATAGCTAACTTCTACACCAATCAAGTGCAGGACTGTTACCCTGCTTGAATCTCAGAACACAAACCATGATTCCTGATGTCTAGTGAATTTGCCACAGCCTAATAAATGTTGAGAAAAAGTACTCATTTTTCTCTAGAGTGCCAAATTTGTTATCTCACTTCATGAGTTGGATGGCACCCATTAAGCTGGTTTAGGTCCTAAATATGAATCCATGAAATGATATGACTAGATCAGCAGCTGGATGCTCACATAGCCAAAACTGGTCTCTCCTACATCTGAACCTTCTTTCTGAAGGAAAAGGACACAAAAGAGAACTCTCTCGGTAGATCAAATGTTGACTCAGGACAAAGAACCATTAGTAAGGCCTCAATTTAATTTATTGCTTCAGTAAAACTAAAAAAGGAACCAGAAATTGTTTTCCTAGAAAATAATCACTCCATTTGGTGTGATATACCAAGTAGGCCATCTCATAATATATTAATTAGAGGTGATTTGATACATTGTAGAAAAGCAGAGCATTCAAGGTGATTCACTTTTAACACCTATTGGGGAAAACAAGATTATTTCATTTAAGAAAACATGAGGTAGTACACAGTGTTACTGTGAAATTATAGGCTTCAAAGGAAATGATGTTTAAAGAAAGGTAAAAGTGATAATGATGTCCAGTGAACCAAAATCTCCTATTAATTAAATGGAACAGTGTTGACTAATGAAATTGTGCAAGGTCAAGATAATGTAAACTAGGACAGTAGGGTAAGGCCATGGAAGTTACAACATTGCCAAATATAGTTCACAACAAAACTTGATTGTATGCCTGTATTCACATTGTTTTCTTTGCACTGTAGTGAATTTATTATAGAAGGGAGGGAGGAAATAAACTTTTATATCATGCCTATTATGAGCCAAAGAGTGGACCAAAAGCTTTACAAATAATATTTCATGAGAATATTTCTATTAAGTAATAAGTGTATCTTTGGTAAACCATTAAGAAACCAAGCATCCTCTAAAAGGATAAGAATTAAAATATTCACAATACAATAAAGAAAATTAAGTCCACATAGAATGTGGGAAAAAGTGATGCACTGTTCAATAAAGGTTAATACCAATTATTTTGAATGCACTAATGAAATCCAGATTTTTAGGTCTTGATAAAAGAATTAATTTGAAGACACAGCAAACACAACAGAAGAATGTCATTGTGTAATATTGCATCTAGTTTAATATTCTTGTAAAAGAAGGAATTTTTAATAAAAATATCAATCTCGAGTGAGGGGGAGTAGGTCTGACAGTAAGTAGTTTGTGTTCAGTGCTGAGATAGATGAATGAAGAGATTAAGAGGTTATTACTGAAAAATTCTGAGTCTCACCAAGTTGGAGCAAAGCAGAGTGAGAGTTATATTTAGTGTGTCTTACTGCTCACTAGCAAAAAGCCACTGATTATGGGAAGTCAGGGAGCTACATATTACTGAAGTTCAGTGGGATTTATCAGTTTCTAAGTGAGTTTTCTAACATAAGCACACCTTAATCATAGCTGGTTGAAGACTTCTTAGTTCACTTATGACATCATAATGTTACAGAACAAGGAAATATGCAAAATGTAAAAGTAAAAGCATGTCCAAACAACACTGACATAGTGTGCCTTTCTTTACAATGTCCTTTGATACTTATTATTTTCAATAATTTCAATATTTATCTTTCTACTGTTTGTGAGATATGAGGTAAAATCTTTGCTGAGCATTTTTCACATTATTTTAGCTATCTGGAACAGTTTTATATGAAATTTAATATTTTGCAGTCCTTTAAGGAAAATTTGTTAATATGCTTTGATCACACATTCATTCGGTAATGCTTTGTCATATATGTTTGCTAATTCCATAAACATCATTGTTTTTTTAACTTGTACTCTGAAACATTTAATGTAATTGTTTCCTTAATCAATTGCTTCCCCTACTTTGGCTTCATAGTCACTGTAAAAAGTTTTCACTTGTAATTGAAATAACCTATTTTATAGGGTTGCAAAACTAAAACAAACTCAAGACACAAACTCAGAAGAAAAGACTGATTGTAAAAATTCCAAATAACAAAATCTCAAAGAAAAACATTGCAAGGGGAGGAGCCAAGATGGCAGAATAGGAAGACACATTTATGCTAGCTCTGAAACCAGTCTACAAAATATCTGTAAAGAAGAACTCCTAACAAATTATGTAGTGGTGGAAGCCACAGAACAACAGAGTGGAGGAGATTTCCATTCCAGAAAGACCTGAAAAACCCACAGCAAAGGTCCATGGCACACTGGACCAGAGCCAAACCTTGGCGGCACAGCCCCAGGGAGGAACGAATCTGAGCAGGCTTCACTGATGGAATCTCCAGTGGCCACTGGGATCCCACCACCCCCAGGCGCTTCAGGTCAGTAAGAGAGACTTGTGGGCTGGCCAAGAGGGGAGTGGGGAGTCTCCATAATTCAGGCCCCCTCGGAAGGCAGTGGCAGAGGCAGAGGGTGTCCAGAGGCTCCCAGAGCCGGCAGGGGCTCTGCAGGAGCTCCATTATGGAAGGTCTCTGCATAAACCCCCTGAGGGAACTGAGCCTGGGAGGCAGCCCTGCCCCCACCTGAGAATCTGATTTAATCTTATCCTGAATAGCAGCCGTGCCCTCCACTGAAAGCCCTGAGGCTGGGGAGCAGCATTTGAATCTCAGACCCCAAGCACTAGCTGGGTGGATCTAGGCAGGGGTGGAGAGGAATCTCAGAAGTCAAGCAACTGGCTGGGAAAATGCCCAGAAAAGGGAAAAAAAAATAAGACCATAGAAAGTTACTTTCTTGGTGACCAGATATTAGCTCCTTTTCTTTCTGAGAAGGAGGAACAATGCTTACCATCAGGTAAAAACATAAGAGTCAAGGCCTCTGTATCCAAAACATCTGAAATAGATGTCCAATGGGCTCAGGCCATGGAAGAGCTCAAAAAGGATTTTGAAAATCAAGTTTGACAGGTGGAGGAGAAACTGGGAAGAGAAACGAAAGAGATGCAAGAAAAGCATGAAAAATGGGTCTATACCTTGATAAAGGAGACCAAAAAATTGCTGAAGAAAATAACACCTTGAAAAATAGGCTAACTCAATTGGTAAAAGAGTTCAAAAAGCCAATGAGGAGAAGAATGCTTTCAAAAGCAGAATTAGCCAAATGGAAAACGAGGTTCAAAAGCTCAGTGAAAAATATAGTCACAAAAAATTAAAATGGAACAGATGGAGGCTAATGACTTTCTGAGAAACCAAGAAATCACAAAACAAAGCTAAAAGAATGAAAAAATGGAAGATAATGTGAAATATCTCACTGGAAAAACAACTGACCTGGAAAATAGATCCAGGACAGACAATTTAAAAATTAGGGGACTACCTGAAAACCATGATCAAAAAAAGAGCCTAGACATCATCCTTCATGAAATTATCAAGGAAAACTGCCCTGGTATTCTAGAACCACAGGGAAAAATAAGTATTCAAGGAATCCACTGATCACTGCCTGAAAGAGATCCAAAAAGAGAAACTCCTAGGAACATTGTGGCCAAATTCCAGAGTTCCCAGGTCAAGGAGAAAATATTGCAAGCAGGTA
>CM053769.1:172677436-172697675 GCA_028658325.1 Potorous gilbertii | reverse complement strand
GAAATATAGTTAGTCTTACACAACATGACTATTATGGAAGTCATATGCAAAACTACACAGATATGGTCTATATTGAATTCCTTGCCTTCCCAAAAGGAATAGGTGGGGAGGGAGGGATGGGGAGAAACTGGAACTCAAAGTTTAAGGAACAACCGTTGAGTATTGTTCCTACTACTAGGAAATAAGAAATACAGGTAATGGGGAATTGAAAGTTATCTGGCCCTACAGGATGAAAGAGAAGATGGGGTAAGGGAAGGGAGGGATGAAAGAAGAGAGAGCAGATTGGTGATATGGGTAATTAGAATGTCCAGTGTATTGGGGAGGGGGGAGGGGACAAATGGGGAGAAAATTTGGAACCCAAAATTTAGTGAAAATGAATGTAAAAAGTTAAATAAATAAATTTATTTAATAAAAAAAAGGAAAAGAAAAACATTGCAAGGGCATGAGTTCAAATTGAATTTCTAGAAGAAATAAAGCTGGAGTTCAGAAATGATTTTGTAGAGGAAATAAAAAGCTAGAAAGAACAATATGAAACATAATCATAGCTACATAGGAAAGATTTGAAAGGGAGTGAATAATTGAGCACAAAAGTCAGAAAACCTTATCCAAGCTGTATATGTCTTGAAAATTGCAATGGATCAAATAGACATTAATGACTCTGTGAGGCAAGAAATATTAAAAAAATCAAAAGAAGAAAAAGATAGGAAAAAATATAAGGAATATCACATAAAAAGCTGACCAGCACCAGATAATTTAAGAAACATTAGACTATCTGGATGTGATTATCAAAAAACAAGTTAAGATCTAATTTCAAGAAATAAGGAAAGAAATATGTGAGTATCTCTTTGAATCAGAGGAAAAGTAAAAATAGAAAAACTCTACTAGTTAGCTCTTAAAATAAACCTCAAAATGGAAACTCCAAGGAACACAGTAGCAACAGTTTAAAGCTTCTATATAGAACAAACAAAAGCAATACTGCGGCTAACCAGAAATAAAAGACTCAAGAAAGTATGGATCATAGTTGGGATCATACAAGATTTAGCAGTCGCTACTACAAAGGAGTGGAAAATGTGATTATGATAGCTCAGTCATTTAGATTTGTAGTCTAGAATGATTTGCCTGTCAAAATTAGGGATTATCCATAGGAATGAAATATTTCCTTTGGTGAAATAGATGACTTAAAAATATTCACAATGAAAAACCTGGAGTTGAATAAAATTCTTGAAATATCAATTGTGGAATCAAGAGAAACATAACAAGGTAGATACAAATAAGCACTCATAAAAGATTCAGCAATGATCAAGTACACACATTGAAAGGAAATAATACAAATATCCTCTCATAAATGTAATGCCTCAGAGGATGATTTCAACATATTTTCATTGTGTTAAAAATAGAAAAGGAAGGTAGATGAAAAGGAATATGTTAGGGAAAAATGGGTGAGAGAAATTCTCATATAACCAAGTTATACAAGCCGAAGTTCATATGGGGAAGAATTAATCAAAGATTTGGATGAATGCATAGAAATGGATAAAACAATCCTTTTCTCTCAACATGGAAAGAGGAAGAAAAATGAGAGAGGATAGTGGGTAATAAAAGAGAGTGTTGATTCAAGGAAGAATCAGTTACAAATTCATACCACAGAAGGTGCATGATGAAAAGATTTTAAGAAGAAAAACAAAATGATAAGATCCTAAGAGTGGGCTTCCAATGATGGAACACAAGAAGTAAAACAATTAGTGCTTATACCTTAAGCACTAGTTCTAAGCATACTCTTCACCTTCTATTCATCTGTATCTATATCTATATTTTATCTACATCTATATCTACATCAATTTCTATATCTATATTTGTATCTATAGCTATGGTTATATCTATAGCTATGTATATCTATATCCATCTATCTATACACACAAAAAGATAGAGAAAAGTCAATAGCATGGAAAAAAAATTAAATATCATAATTGTGAGTGAAATAAATTCACTTTTGAAATGGAAGAAGATGGCAAAATGTATTAGAAAGCAGAACACATCTGTTGTTGACAAGAAACATTAGAAACATAAAGATTTATACCAAGGTAAAACATTAGATTGAAACAAAATTTGCAAGGCTCAGGTAAAAGTAAGAGTTATCAGTAGCAATCATGATATCAGATAAGGCAATTATGAAATAAACTTGGTTAAAAGAGATAAACAAGGCAATGCATTATGTTGAAAGCTACCAGAGACTATGAAATAATATCTATCTCTACCAAATGAAACAGTAATTAAATAGAAAAATGAAAACTGAAATGAATTACCAGGAGAAATAAACAGTAAATTGATAATAATGTGGAGCCTAGACAAATCTAACCAAAAAATAAACAAGAAATGAGTTACAAACGTGGGCTGAATTTGAGAAAGAATGATATGATAGCTTTCTGGTGGTTGTTGACTAAGAATAATAAGTATGCAATTTTCTCACCTTTGCATGGCACTTTTACAAAATTTTAAATTCATCAGGGCATAAAACCTCACAAACAAATGCAAAAATATTTATTACAGCTTTTAAATAGTAATATGCATTAAATGTTATATTCAATAAATTTTGCCTAAGAAAGAATTCAGCCACATTGAAGACCAAATAATTTAATCCTAAAAGAGGAGTGCATCAAACAATAATTCCTAGAAGCAAGAGAAACTTTCATCAAACATAATGCCACCAGTCAGAGAGTATTCCAAAATTTGGAGAACATAGACAAATTAGATTTTAGGTGAAAATGTATATCTCTAAACATTTTTATCAATAAGAGATAAAAAGAACAGAGCAATCAGGGATCCAATTGGAAAAGCTTGAAAACAATTTTTAAAGAAAGTATTAAATATGAAAATAGAAATGCTAAAAGTAAGGAAGAGATTAATTTTTAAATTGAGTAAAATAAAAGAAAGAGACACAAAAAGTAATAAGTTTGACTTCTGATTTGTTAAAAAAGAAAGTGAAACAAATAATGTCCTAGCTAAACATGAAAAAAACATCCATGATAGCATTTTCATAATTGAAAAAAAATACATTCATATCTAATAATGAGGAAACCAAGGAAATTATTAAAAGCTATTTTGCTCAATCATAAACCAACATATCTTATAATATAAATATAAACTTACAAAATGTAAAATGTCAAGAATAATATAATAAGAAATAGAAAAATAAGGGTAATTATCTCTGAAAAAAGTATTCAATAAACCATTAATGAATTTCCAAAACAAAAATATCCAAAAATATGTGAATGCACAAGTAAATTATATAAACCACTTGACGAATAATAAATTATATTTATTTATTTATTTATTTAGGGGAAAATTAAATAAATTATTTGCAAGAAGGCTGCATCAAGATATTGACAGATTATATAACATGACCACTTTGTAATTTTTTTCCAGGAATTCATGGTTGAATCTTTATTAGGAAAATAATGAAAAGAGACCATATTTACAATAAAAATAAAAATCATATTTTTTCATTAGGTGCTGAAAACCTTTTGACAAAATAAAACAGGCATTCCTATTTAAAAAGCACTAGAAGTCATAAGACTATGCAAATCTAATTTTAATAAAATAAGTAATCTCTATCTAAAACCAAGGGATAGTATTGTCTTGAGGTTAAAGAGGCCTTTTCAGTAATAGTAGGAATAAAGCATGGAAGTACATTATTGCAGTAAGTATTTGGTATAGTACCAGAAATGTTTTCAGGCAATAATAGAATAAGTAGAAATTAAGAGACTAATCGCAGGCCAAGAGGCAACAGATTTGTCAGTTTTGCAGATATGATAGAAGACTCACTAGAGAGTTTTTAAAAAGTAGCTGAAAATTGTTACTAATAAATTCAGCAAATAAGGAAGGTATCAAATAAGCTACATGTTATCTGCATTTATATACATATATATATATATATGTATATATATATATATATATATGCAAAAAACTCTTCAGAAAAAGATAGAAACCAAAATTCCATTTACAGTAATTAGAGAATATATAAATTATTTCTACATAACACTGCCATTACTTATATAAGAACTATATGAATATCAACATCAAATACTCCTTAAGCAAATGAAAACAGAATCAAAAAACTGGAAAAATATTAATTGCTCCCTGATAGACCAAGCCAATATAATATAAATGACAATAACATTTAAATTAATTCACTTATTTAGAACCATCCCATTCAAACTATCAAATCATTCCTTGACAGAGCTAGTGAAAAATTACCACAAAAGTGAAAAACTCAAGAGAAATATTTAAAAGAAAAGAGGGAAAGAAAGGGTATTTGGCAATATCCAATCTCAATATTTGCTATAAAATTGTAATTGGAATGATTACAATCAAAAGTAGAAAGATCAATAAGTGGAATAAATTATTAAGTGCATTATATAAAGAAGCAAATGAGCAGGATAGACTAATTTTTGATAAAATCATGGATCCTAGTTACTATAGCAAAACATTACTATTTGACATAAACTTCTGAGACCTGAAAGCAGTCAAGTAGAAGCTAGAACTAAACCAAAATGTGAATATATACCCGAGTATACCAAGATAAGTTCTAAATAGCTTTGTGGTTAGATACGATGGACAGCATCATTAAAAAAATAGAGAATAAAGGAAGCAATTACCTTTCAGATTTCTGGATAGGGGAAGAATTAGGACAAAACAAAGATTAGAAAAGATTACATTAGATCCAAATTATAGTTTTCATTATATAAACCTGGAAAGATTTTTTTCACAAAGTGATGTAGCTAAACTTAGAAGGGAAATAGGTAATAGCAAAAAAATCTTTACAGTACGTATCTCTGATAAAACTTCTCTCTCTCTCTCTCTCTGTCCCACATATATGAATTACACACATATTTGAATCATATATGTATATATGCATATATGTGCATGCATGTGTACATGCATATATGTGTATACACTTACACACACACACACACATATATATATATATATATATATATATATATATATATGCATACCCACAAATGTGTTTGTGTGCATGATTCAAATTTATAAGAATGAGACATTACAATTGTACTAATAATTTTTATTACTAAGAATTCAATACATATATAATTATATATCTTTAATTACCTCTGTAAACCAATGTATATTTACTGCTTGATTTCTACAAAACCACATGGGCATATTCTTGTCTTCTTATCAAAATCGTATTAATATTAATAATTTCCATCCCCCCTCAAATTGCATTCTGTGGAGAAATGAAGTACTATCTTTAGTCTTTTATGGTTTCATGTTAACAGCTGTTAATAGAATTGAACTACATTCTAGATTTCTACTCACTTAGAAAGTCAGTATAGAAAAATGACACTGTCTTTACCTCAAGGATATTGCTTTCAAAAAGCACACACCTCCAGTGATGAAGACTAGGATGAGATATTAGTACAATGGCTTATCTTTGGGTCAGAAAGATCTGGGTTCAAGGCCTGATTCTTATATAAACTCTGTCATGTGACCATGGTGCAAAAGTAAGGACTTGACATACTCTGGAGGACATGCTATCACAAGTTCTTAGATCGGCCTTTCTAGAAGGAAAGGAAACATTTGAGGGGAAATAATTACTTTAATCAAGTAATCAAGTATATATAGATATATAGATATATAGATATAGATATAGATGTAGATATCTTCATACATACATAGTTACCAGAGAGAAAAGCACCACCATCTCATCTGGTACACAAACCTATGCCCCAAAGTAAAAACCTCATCTCAGAGTACTTACACATTTTTCAGAGGCAGAGGGCATCACAAACCTTGAGAACCAGTGCTTCTTTAACAAAAGATGTGGGACTTTCTACAAATCTTCCATTAATGGGTAGGGAAGATCTTCCCATTAAGAAGCAAAATTATATTAACAATAACCCAAATTACATTATCAATACACATGAGCAAGTCACTTCTACTATCGGTACCTGAGAAGTAATCTAAAAGTCAATTATATTGTAATTTTAAATCTTCCTAGGCAAGGGATATTCTAAGAGTTTCCTATACTAATGAAATCACAGGGCTGGGATAAAAAGCCAATTATAACTTTTCATTCATTTTGAAATCTAGTTATGTCATAGCAATCTTTTCATCTTTCTAGACAATTTTATCCAAATTAATATTTTAAATTCTAAAAAAAAATCACTGCAATTTAAATTACCTATGAAAGCATTCTGGCAATTTTTTTCAATTCTCTTGGTTGCATAGTGAACAATTGAGGGTTGTGTTTTCAGTGATTTAGGACAAAGTGAGTACTTAAGTGAAGAGTGGAGATATTTCAAAAACACATATTTTAATGTCTTGAATTCATTTGTTTATTCCAACAATGAATCATTGATTCTGAAAGTTACAAAAATAAAAATAGAGTGAAAAATAAAGTTAAATTCTTATCCATTGCTGCTAGTCATGGTAGAAGTGATGGATGGCACCTGTAACTCACTGTAACACCCACCAAAATAAGATAAATCATTGCAGAAATGTACATTGAGCAGCTAACAAAATCAGTCATGTTTTGAATGAAAATTCATTAACCAATTTTCACCCTTTCTAAGTATCCCCCTGGATGATATTATTAGATTTTTTGAGGAGGGATGATGAAAAAGAAACCTGAGCCACATGAATAGACTGCTCATGTTCCTGAAGAAAATCATTGACTCTCTCATTTTCCCCATCGACCCTCTTGCCTACAGTGGACTCTGTTAATCACTTATAGAGGAGAAATTAGATTTGTGTTTCAGTATTTATCTTCATATTTTATAAGGATATTTAATCTGAAATTAAGAACAGCTATTACAATTACTCAAAGGGTCAAGTAACACTTAATGTGAGATGTACATGCCTCTCGTGTTCAAAGATGGAATTTTTTTCACCATGACATTCTTCTTCCTCTGGTGTTCAATGTTCAGACAGTGATCTATAAATTCTGTATGACATAAAACAAAAAAAATTTGATACTACACAGGTTTGAAATACAAAAGTACATTTAAAATGGAAATTTAAAACGTATCAATACAATTTATGCAAATACTACAATGCAGATTTGAATTCATTCATACCTGACTTTCAGAGTGACTTTTGTGGCTTCCCATAAATTCACCTTACAGTACCCATCTGATAATGTATGATATTTAAAGGATACCAATGATGTATTAAGACTCTGTTTTGATTGTCTCTCACTTGCATCACATAACTAACTGGCACTTCTTTTTCAGGCATATATTTCATCAATGACTTTCTTTACTTCATAATTCTCAGTTTATGTATTACAGGTTGTTCACAACCACCAGGCATTCTGATGATATTTGTTCTCAGTTATGCAGATACTGGAGTGTGACATATCTCACAATCATATGCCTTTAACAGAATAATGATATTAAAATAGTCTTTTCTCCCAAAACGAAATTCAAAGCAACTAAAAGTAAATTCTTAATTTTCCTGTGTAATCCAGTATGGATTTGTCTACAACATCTGTCCAAGCTATATATATAGAGCACTAAATGAGATATCTAACTCTGTTATGTTTTGTCTCACCTCACTGGAATGGAAGCTCCTTGAGGGAAGGGTCTACTTTTATTTCTGGTTTATTTTCATTCTCTTATCACTTTTCACAGTGTCTGACACATACTAAGAACTTAATAAATGTTTTTTGACATGATGCAGCCTGACTCTATAGGATGACCGACCCTCTATGCATATTACAAAGTCTGAATAATTCTTCATTCACTTAGATTTACCTGAGAGAATAGTAAACTTAAATATTTGGAATCATCATCAATCTCATCCAGGAGAGTCTTCAGTGTTCTTTGGCTTGCTGTTATCAGTGTAATACCATTTGCAAGCAGGACAACTAAAATGATCTTACATCTTTGCTTTGCAGTCTATGATATATCACAAATATGATAATTGGGAATACCTATATTGAGTATACATCTATCTACTTTTGTTATACCTTACATAATACCAATTATAAGAGGTCATCTGTGTCATTATATAATTCAAGAAATATCCCAAATTATGATTTGTGTGTGAGAGAAATCTTTTTTGAGGAGAGTTTTTAATGCAGTATTTTGCTGTGTACATGTTGATTTATATTAACAAAATTAAGATAATGGAATTTTGTGTTTATTACATTTTTCAGTCAGTTTCAAATGCCAAAGTTGATAGCTACATTGGCATATCACTCACAAGATTTTTGCTCTTCCCTTTTAATACCCTGATCAATGATGCTTTTCACATCTGTGTGGAGTATTCTCATAATATATTTTTTAATATTGAACAGCAAGCATCTATATAAGTTGTTATTTCCTTTTCCTTAGATATTTTTTGGTGGTGTTATATATCTCAGATTTATGTTCCCCTTATACATATCATTATTCAGATACTTTGAGAAATCAGTCCCACAATATGCTTGTGGTTGTTTTGCCTCTAGCATTAACATTTTTTTGTGTATATATGGTCTAGTTCAGCTGCTTTCTCCATCTCTCTATAGTCCTTATCCATCTCCTGTATTACTACCTTTTCTTGACAGAGGAGTTTGTGTCACTCAGTGAAACTAATGGGTGCTATGCAGAACTATCCAAGATGAACAGATCATAGTAGAGAGTTAAGACAAAAGGTGATCAATTGAAGAAGGAAAAGAGAAATCACTCCAGTGTCTTTGCCAAAAAATCCCCATGGGCAATACTAAAATGATAAAAGAGATGGTACTGGAAGATGAGTGCTTCAGGTCAGAAGGTGTCCAAGACATTGCTAGGGAAAGGGGAGGACAACTGCAAGTAGCTCCATTATTAAAAAAAAAAAGTAGTTGGATCAAAGCTGAAAGGAAGCTAAGCTGTAGATGTCTCTGGTGATAAAAGGAAAGTCTGACATTATAAAGAACAATATTGTGTTATAAATCAAGGTAAGCTAGATGTGGTCAAATATAAGATGGAAAGGTTAAATATCTTGAGTGTCAGTGAACTTAAATGGATGAGAATGGGTGAATTTAAATTAGATTATCAATACATGTTTATTGTGGGTAAGAGTACCTTAGAAGAAATGGTGTAGCCCTCATAAATAATAAAAGAATGAGAAAAGCAGTATTAGGGTATAATCTCAAAAATGAAAAAATATCTGCCCAAGGCAAATCATTAAACATCACAGTAATACAAGTCTATACCACAACTGATGATAAAGAGTCCAGAGTTGAGCAGTTCTGTGAAGACCTATAATATCACCAAAAAAGACACCATGTTCATCAGGGGTTGGAATGCTAGAGTAGGAAATCAAAAGATAATTGGAATGCAAGCAATTTTACCCTTGGATTACAAAATGAAGCAATGCAGAGACTAATAGACTTTTGCCAAAAGAATTCTCTCAACACAGCAAATACTGTTTTTCCACAACCAAATAGGTTACTCTACACATAGATATGATCTCATGGTTAATATAGAAATGAGATTGATTACATACTGTGCAGCCAAAAATAAAGAAACTCCATATAGTCAGTTAAATAAGACCTGGAGTAAATGTGGCTCAGATTATGAGCTTCTATTGTAAAATTCAGAGCTAAATTGAGGAAAGTGGAGAAAACCACCAAACCATAAAGCATGACTTTACATCTTTTACAATTGTGAATTAGAAGAGGTGAATAGATTTGAGACATTAGATCTGATAATTAGTGCCTAAAAGCTAGACCAGGGGTTTACAATATTGCACAGGAGAAAGCAACAAAAAGACATTCCAAAGAAAAATAAGAGTAAGAAAGTAAAATGAGGCTTTACAAATAGCTGAGGAAAGAAGGAAAGTGAAAGGGAAAGGTAAAAGGGAAAGATATACCCAACTGAATGCAGATTCCAGAGAGTAATATGGCAAGAAAGAAAGTTTTCATAAACGATCAATGCAAAGAAATGGAAGAAAGCAATAGAATGGGAAAGACAAGGAATCTCTTCAAGGAAATTAGAGATATCAAGAATATGTTTTATGCAAAAATGAACATAATAAAAGTTTAAAAAGGTAAGAGCTTAACAGATGAAGGATAGATTGACAAAAGATGACTAGAATACAGAGAACTATACAAGAAAGAGCTTAACAATACCAATAACCACAATTAAGTAGTTGCTTATATAGAGCCAGACATACAGTGGATGAAGTCAAGCGGACCTTAGGAAACATTTCTAACAATAAGACTTGAAGAAGTGATGGAATTCCATCTGAGTTATTTAAAATATTAAAATATGATACTATTAAAGTGCTGTACTCAACATGCCAGTAACTTTGGAAAACTCGACAATGTTCACTAGATTGGAAAAGACTGAGACATAAGCTAATCTTTTTTTTAAATTATTGAACAACTGGACTCATTTCGCACATCAGCAAGTCTATCCTTAAGATTCTGCAAGTTAGGCTTCAGGAATATGTAAAATAATAATTTCCAGAAGAAGAAAATGGTTTGTAGAGGCAGAAGAATTAGAGACCAAATTGTGAACATTCACTGGATTATGGAGAAGGCGTGAGAGTACCATGAAAACATCTACTTCTGCTACATTGACTACACTAAAGGCTTTGACTGTGGATCACAACAAAAGGTGATAAGTCCTCAAAGAGATGGGAATACTAAAACATCTTTTCTCCTGAGGAACCTGGATGCAGACCCACAAGCAACAGTTATAGTCAAACATGCAACAACTGATTAATTTGAGATTGGGAAAGGAGTACAACAAGGCTATATTTTGTCTATTTAATTTATATGCAGAGTACATCATGCAAAATATCAGGGTGGAGAAATATCAACAATCTCAGATATGCAGACAATACTATTATGCTGGTAAAAAGTGAAGAATAAAGAAGCCTCTTGATGAAGGCAAAAGAAGAAATTGTAAAAGCTAGCTTGAAGCTTAATATGAAAAAAAGAAAAAAACACTAAGATCTCTACCCCTGGTCCCAATGCTTCCTGAGAAATAGAAAGAGAAGAAATGGAAGCTGAGTTGTATTTTATATTCTTAGGCTCAGAGATCACTGCAGATAATGACTTAAGCAGAGTAATTAATAGCTTACTCCTTGGAAAGAAAACCAGGGAAAACCAGGACAACATACCAAGAAGCAAAGGCATCACCTTACTGACAAAGGTCTGTGCAGTCAAAGGCATGGAAAGTTGAGTGCTACAGAATTGTCATTTTTCAATTGTGGTGGAGAAAACTTTTGAGAGCCCCTTGGACATCAAGGAGATCAAATAAGTCAATAGCAAATAAATTAATTCAGATTATTCACTTGAAGGTCAAATTCTGAAGCTGAAATATTTTGTCTGCATACTCAGAAGACAGGACTCAATAGAAAAGATTCTGATATTTGGAAAGATTGCACACAAAAGGAAAAGGGGACAGCAGAGGATGATATGAACTAATAACTATCATGGAAACAATGAACAAGAACATAGACAGACTTTGACAGATCATAGAAGGTAGAAGGACTTGGCAAGGTGGTCATGAAGACTTGGACTTGACTGAACAACAACAACAGTTTCACCAAACACCTTAATGCCTACACCAGTAATCACACCATAGAATGAAGGCTTATAAGCTATTTTGTGTTGTGGACCCCTTTGTTAGTCTGGTCAAGCCTTTAGCACCCTTGCCAAAATGATGATTTGTTGCCTATACTTCTTTTGTTATTAATTAAATATTTTTTTTAGTTTTCTACAATCAGTTCCATAAATCTTAGATCCCCTTGATTTCCAGTTCTTGGCCACCACAAAGAGAGATGCTATAAATATTTTTGTACATGCGGTACCCTTTCTCATTTCTGTTACCTCTTTGGGATACTGTCCCAATAGCCATATTGCTGGGTTAAAGGGTATATACATTTTTGTAGCCCTTTGGGCATAGTTCCAAATTGCTCTCCAGAATGGTTGGATCAGCTCACAGTTCCAATTTTCCCACATAAATGACTTCAGGGTTACTATGATTGCTTTGATCTCTTACTAAGATTTCCTTCAATTCCCTTTTATCTTCTACTGCTAAATTTTATTTTGTAAGGGAATACTGCATGTAAACTTTGGCTCTTGTCCTTGAGATTGTAGAATCAATATTCTATCCTTAACAAGCATTTTTGTAGACTATCATATATGCCTCTTGGCATGCAGATAAAATGCTGGGGATTAATGTGCTTTTTTAGGCTCCTTTTCATTCTTCTTTTTGTCAGTTATTGTACACTGTTTAAGCCTCTGCATTAAATTATTGTAGTCAGCATCAATGCTATCTCATTCATTCATAGCTGTATTTATTTTAAACTTATTTAAACAGGATAGATTGGAGTTGTCTTATTTTAAAACTTTACCTCTTTAGATAGATTTTTTTTTCTAGCTTTCTACTGATTTTGGTTTTTGTTCTAAAATTTAGTGGTGATAACGTACACAGAAAGTTGAGTCAGGAATAGATCTCACATCAGTATTTTGTTTCATTTTGGTAGAAAAAAACTAAATTTAATGCCCTATGGTATTATTAGTTTCTCCTCATTACTAGAATTTTATTATTCTTTCTTGAGTCAGTATTCATGAAGAAAATGTGTAAAGTTACAGAAAAAAAGTATTTTTTTTTACCAATTTTATAATTTAATCCTGATCCATATTGTTAAACACATTATTCAATATTCTTATCTACTCCTATATTTGAACTGAAGTAATTTCATATTTAAATGTATGTCAGTTTAACCTGCAGATTCATATATGGATATATTTTAAAAATCTCTAATATTTTATAATCTTCAAAAAAAGCTGATAAAACATGATTAACTTCATGGTTGCTTTTTTATATATGCTTATAATGAGGATGGCTAAACAAGATGTTTAAATCTCCAAGGAAATGATGACATTGCTTTTGGATTCAAAATGAAGTCGTCTTCTATTTGTTTCTTCAAAAATTGCCCATTAACTACCCTTTCACTTAGCGACTAATTTGATCCTGTATTCTATTTTCTTCTGCATAAAGACTGAAATGATTAGAATCACCCAATGGTTTGTCCATTTTTTGGTCAATGGACAAGAAGAAATTTTCCATCACTCTGAAACTGACACTATAAGCAATGGATGGACACAGTCATTTTAAAAAATTTTCCTTTTATTCATTATTTACCGTGGACAAAGAATTTAACACCAAGTGGCCACATATTTCATTATAATTCACTCTATGCTTAGCCAGCAGTGTTTGGAAAGAAGAGATATGCTGTTAACAGTGTGTTAATTTTTTCAAGATATTGTATTTAATTTCTAAATAATTGCAAGTTTTCCTTAAGTTACTTTTTATTATGATTAAATTTCTTATTTTTGCATTTGCATAATTCAGTTTTGCTATCGTAATTATATAATTTTGAAACTCCTAAGAATAAAAATAGAGTAGTATTGGCTTATCACAAAATATAACACCAATTAATATTTCCTCATCATAAAGTATTCTTTTGAAGACCACATTATTAAATAGGCACATTAAACTGACCTATGTCTTGACCATGTGCAGTGTTTATATTTGTAAGCAATTCAATAAATTACCCTACCAGATTTAAAGTAATTACTTTAAACAGGTGAGAAAAGTTTTATTGAATTGAACTTTCAATCAAAGACAAGGAATATAATGTCCTTGATTGTTAAGGAAGGAAGGAAAATCATTGGATGAAATGGAATTACAATATATATGAAGTATATTGGAACAGACTGAATAGACTATGATGTATGCTATGGGTCTTGTATAAAATGGCAGACTAGTATAGAAAACAGTACTTGAATGTTTAATTACCTGGGGGTGAGACATTCTAGTCAACCTACTGAAAGAGAATTACTTGAAAGGTGAAAATCCTCCCCCTGAAATCACCCTTCAATAGAACATTTTCTGATTTTTGAACATTTAGAGATTTTGGACTTCTTTTGCCATCTAAGGAGTGTTCTTGGAATATTGGTGATATGAGGTGATATTGTGAACTGAAGACAATCTAGACAAAATATGGAAAAATCTGTTTTGTTTTTCTATGATCAGCCTAGTACAAAGCTATACAAAAATGATAGAAAACTACATGAGGGCCCTGCAAAAGGGAATACATTTCAAGAAGACATTTTTGTTATCAAGTTATATTATTAATCCACTTTATACTTGATTCCTAAAAATAGGATTTCTAGGTTAAAATGTATGGACATTTTAGTCACTTTAGTTGCATAATTGCAAATTGCTCCCCAGATGTTTGTATTAATTCAGAGCTCCACCAAGAATACACTTACATGTCTGTGTAACTAAATGCCCACCAACATAATTATGTGGCTTTGAAAGGTACAAGAATATTCTGAAATTTTTCAAAGATTGAAAGAAACTATATGAAATCAATTTATTCTGTACTTTAAGGAACTAAATTGTGTTCCTGTATTTCTATCAAAAGAAATTAGAAATCACGTGTTTAGTAGATGTTTTTTATTAGTTGCTGTGTCTAAAATGTTTATTATCTTGTGGCCAACTTGAACCAGATTTAACTTAATTGGATGGTCATCACATTCAATTACTGGTTCCATAGGTTAAGTTTTTCCAGCTTGGTAAGGTCTGTATCTAAAGTTGTGCTGGCTGACATAACCTTCTATATCCTAGGGCAACTTTTATGTCATGAAAAGGTAATAGAGTATTAATTCTCTGAAGCAACAGTATGTTACTGTCAACTAAATTTAATAATTCTTTCTCCATGAACAAAATAAAGAAAATTTTATATAGAAACATTTTTATATTAAGCATTACAATGGGTCCACAAGAAAAACAGTGGAATGAATGATTAAATGAATCGCTTATTAAGTGCTTGCTGTATTCTAAGAACTATTCTAAGTCTTGGGGAACCAACAGAAAAGGTAGACTGCCATCTCTCAAGGAGCTCACATTAAAAATGGGGAGATACTATATATGAAAATTTTAGCTGCATGTCAGGTCCCATACTCCTTAAGTTGCAGGGGCAAAGAGGTGGTAATGTTACTTAATGTGATTTCCACTGATACAGTTATAGAAGTTTATGATGTAAAATCATTTGACATTATAAAAGAATTTGATGACAAAAACTTTATTTTCTAGATTTTTAGTACATGTGGCCTTAGAAGTAAATGCTAGACTGCATCTCCATAGAAGTGCTTTTCAAGATGATAGACGAGGAAACTAGTCTGGGAGAAAAAAGATTCCCAAGGTTCTTGGTTTCAGGACACTTGACTTAGTTTCAGCATCCATAGATATCTGAGGGGAAATGGTATTCATTAATTCAACTGTCTTTCTATCTATCTATCTATCTATCTATCTATCATCTGTCTCTCTATCTTGGGGAGGCAATTGGTGTTAAGTAGCTTGTCCTGCATCACAGAGCTTATAAGTGAAGCTGAATTTGAACTCTGATGAGCTTGACTTCAGGGTTGGTGCTCTATCTATGTGAAAGCATATTAAAAATAATGGTGGTGGTGATAGTGGTTAGACTTATCTGATATATACTATCTCCTATCTGTCATGCAGAGGAACTTGTTGTGTCGTCTAGGATTGCTTGTCTGTTCTGTGAATGGCATTTGGTTCTTGGTTGGTGTAGATAACTGGTGTTTTTTCAGTAGGAGGGAATGTGAGGGCTTTTGTTTTTTCCATAGGAAATGTAAATATTTGGTTGATGGAATGATGAAAGTAGTTGCTTTTTAACTTTTGTTGATGAAAGTAGTTCCCTTCTAATCTTGGTTGCATTGGCTTTGTGCAAAACACTCTTTCAACTTAATGTACCATCTATTTCTTTCTCTCCATCCTATTTGCCACCCCAATTTATGCTTTTCTTCCTCCTTTCTTCCTTTTCCTTCTCATGAGAGCTTTGCTTTTGATCACCTATAAGGTTAATGCGATATAAGATCTTTCCTGTCCATTAATAGGCCTTACGGGAAACCCTGGTGCAGAGCCATTTAGGCTTTGGGTCACAGGGATTCCCACACCTTTCCAATTAAGGGCTGGTTTTCAAGTTTCTCAGGACTAAGGCAATCAAGTGCCCACTCTTTGATTGGAAACTCTATATGTTGTGTTGTTTAGAGGGAAAGATGTGAGAGGAGAGAGAAGTGGACAGACAGAGAAACAGTTTGAGGGAAGAATTAATGTACGGGAACTTGCTCACAGGGAGTCTTGAGGGAGAGAAACATCAGTGGTCCCTGGATTAGAGATGAGTACCTTAATAAATTTTGCCTTCTAGTATCCCAGTAGGAATGTTTCAAACAAATATTTTGATTTTGTCTTGGAGGAAGACAGTTTGTTATATTCTGCAAATCAACCATAGAGATAGGCATATATATTCATAGCAGCTGCTATAGGTGTTGCATTGGCATTACACCACCATTTCCCTCAATGTGTCCTCGCTTCTAAAAATCTCCTCTATTTTCTTTCCCTTTTTGCTATTTCTTCCCTCCCTTCTGTCTACCCCTCACCTCTCCCTCCTCTTGCCTCTCCCAGTAATCATAGGGTAAGTTAAATTTCTCTACCTATGTTAGTCTCTCTTTGAGTCAAATCTTTGAGTCAAATGAGAGTAATGTTCAAACAATACTTATTTCCTTCCTTTCTTTCCCTGTAATGTAATATTCTTTGGAATTTTTGAATGACTAATTAATTCTCTGATTCTAGGAACTCAAGATAGTTTTCCTTAATTATTTCTAGAAAGATATTGTCCAGGCTCTTCTTCATCTTGATTTTCAGTTAGACCAATAATTCTGCAATTATGTATCCTAGATCTATTTTCCAGGTGAGTTGTTTTTTCCAATAATGTATTTTGCATTTTCTATTTTTTTGATTCTTTTGATTTTGCTTGATTTTTGATATCTTATAGCTTCTACTTGCCCAATTCTAATTTTTTAAAATGAATTTTAATGAATTGTTTTCTTCAGTTAAGTTTTCCATTTTGCCTGCTGTATTTTAAAAAGAATTGTTTTCTACAGTCATTTTTGTCTTTCCCTTTCCAAGATGTTGACTTTCTCTTGCATAACTCTCATTTCTTTTCAATTTTTTTCTCCTAATTCTTTTATGTGCCTTTTAAAATCCTTCTTGAGCTCTTTCAAGGGGGCTTTTTAGGCTTGAGACCAGTTAATATTCCTTTCTGAGGTTTTGGATGTGGGTATATTGACTATGTTGTCCTCTTCTGAATTTTTGTTATGAGTTTCCCTCTCACAATAATAGTTCTCTATGGTCAGTGTTTTTCTTTGTTGCTTTTTGCTCATGGTGTTTGCCTTTTTTCCTGCCTTTTATAGTTGATATCTGCTACTAGGGCACAGAAGTCATTGTCCCAAGCTTCTTGTGCTGGAGACCTGGGGCCTAGTCACTGGCTTTGTGTTTTGAAGCCTCAGGTGCTGACAGATGGAGGATATGGGAGTCTGGTTGCTTACTTGGTGTTGAGTTGGAGCTGGTGGTAGTAGATGGTGTGCGCTGAAACCAGGTGATGTTTCTGTGCACAAAGGGTTACAAAGAAGCTCATTGTGTGTGTGTGTGTATGTGTGTGTGTGTGTGTGTGTGTGTGTGTAGGAGTAGTCTGGTAGCTGCAGGATGCCTCTTCACTAGAAATTAGCTAGAGCACTGGAGATGGCCAGTTCTGCTGACTGTGCCAAGGCATGTATGTGTCGGGTTAGGGTGGGGAGGGATATCCTGGTGTTGGTGCTTGGCTACTTCACCACCCTGGGGCTCAGAATCTCCTACTGGTTTGTTGAAGTGAGGCTTGCTGCTGACTTGCTGGGACCACTCACATCCTGTACTCTTCCACTTTCACTGAAGTGAGAGGGACTTTTCTTCTTAATAACCAGTGTCTCTGGGGCTAAAAGACTGCTGCATCCCATCTTTCTGCTGGCTCTGTTGTTCGAGGACTTTTCCTGGAGTGAAATTTTTGGGGTTTTTCAAAGTCAATAAAGGGAGGGTGAGAGTGACCCATTGCTTACTCAACCATCTTGACTCTAGGGTGTTTTTGGATCACAGAAAAGAGGAATAAAAATTGTGAGAGAAAACATCATGTATTTCACTGCTTAAAGTAACAGCACAATAGAAAATTATGAATCCATGCTATCAAGTCTCACAAAAAAGTAGAGGATAACCGATTTTTATGCAAATAAAGGGAAGCGAAGAACAATCTGGAAGAGAAATCAAAATCAGTAATAGTAATAGAAAGCACATGAGAAGGGACAAGATTTACAAGGTTATGGATAGAAACTGGAAATGAAATCTCAAAATAAGTAGTTCAAAATGTTTAATTTTATGGAGAATGAAAATATTAAATGCAGACCAAATAAATATAAGGCCAATGAATCAGAGAATAAAATTCCACAATAGACTGAAAAGGAAGATAAGTAATGAAGAAAATGAGGGGAATAAACACTTCTCTGTAAAAAACAGAAAATGAAATTTTAAATGTTAATAAAAAAATGAATTCAAGAATGGCAGAAGAAGAAGGAATCTACTTGATTACTGAGAAAAAAAAGAATTAAATAACTAGATTAAAACAACTATAAGAAAATAAATTAATAAGCAAAACTTACTGGAAAGAGTAATAAATAAGGTGGATAAAAGAGAACTTCATGGTGAGGCAAAGAGAGCCAGTGGGAATAAGATTGTCTTAAAAATACATGATGCCGAAATAATTATATTCATGGAACAGTATTTACAATGAAAATGTGGAAAAAAATCCTAATTTAAAAAAAATATATCAGAGACAAATGGAGGTAAACTTAAACCTAGCTCTTGCAAACAATTTAATTATTTGTAAATGGAGTGACAGATTAGATTTAAAAAAGTATCTACAATAAGTTACTTAAAGAAAACTGTTGGAGGAGCCAAGATGGCAGAGTAGAAAGATGCACATATGCTAGCTCTGAACCCACAGCCCATAAATTATCTATAAAAAGGAACTCCCAACAAATTCTGGAGCTGTGGAAGCCACACAACAACAGAGTGGAGGAGATTTCTGTTCCAGAGAGCCCTGAAAAACTGACACCAAAGGTCCATTGCACACCGGACCCAGAGCACAGCACAGCCTTTCCCTGGCCCCAAGGTCCTGAGAGGAGCAGATAGGAGCAGGCTTCAGGGATAGACTCTCCAGTGGCCACAAAGGTCCCTCTGCCTACAGGCACAGGGGTCAGTGAGAGAGACTCCTGGGCTGGCTGAGAGGAGAGTGGGGTGTCTCCATAACTCAGGCCCCCTCAGGAGGCAGCAGCGGGGGGAAGCAGTGGACAGGAGCTCCCAAAACAAGCAGAAGCTCAGATCCATTACTGATAGACACTGCATAAACCCCCTGAGGGAACTGAGCCTGGGGGGCAGCCCTGCCCCAACGTGAGAACCTGAATTTAATCTTACCCTGAATAGCAGCCGCACCTGCTAATGAAAGCCCGGAGCCTGGGGAGCAGCATTTGAATCTCAGACCCCAAGCATTAGCTGGGCGGATCTAGGTGGTGGTGGAGAAGAATCTCAGAAGTCAAGTAAATGGCTGGGAAAATGCCCAGAAAAGGGAAAAAAATAAGACCACAGAAGGTTACTTTCTTGGTGACCAGATGTTTCCTCCTTTCCTTTAAGATGAGGAAGAACAATGCTTACCATCAGGGAAAGACATAGAAGCCAAGGCCTCTGTATCCCAAACATCCGAAACAGATATCCAATGGGCTCAGGCCATGGAAGAGCTCAAAAAGGATTTTGAAAATCAAGCTAGACAGGTGGACGAAAAACTGGGAAAGAAATGAGAGAGATGCAAGAAAGCATGAAAAACGGGTCAATACCTTAATAAAGAAGTCCAAAAAAATGCTGAAGAAAATAACACTTTGAAAAATAGGCTAACTTAGTTGGCAAAAGAGGTTCAAAAAGTCAATGAGGAGAAGAATGCTTTCAAAAGCAGAATTAGCCAAATGGAAAAGGAGGCTCAAAAGCTCACTGAAGAAAATAGTTTTCTCAAAATTAGAATGGAACAGATGGAAGCTAATGACTTTCTGAGAAACCAAGAAATCACAAAACAAAACCAAAAGAATGAAAAAATGGAAGATAAGGTGAAATGTCTCATTGGAAAAACAACTGACCTGGAAAATTGATCCAGGAGAGATAATTTAAAAATTATGGGACTACCTGAAAGCCATGATCAAAAAAAGAGCCTAGACATCATCCTTCATGTAATTATCAAGGAAAATTGCCCTGATATTCTAGAACCAGAGGGCAAAATAAGTGTTCAAGGAATCCAC
>CM053769.1:172646298-172676936 GCA_028658325.1 Potorous gilbertii | reverse complement strand
ATCCACCAATCACCGCCTGAAAGAGATCCAAAAAGAGAAACTCCTTGGAACATTGTGGCTAAAATCTAGAGTTCCCAGGTCAAGGAGAAAATATTTCAAGCAGCTAGAAAGAAACAATTCCAGTATTGTGGAAATACAATCAGGATAACACAACATCTAGCAGCTTCGATATTAAGGGATCGAAGGGCCTGGAATAGGATATTCCAGAAAGCAAAGGAACTAGGACTAAAACCAACAATCACCTACCCAGCAAAACTGAGTATAATACTTCAGGGGAAAAAAAGAGTCTTTCAATAAAATAGAGGACTTTCAAGCATTCTTGATGAAAAGACCAGAGCTGAAAAGAAAATTTGACTTTGAAACACAAGAATGAGAAGAAGCATGATAAAGTAAACAGCAAAGAGAAGTCATAAGGGACTTACCAAAGTTGAACTGTTTACATTCCTACATGGAAAGAAAATATTTGTAACTCTTGAAATTTTTCGGTATCAGGGTAGTTGGTGGGATTACAGACACATGCACACACACACGTACATGTATGTGCACACATACACATATAAACATGCACGCACACACAGAGACAGAGAGTACAGGGTGAATTGAATAGGATGAGATTTTCTCTTAAAAAAATTAAGGTAAATGTATAAGAGAAATGTATTGGGAGGAGAGAGGGAGAAATAGAATGGGGCAAATTATCTCTCATTGAAGAAGCAAGAGGAGAGTTGAGAAAAAAACATGAAGTTAACTCTCATCTCATTAGACTAAAGGAAGGAATAAAATGCACACTCATTTTGATATGAAAACCTATCTTACAATACAGGAAAGTGAGGGAGAAGGAGATAAGCAGGGTGGGGGGGATGACGTAAGGGAGGGCAATGGGAGGAAGGAGCAATTTTAAGTCAACACTCGGGGAGTGACAGGATAAAAAGAGAGAATAGAAACAATGCAGGGCAGAATAGGATGGAGGGAAATATAGTTAGTCTTTCTCAATACGACTGTTAATGAAGTCATTTGCAAAACTACACAGATATGGCCTATATTGAATTGCCTGCCTTCCCAAAGGGAATGGGTGGGGAGGGAGGGATGGGGAGAAGTTGGAACTCAAAGTTTTAGGAACAACTGTCGAGTATTGTTCTTCCTACTAGGAAATAAGAAATACAGGTCATGGGGAATAGAAAGTTATCTGGCCCTACAGGACAAAAGAGAAGATGGGGACAAGGGAAGGGAGGGATGATAGAAGAGAGGGCAGATTAGTGATAGGGGAAATTAGAATGCTCAGTGTACTGGGGAGGGGGGAGGGGACAAATGGGGAGAAAATTTGGAACCCAAAATTTTGTGAAAATGAATGTAAAAGTTAAATAAAGAAATTTATATTAATAAAAAACTGTTAAAAGATATCTGTAGAATGAAAAAGAAGATCTGCAGAATAGTTGGACAATAATCTGAAAGGGGAAGGTATTATCATGTTCAGTCTCTAAGTAAAACCTCTTGCAGAATGTGAGCTTTGAATTTCATTTTGAAGTATACCAGGGATATCAGGGCATAGCTGGCAGAACATTCCAGACATAAAGGATAGCCAGTATAAAGAAATGGAGATCAGAGGTAGCATTATGTCCGACACATTGCAGCGAGACATTGTAGCTGAATCATCAAGTGTAGGGAAAGTAGTGACGTGAAAAAATGTCTGGAAAGATAGGAAGTGATCCATTTATAAAGAGTTTCAAATGCAAAGAGAGAGGTTTATAATTGATCCTGGAGCTTCACTTCAGTCCACTGATAATGGGGGTGGAACTGGTGAGGGAATGTGACATGGTCAGAGCTATACTTTAGAAAAATCACCTTGGTGTCTGAGTGGAGGATGAATTATAAAGAAGGATGGCTTTGAGGCAGGAAGATCAGTTAGAAGGCTATTGCAATATTTTAGGCAATAGATAATGAGGGTCTAAACTTGGGTTGTGGCAATATAAGACAAGATAAGTTGAAGCATATCAGTTGTGTCATAAAGGGTAAAACAATAAAATTTGGCCACTAATTGGATAAATGACTATGATTCAGTCCTGGCTCTGAGATTTACTTCTGATTAAATTTTGGAAATAATTTTTACTTTCTATAAGACTTGGTTTCTTCATCTGTGAAATGAAAATAATAAACATTTTATTTTCTATCCCTTGAGAGGATTGAAGAAAAGTTCTTTGTTGCCCTAAAGAGCTTTAGAAATGCAAGGAGATAATAAAGACCATCAGGGACCATAGCAATAATTATAACATATTTTTCTTTTAATATTATCTATAGCATATTCCAAATAAGGAGCTACATGGAAGATACAGTGCAAGGATTGTCATTATAGAAATGTATGGCCAGAAAAAGAGATACGATGGATACATGGCAAGAGCAAGGGATACCACAAATTCAACTCATATGTTCCCTTGCTACCCAAATGTCTTTGCTCTTGTCATTCTGGTAGTGGTTGGGTAGTGGTTGAAGTACCACTCTCACCTACAAGTCCAAAGGGAACTCCCCCAGGTTCTTATTACTTTGTGAGGCAGAATCTACTAAAAACCATAACCCAAAAATCTATCATGTTTATTTCTAATAATTAGACAGGATGACAGCATGATAGCTATAATAACATTGCATTTTAAGGTTGAAAAAACTTTGAAAATGTTATCTTCTTTGATCCTTACAATAAATCTATGTAGTATGTTCTATGGTTATTCTTCTATAGATTAGGATCCTAAGGCTAAGACTTATAAAAGTAACTTGCCCAGGTTGGTATTGCTAGTAATTCTCTGAGGTCGGGTTTGAAGTGAGCTCTTAATACTTTGTCCAATATTCTTGTCATTGAGCATTCTCATGGATCCATGATTAAAGGCAAAGATATTTAATAAGATAATAAAATAATAGAAGTAACAACAGTCTCACACCCCATAAATTTGCACGTATTTTACCACAAATATGCAAATATTTAGTGAGAAAATTGGATATGTACAGAGCATATGTTAGTCCTGAGAATAGCATCTGATTTATGTAGTTTCAATCTCACAATAAAATTTGGCACTCATAAGTCACTGAACAGCTATCAACTGAAGGTTTGCTTTGCCCTAATACAACAGGGATATGCAATGAAAAATATAGTAACATTTAGTTTCTTTGAAGGCAGCCCCCCTCCTCTCTTCATGAAAGCCTATCTTGTCAGAAGAACAAGGTTCATGGCTTATCAGCCTGTTCAAGTGTTCTACTAGACCTCAGTTCTTGTCTTCAGCCAAAGTGGCATCTTTAAATTCTCCTGCTATCCTATCCACCACCTATTTAGGGATGCCCCATGCTTAGTCAGACACCCCATAGGAGGAAGGCTGCATGTCTTCCAGCTTTCACTTTTAGACATGACTATGAAACACTCTTTCTCTAAGTCAGAATGAAGGTGTTGAATTTAGTTCAGTTGATCACAGAGAGGATCAGGTACTATTGATAAGATTGTGCATTTTTCTTGAACTGTTTACTTCTCTTGATCTCCTCTTCATTGGATTCACAGATTTGACCTCAACAGACATCTGGCCCTACCCATACACAAAAAGAAGTTCCCACTATAACATATCTAACAAATGATCATCCAGCCTCTGTTTTGTTTATATCTTATTTACCTTTCAATTTAGAGAATAAAACAAATTCAAATAAAGCAAATTTATGGAATAAAATATTTCCATAATAAAATACAATTTTTAAAAGAATTATTGCATATGAAACTGCAAATCTAGTATGGACAACTTGCTGTTGCTTTTAAACATATGATAAAGTTATCATGTAAATTTTTTTTGTTTTTTCCTTCCCTCTTCTTTAACCTAGAGATTGCTACCATTAGCCTTAAAAAAAAGAGAGAGAGAGAGACTTTGAAGATGGATTGTTGAAAACTGAAAACAAATTAGTAAAAAACAAAACTCAGGAAAAATATTTTTGAAGATGAGTAATTTGTCGCTTCTTGAAGTAATCTATTCCACCTATGTATAGCCTTTTAGGAATGTTTTTTCTTGACATAAAGCATATATTTTCCTTTTTGTAATTTCTACCAATTACTCCCATGTCAGTTTTCTTATGGAACAAGTCTAATACCTTTTCTATATGACAGTCCTTCACAAAATCAAAGACAACAATCATATCCCAGTAACTCTTCTCTTTTTGTGTCTAAACAATCTCCGATTCCTTTAAGCAATCTTCATATTACATAAACTCATGGTGTTTCCTTATCCTTGTTAGCTCCCTTTTGATTTTCTTCAGCTTATCCATTAATTAATCAATCAAAATAAGACAGTATCTTCTGTGCTATTCTAGTCACTCTGTTAAATTGTAAGTATTCTCAAATTTCTAATTCTTCAGGTGGAAAATAAGTTTAGTGAAACTATAGTGAGGAAAATACTTTACTATTTTTCATCATGCTCTATTTTATGTGAATGATAATGACTGGAGAAGAATGTTAAAAGGAAAACATACTAACAAAGAGTGATATAAATGTATATTTGAGACACAATGGAGTTCTTCCTTGGACTCTTTGAAGTTATCTTGGAAAAGACTGAAGAGACTGGTAGTCTTTGTCTAGTGATGTGCCTGTGAATGTAAATAGCGGGTGATCTGAGAAAAATGTATGGGTGACACTTTCAGTTTAATTTGCACTATTTACTTTCTTTCTCTATCACTTTCTTAAGTGTCGATCAAAGCCAAAACAAAACAATAAAGCAAATCATGATTTGTTCCATTTTTCACTTTCAAAATTGTAAATACATTGAAATTTTTACAATCTGCTCTCCTGAGTCAATTCAATCTGCCTCCAGCACCATCCTACCTTTTTCCTACTTTTCCCTAGCAATATATCAAAGCCTGGAATTTTCTTTAGATTATCAACATAAGGTTAATTTCTGAAAGATTATTATGGGTGGTAAATATTAGAACCTCACTGCGCCTTTGATAGAAAATGATTCCTAGTTTAAAGACTTGGGTCATGTTCTAGGTTGGAAAGTTGCTTCTTGCTGAATAACATTTAAAGTAAAATTTGAATTGTGATTAGGAAGATCATGTGTCTGCCATTCTGGAATGTGTTGGGGGTAGGCAAGGGAGGTAGAACGATTCCCTCTCTGACTGCTGCATCATTAAATTAAGCCTCACATCCAATGTACATTTTTCAGGATAACTTCGAACTTAGTATCCAAGGAAGACTTCTATTAAATCCCAAATATATCTTTTCATTACTGTACAGTTAATATGTGTTATCCTTTTAGCAAAACAATTCTAAGGTATGTTGAGGGGCTCAAGTAAAAAAATGCCATTAAAAGTATATTACTTCTTTAGAAAGGGGCATAGTTCTTTCCCTAATGGAATGTTCAGTGTAATAAAGTAATAAAGACAGTTATACAACAGATATGCAAATTCTGTGAACTCAAGAGCTATTTAAGTAACGAAATGGTTTAAGAACTGGTGCGGAGCTGGTCCAGAGAATAGCGAGATAAGGAATCCATTCCTCTCTCTCTCTCTCTCTCTCCCTCTCCCTCTCCCTCTCCCTCTCCCTCTCCCTCTCTCTCTCTCTCTCTCTCTCCCTCTCCCTCTCCCTCTCCCTCTCCCTCTCCCTCTCCCTCTCTCTCTCTCTCTCTCTCTCTCTCTCTATATATATATATATATATATATATATATACATATATATATATATATATATCACACACACACACAAAATACAATCTTAGGTCTAAAAGAGAGCCTGAAATTTTCTTGTCGAAAGGTAGCACATTAAGATATTCATTATCTTAGCATAAATTTATTTATCTATACAAATAGCCAAATCACATTGCAGAGTCATGAGGGAATCAGACATAAGGGGAAAGTATTGATAATGAAAGAATGGGCAGCTTTTTGGGAAAATGAACAACACACAGAAATGGTATAAACCTAGCAGTACAATAAGAAACCCTGGGAAAAGTAAGAATAACTGAGGAAAGGGAATAGCTATAACTCCAGAAAGGTCAGTCACGGGTAGAAAAAGATCATCTAGGAGAGGAGAGTGTATGAGAAAGAAGAGAGGTGAGATCTATATAGTTATAGTTTGAGATGACAAAAATAAACACTTTTTCTTTTCATAATGTTTGCTAAACCCAGTTCTAATTCTAGCTTATATTTTGAAAAAAATAGAAAATTGGCAGAAGATTTAAAGACTTCCTGGAGGAAATGACCATTAATCTTGCTTGAAAAGGTTGTTTACACACAGTTCTGACATCTTCCTTGTCTTTCGTATCATTCTACCATCTCCCTAAGCTATTATACTATTTTATTTTATTTCATTTCTCATGACCAAATTGCTTCTATAGCCCTTTCAATTTATCTTTTCACCCACTAGTGCTCTCTCAAAAGGTCCTGATGGTCTGTTATGTGAAAAAATGAAATATGTTTTCCAGCCTTCATCCTTCTTAACCCAACTTCAAATTTTGATGCTGTTGACTAGCCTTTCTTCAACTAAGATTAAGAAGTTTTTCACCTGAGGCAGGCAATCAATCATCAAGATGCTTTTCTTAAGTACATACTATATTCTAGGTGTGGACTTAGGAGTTGGGATACAGAGAAAAATAAAAATGAGTACCTACTCTCAGGAAACTCACATTTAAATATCCAAGATATAAAAGCACAGAGGGGAAGGAAAAATCCTAGAAGTTGGGGGACCATGAAAGTTCTTCTAAAGTAAATAGTAAGAGGTGGAGACTGTAAAGAAGAGAAGTGTAGGTTGCAGAACAGTCAGCGCAAAGGAAGAAAGAGGAGGCAAATGGAGCATTGTGTATGGTATTGACCCGTTTTTCATGCTTTTCTTGCATCTCTCTCATTTATCTTTCCAGTTTTTCCTCCACCTGTCTAACGTGATTTTCAAAATTCTTTTTGAGCTCTTCCATGGCCTGAGCCCATTGGGTGTTTATTTCAGATGTTTGGGATACAGAGGCCTTGATTCCTATGTCTTTACTTGATGGTAAGCATTGGTCTTCTTCATCAGAGAGGAATAGCACAATCATCTGTTCCCCAAGAAAATAACCTTCTATGGTCTTCGTTTTTTTTTTCCCTTCTCTGGGCATTTTCCCAGCCAGTTACTTGACTTCTGAGAGTCCTTTCCACCCCTGACCTAGATCTGCCCAGCTAGTACTTGGGGTCTGAGATTCAAATGCTGCTCCCCAGCCTCAGGGCTTTTGGCAGCAGGCCTGGCTGCTATTCAATGGGAGCTTAATTACTGGTGCTCAGGTGGGGGCAGGGCTGCCTCCAAGGCACAGTTCCCTCAGAGGGTTTAGGCAGAGACCTTTTGTAATGGAGCTGCTGCTGAGCTCCTGCCTGCTCTGGGAGCCTCTGGCCACCTGCTGCCTCTGCTGCTGCCTCCCGAGGGGGCCTGAGTCCTGGAGACACCCCACTCCCCTCTCAGCCTGTCTCTCTCATTGACCTGTGAGTCTGTGGGTCGAGGGACCTTCGTGGCCACTGGAGATTCCGTCCTTGAAGTCTGCTCGGATCTGCTCGCTCCTCTCAGTGCCACATGGCCAGGGCAGGGCAGGGCTCCGCTCCTGTCCAATGTGTGATGGACCTTTGGGATCCGTTTTTCAGGGCTCTCTGGAATGGAAATCTCCTTCACTGTGTTGCTGTGCAGCTTCCACTGTTCCAGAATTTGTTGGGAGTTCTTTTTAGAGGAAATCCATGGGCTGTGGGTTTGGAGCCTTTCTACTCTGCCATCTTGGCTCCGCCCCCACGGAGCATTGTGTATGAAGTAAAGCAAATCCACTATTTCAGTGTCAGATGATTAGAAAGGTGAAAACAAGAAGTTGTAAAGAATTTAAAAGCCCGAGATATTAGAGAGCCATTGAAGATCATTAAGGGTAGGAGAGATGACTTGGTTAGTCTTCTGCTTTAGGAAAATTTAGGCTTGGGCCAAACAGTATAAGAATTACTCTCACTTAATGGGTAAAGTAGATAACAGCCTATGCTGCAGGATTCTATTAATTATTGACAAACATGCTGAGAAAAGCACATTGGCCTTTTAAGTATCTTCCCACTTTATTATTGATGACTAACTTCCAAAGCAGACTGTTCCTTTTTACTTGCCATCCAAGAAGACTAATCCCTAGGAGACTGTGGTATAGTGTTAACTTTTATAGTAAAGAGTTATATATATTGGGTGAAGAACTACAGAAGAGCTTGATGGCAAAAGAATTTCTCCCTCCTGCTTTCTCACTCATTACTTCACCTATCATCCTGTAACAGAATGTTAGTTATGAGAGATCTTAGTAATCATCTAGTTCATCTACTTCATTTTACAAAGGGGGGGGGCAGGAATAAAGATAAGGAAAGATGGAAACAAGCATTTATTAAGTACTTACTGTGTGCTAAGCACTATACTAAGTGTTTTACAAATATTTAATTCTTGAAACAACCCTCTGAGGTAGGTTCTATTATTTTTTGCATTTGAAAGGTGAGGATACTAAACCAGTGGGAGGTTAAGTGATTAGCCCAGGATGACAGTTAGCACGAGGGTTGTGTGTGTATTTGTGTGGTCTGTCCAAAGAGGACCATGGCAACAAGGAGATGATGGCATGACTTGAAGTTGACTGATCTGAGTGAGAGAAGACTGTGAAAATTCACCAGCCTCATATTCTCCTTCAGAGCCATCTGGGTCCAGTGGCCAGATATTGATTAGGAAAACTGGAGATGGCCAGGATGCAGTGGGAGAAGTTGCCGTTTTTAAATTAAGATCTTTTCAAATTCTAGCTTTAAGTGAGGCAACTTCCATTCAGTGAATAGACTTCTTTAAGAAGTGAGTCAAGGGAGGGGGCAGAGCCAAGATGGCAGAGTAGAAAGACACACATACAGAGGCTGCCCTCACACAGCCCATAAAACTCCTGTAGAGAGGGACTCTCAAAAAATTTTGGAGCAGCAAAGTGGAGAGCAACAGAGTGGAGAAGATTTCCAGGCTAGGGTGAAGTGAAGGACCTACAGGAGACGTCAGTTGCACCAGATGTGGAGCAGAACTAGGAGCACGGAGCCAAGTCCAGCCTAGTCTTGGCCACAGGCTCACATCTCGTGAACAGCCCTCCAGGGAGGTTCTCCAGTGGTGGAATCCCCAGTCCTAGCAGCAGAGGGTTCACAGGTCCCTCAACCCACAAGCGCCAAAGGTCAGTGTGATGGGGTTTATTCAGCTGGCCAAGAAGAGAGAAGGGCCTTCACATCAGGCAGGCAGGAGGAATTCTCACGGCAGCCCCTACAGTAGACTGAGACCATAGCTGGATCATAAAAATCCCTGCAGGCACTGAAAAACTTAGTCTTACCTCAGCCCCGTGTAGACGCCCTGAGGCAGCTGGTCTTTGTCTCACACTGAATGGAGGCCCTGCCTCCTCAGCTTGACTGAATCCCACCCCCACAGTGCTAGCTTGGTGGAACTGGAGGTCAGATGTCTATGGAGAGGAAACACTGCTAAGACTCTGGGCACAAAATCTTTACCTGCATCCAGACCAGTATATGCTTGATCGTGCCACCTTGGAGGAACTGATATCTTAGAGGTCCCCAGAGTATACCCTACTCTTGAAAAAGGACTCAAAAGTCAGGTAACTGGTTGGGAAAATGCCCAAAAAAGGGAAAAAATATAAGGCTATAGAAGGTTACTTTCCTGGTGAACAGATACCACCTCGCATCCTTTCAGATGAGGAAGAACAATGCTTACCATCAGGGAAAGACAAAAAAGTCAAAGCTTCTGTATCCCAAACATCCAGAATAAATATTCATTGAGCTCAGGGCATGGAAGAGCTCAAAAAGGATTTTGAAAATCAAGTTAGAGAGGTGGAGGAAAAACTAGGAAGAGAAATGAGAGAGATACAAGAAGAGCATGAAAAGAGTGTCAACACCTTGCTAAAGGAGACCCAAAAAATGCTGAAGAAAATAACACCTTTAAAAACAGGGTAACTTAATTGGCAAAAGAGATTCAGAAAGCCAATGAGGAGAAGAATGCTTTCAAAAGCAGAGAAGCAACTGACTGGGAAAATAGATCCAGGAGAGGCAATTTAAAAATTATGGGACTACCTGAAAGCTATGATCAAAAAAGAGCCTACACATCATCTTTCATGAAATTATCAAGGAATACTGCCCTGATATTCTAGAACCAGAGGGCAAAATAAGTATTGAAGGAATCCACTGATCACCACCTGAAAGAGATCCAAAAAGAGAAACTCCTTGGAACATTGTGACTAAATTCCAGGGTTCCCAGGTCAAGGAGAAAATATTGCAAGAAGCTAGAAAGAAACAATTCTAGTATTGTGGAAGTACAATCAGGATAACACAAGATCTAGCAGCTTCTGCATTAAGGGATCGAAGGGCATGGAATAGGATATTGCAGAAAGCAAAAGATCTGAGACTAAAACCAAGAATCACATAACCAGCAAAACTGAGTATAATACTTCAGGGGAAAAATGGTCTTTCAATGAAATAGAGGACTTTCAAGTATTCTTGATGAATAGACCAGAGATGAAAAGAAAATTTGACCTTCAAACACAAGAATCAAGAGAAACATGAAAGGATAAACAGTAAAGAGAAATTATAAGGGACTTACTAAAGTTGGACTGTTTACATTCCTACATGGAAAGACAATATTTGTAACTCTTGAAACTTTTTTCAGTATCTGGGTAGTTGTTATGGATTACACACACACACACACACACACACACACACACACACACACACACACACAGCACAGGGTTAATTGAATAGGATGGGAGCACATCTTTAAAAAATGAAATTAAGCAGTGAGAGAGAAATATATTAGGAGGGAGAAAGGGAGAAATGGAATTCAACAGGTTATCTCTCATAAAAGAAGCAAATAAAAGGTTTTTCAGTGGAGGGAAAAAGAGGGGAGGTGAGAGAAAAAACATGAAGCTTACTCTCATGACATTCAAGTAAAGGAAGGAATAAAATGCACACTCATTTTGGTATGAAAACCTGTCTTACAAAACAGGAAAGTGGGGATGAAGGAGATAAGCAGGGTGGGGGGAATGATGGAAGGGAGGGCAGTGGGGGGAGGGAGCAATTTGAAGTCAACACTTTTGGGGAGGGACAGGATTAAAAGAGAGAATAGAAGCAATGGAGGGCAGGATGGCTTGGAGAGAATTATAGTTAGTCATATACAACATGACTATTTTGGAAGTCATTAGCAAAAGTACACAGATATGGTCTATATTGAATTTCCTGCCTTCCCAAAGGGATTGGGTGGGAAGGGAGGGATGGGGAGAAGTTGGAAATCAAAGTTTTAGGCAAAACTGCTGAGTATTGCTCTTGCAACTAGAAAATAGAAACACAGATAATGGGGTTTAGAAAGTTATCTTGCCCTACAGGACAAAAGAGAAGGTGGGGATAAGGGAAGGGAGGGATGTTAGAATAGGGGGCAGATTGGTGATAGGGGCAATTAGAGTGCTTGCCTTTTGGGGTGGGGGGAGGGGAGAAATGGAGAGAAAATTTGTAACCCCAAATTTTGTGGAAATGAATGTTGAAAAGTTAAATAAATAAACAAAATTAAATTAAAAAAAAAAGTAAGTCAAGGGATGATCCCTTTAATAAAACAAAAATCAAACTGGGAGTGGAAGAGTTTCAGGATTGCTGGTCAGAAAAGAAACAGTTACTATATACATTTACTCTGAGCCAGGAGGGTCCCAAAATAACCATTCAGTGGTGTTTGGGCAGGGATCTATTGTTGTCCAATCCAGATCCAGAGTGGGTTGGGTTTAAGGCTTGGTCTTTGAGAAGGAAATCTAGCCTCTAAACAGCATTACTTTGCAGAGCTCTCTTTCCCTCAGATCAACGTCAATTGAAAGACAGGATAGTGTTTTGTCCAAGGTTACAGAGAGGAGAGAATCTCCATTCAACTGAACTGAAATTGAAGTTGAGCTGAGGTAGAAGTCAAATTGAATCCAAATATACTCATATAAGACTAATATATTGAGACTACTGGAGCTGAAAGTGATCTTGGGGACTACCAACTATTTTACAATGGCAGAAATCAAAGACCCAGGATTATTGTCAGAACACAGATTAGAACAGCACTAGAAAGTCTAATGTCTATGCTCTCAGGCAATTTTCAGATTTCTTAAATCTGGTCTTCTGTGATATAATCATGGTTTATTTTTTTCATGAAAAAGTCCTTTAATATTCAAAGTGTTCCAAAAGTATGAAGTTTTAAACTTTAGTAGATTGATTGGCAAACTACAGTTCCAAACTTGCAGTCCAGAGCTGTGTGTTTTTCATATTTTTAATTTTTTTTGCAAATTTATTTATTTATTTGCTTTCAACTTTCAACCATCACTTCCATGAGATTTAAATTTTCCCTCCATCCCCAAGATGGCATGAAATTGTATATGGGCTTACATATACATTCTTATTGAATACATTTTCACAGTCATATTGCATAGAAGAATTAAAATGAATGGGAGAAAGCATGAGTAAAACTAAACTAAATCAAACATAACAAAACAGAAAATAAGTCTTCTTTATTCTGTGCTCCAACTCCATAGTTATTTCTCTTGATGTGGATGGCATTTTGCATCATGAGTACTTTGGAAATGTTTTAGGTCTTTGCCTTACTGTAGTGGACTAACTCTATCAAAAACAGTTCTCCCACACTGTGGCTGTTATGGCGTATAATGTTCTCCTGGATCTACTTACTTCACTCAGCATCAGTTCACATAAGTCTTTCAAGGTATCATTTCTTATAGCACAATAGTATTCCATTACATTCATATACCACACCTTGCTCAGCCATTCCCCAGTTGATGGGTATTTCCTGGATTTGCAGTTCTTGGCTATCAAAAAAGAGCTGCTAAAAATGTTTTGGTACATGTGGGTCCTTTTCCTATTTTTATGACCTCTTTGGGATACAACCCTAGAAGTGGTGTTGCTTGGTCAAAGGGTGTGTACATTTTTGTATCCCTTTGGACTTAGCTCCAAATTGTTCTCCAGAGTAGCTGAATCAGCTTACAGCTCGATCAACAGTGGATTAGTGTTTCAACTCACCCACATCTTCTCCAATATTTATTATTTTCTTGTTTTCTCATGTTAACCCATTAATAGGTGTGATGTGGTACCTCAGAATTGTTTTGATTTGTATCTCTAATAAATAGTCACTTTGAGCATTTTTTTTATATGTCTATAGATAACTTTAATTTCTTCCTCTGAAAACTGCCTGTTCATATCATTGGACCATTTAGTCATTGGAGAATGTCTTGTATTCTTGTAAATTTGACTCCATTTTCTATATATTTTAGAAATGAGGCCTTTATCACAGACACTAGATGTAGATATTCTTCCCTAGTTTTCTACTTCCCTCCTAATCTTGGTTGCATTGACTTTGTTTGTGGGAAAAAAAACAACAACTTTCAGTTTAATGTAATCAAAAGTATCCATTGATGCATTCATTGGTCTCTTCTTTCTCTATTTTATTCATGTAAGCATTCAGAGACATAAAACTTCCCCTAAGAACTACATTTTCTGCATCCCATAAATTTTGGTAGCTTATCTTATTATTGTAATTTTCTTGAATGAAGTTATTGTTTGCTTCCATGATTTGCTATTTGACCCTCTTACTCTTTAGGAGTAGATTACTTAATTTTTAAATAATTTTTAAATTTTAATTAATTTTTGGTCTTTCTTTCCATGGCCCTGTATCACATGTAAATTTTATTGCATCATGATTTGAAAAGGATGCCTTTACTATTTCTGCCTTTCTGCACTGGATTGTGAGATTTTCATGCCCTTTTACATGATCATTTTGTGTATGTGGCATATGCTGCTGGTATAATTTTTCTGTCTTTTTTATCCTGTATTTCCCTTAACTTCTCTTCTAAGTATTTGGATACTATACCACTAGTGCATATATGTTTAGTAATAATAGTATTTCATTGGATGTGATGACTTTTATCAGGACATAGTTTCCTTCCTTATCCTTTTGATTAGATCTATTTTTGATTTCGATTTGTCTGAGATTAGGATGGTTACCCCTGCTTTTTTTTTTTACTTCAGCTAAAGCATGATATATTCTGGTCCACTACCTGGCAAAATAAGACACTGAAGTCCTTGATCCAGCTGAATTGCCAAGTATTCACACTATGCTTCAGAGAGCGCAACTCCAAATAGCTGGCCACATTGTTCAAATACAAAATGTATGCTTGCCAAAAGACTATTTTATGGAGAACTTGCATGGGACAGATGATCACATGGTGTGCAGAATAAATGATACAAGTGCACTCTCAAGATCTCTCTCAAGATCTCTGGATTTAACTGTGCAACATGGGAGACACTGGCACAGGACCAGTCATCATGGCATGCGCGCATCAGAAAGGGTGCTGTGCTCTGTGAGGAAAGCATAATTGAGACAGTACAAAGTAAATATAGCATGCACAAATATTCACACGGATTGTCTGTGTCCAACCTGTAGTAGAGCATTCCAAGTTCATATTGGTCTGATCACCCATAGCTGGACACACTGAAATTTCACTTTATCATGGGGATGTAACTTTGGATCTCTGCAAAGAAAAAGGACAACAGCCAGCCATCCCCCCATTTCAAATGTGTTTCTTATAAACAATATATTTTAGGTTTGTGTTTTTTATGTTCAGTTTTGCTGGGTAGGTAATTGATTCTTGATTGTAGTCCAGTTTCCTTTTCTTTATGGAATATCATATTCTAAACCCTCCTATCTTTTAATGTAGAAGCTGAAAGGTCCTGTGTGATCCTGGCTGTAGTTCCTCAATATTTGGCTTGTTTCTTTCTAGGTGTTTTCAGTATTTACTCCCTGATCTGATAATTCTCCAATTTGTCAACAATATTTCTTGATATTTTCATTTTGTGATCTCTTTCAGGAGGTGATCAGTGGATTATTTTGATGACTATTTTACCTTCTAGGTATAGGGTCTCTTCAATGCCTATAAAGCATCAATTGCTATATGTTACCTGTAGGATAAATTTCAGGCTTTACAGTGTGGCAATTAAATCCATCACATTTTTGCTATGACATGCCTTCATACCTTTGTGTTGCATTATTCTCTCACATACCCTCTGCATCAAGCTGAACTGGACTGTTAGTTAATACCTGAATTCCACATTTCATTTCCTACCCTGATATGTATTTACTTAAGGTAATCCCAGTGCTTAGAAGGTACTCTGTTCTCAACTCTTTCTCTTGGAGTCCTTCAAATTTCAGGTTAGGTAGCACCAGCATAGATAAATATTCTACGAACCCACAAGTTCTTAGTGATTAGTTCATTTTTTATTATACTTCTGTGTACACATGCTATATTTCACCAGTGAAATTAACATGTCTTGAGTGTTGACACCATTTTATTTGTGTTTTTACCTCTTTTGTAGCTGGTGCTGTTTCTTCTTTTTGCCAAACACATCAATGCTTTTAAAAACCTGAATTGAAAGAAATTGATAAGAATTGAATTATAAGCAAACTCAAAGGTGAAAACTATTTAATGCATAATTTGAGCAAAATTTTAGGCCAAGTGAGGAGGAAATTATTTTCTAAAATTCTATGTTCCATCTGGGGTCAAGACCCACAGTTTAAGAAGCTAGAGATATCCTAGAGTCAGGGGAAATTCAAGTTTAAATTGATAGTAAGAGGACCACATTCCAGGTATGAAGTTTCAGAAAATGCCACTGAAGAAATTAAATTGATACTCATTCTTTCATCTCTGGGCATTTTCTCCAGCTCCTCCCCATGCCTGGAATGTTCTACCTCCTCACCTCCACATACTGATTTCCTTTAAATCTCAACTAAAAACACCTATTCTATAGTAATCCTTTCCCAATTCCTCTTAATTACAGTGTCTTCCTTCTTCTAGTTATTTTATATTTATCCTGTATATATTTTTGGTACATATTTTGTTTACTTATTGTCTCCCCATTTTCTCTGTGAGCTTCTAGCAGACAAGTACTGTTTTTCATCTCTGTTTTATATTCTGATAATTTTTCATAGTGCATGGCATATGGTATGCACTGCTTAAATGTTTACTAACTATTAACACTTTTTGGAACTGAGGAAAGTAGAAGCTCAGAGTGAACAAATGAGTTTCTCATTGCAGGACTTCATTTGTATTTCTCATGCAATAATTGCTTAAAATATAAGCAATGTTTTCTTTCTAAAAGCCCTGTAATAATATTAGTATATTCATTGTAAATTTATTCACTATTATAACAACAGATGCTTTGCAGATGAAGAAAGCAAAGGTCAAAAAGAGTTGATTAATTTTCATGATCATATGACAGAGTTAAGACTCAAACATAAATCTTGTAAATCCAAGTCTTCTCTTTCTATTGCCATTCCCATGCCATTGTTAGTTTAGTGTTCAATACTGAATAGTCAATTAATTTGACCAGCAAGATTTTGAAGATTACTCTGTTTATGATTAAGTGGAATTCAATAATTAATTACCTTAATTTGAACTGCATATAAGATAGAACTCAATACAAGGGAAATAGGATAAAGAACAGGCAGAGATCCCATTGACTGAAATTGTATAAGAATAACTAACGAAAGGATAGGAAGATTTTTTTTTTAAGAAAGAAACTTTTGAAAGGGAAAAAGGAAAAAAAAGAGATTCTGAAAGAGATCAATATGGATGCACAGTGAACTCTCAGATTTTTAAGAGATCTTATTTTTTTTCAGGATTTAATATTTTATTTTCCCAATTACATGTGAAAACATATTTTAACATCCCTTTAAAAATATGAATTCAAAATTCTTTCCTTCCTTCACATCCCCCCTCATTTAGAAGGTAAGAATTTGATAAAGGTTATGCATGCATAGTTATGCAAGACATCTTTCCACAGTAGTCAAGTTGTGACAAAAACAAAATACAGTCCAAATTTTAAAAAAAGGAAAAATGAAGAAAAGATATGATTCAATCTATCAGTTCTGCCTCTAGAGGTAGTAACATTTGCCATTATATGTCTTTTGGAATTATCTTGGATCATTGTATTGCTGAGAAAAACTGTAATTCACAATTGATCATCATACAATATTTCTCTATGTACAATGTTCTCCTGGTTGTACTCATTTCACTTAGCATCAGTTCATTTAAGTCTTTATAGGTGTTAGTCTTTTTTTCTGAGAGCATCCTGCTTCTTATTTCTAATGGAATGATGTTATTTTATCACAACCATAAACAATAATTTGTTCAACCATTCCTCAATTGACAGGAATTCTCTCAATTTCCAACTCTTTGTCGCCATTAAAACAGTTGCTATTAAATATTTTTGTACATATGGATATAGAAGCTTAGATTTTTAAGGAATTCTGAAATTGGAAAAAGAAAAAAATTACAGAAAAACATAAAGGCAAAATATAGTACTGTGAGTTTCCTGTCAGGAGTAATAAATCTTAGAATGAACCTATGATGTAGAGGGAAAACTAAAAATAACAAAAAAATTATTTAGCTAAAAAGGGAACGTAAGAGTGTGATAAAAAGTACATGATGGCATTAAAGATGGAGACAATGATGATATATGATAAGGAAGTCAGAACTATTAATATGTTTTCCTTCTATTTTCTCTATCAAGGAGAGTTTCGACCATTGAACTAAAAAGAATAAACAAATATGGCTAATACAGGATTGGATAATACCCAAAATACAGTTAAAAGATTAGCTTAGATAGCACTTTAAAAGTTCAAATCATCTTTCACAGAGCAAGTATATTCACAACTCCTGAAAGAACTGATAAATGTGACAACTGAATTATTGTCAATGACCTTTGAAAGATAGTAAAAAATGAGAGGCATCATTTTTTAAGTAAAAAAATAAAATCTATAAACAGAAGTGATCTTGACTACATTTACTGTAAAATTTCTTAAATGTTTCACAAACAATGGTTAGTGAACATTTACCTAGACAAGGAAACAGTGACCCTAATGTGCTAGAATGGTTAGAATAAGAAACAAAATCATTCCAGACTAAATTTATTTCCTTTTTTAGGGGTACTAAACCAGAAAAAAAGTAGATGAGATACATGGTGGTGGCCTAAAATTTAACAAATCACTTGAAGCTTCTTGTGTTTTTATGATGCTTTAAAGAAAAGAATAGAATATGCACTTTTTCTTAAATTTCCCAAAGCATGACAAATGTTTATACAACAATGTCATACAGAAGCCTTAAACTATGTACTTTGATATCATTAATTCATTGTTCTTTAATTATTTAAGCAATATTTTCAGGGTTCATATTTGGCCAGTATATAATGCATATTCTTCATTCTAAAAATCAAACTGACTGCTCTTTTCTAGCATAGTTATGTAGTTACAATACAATCAAGTGCTTAATAATAATATATCCAACTCTACTATGGATATATAATATGGATGTATCAGTATCCTTCTATTTCACTATGTCAGTAACACAGATTGCTTAGAATATTATATTGTGGTATATGATATATTCTTGTCTGGGCACACTAGCTGATACATAAATTGTTTTGCATGAAGATAAAGATAATTTACTAAATAACAAAAATTTCAAAGTAAATGAAAATTTCCTAACAGTAAAATCCCAGCTTGAAAATGCTTCCATCCCTGTTCCCCCACTGAAAGGCCATATCATTTTTCCCCTAATATTTCTATTTTGCCAGTAATGAATGGCTACAGATCGATGTGTTCTGATATATATATATATATTAAAAAAGTGACATTTTCCGTGGTAGACTTGTCCTGAAAAAATCTCACTACAAACACATTCTTTTAATAAGTCTTCCACCTTCTATTACATTTCTATAATATTACAATGTTCCCTGAGATGGGCATTTCAAATGGAATTTAGAACTAACCTTAGTAAATAGTATTCTCTACTGAGGAAGCAGGAAGAAATTTTTTTGGTTATTAAAAAAAATAAGAGAAGAAATCTGAAGCCAGCAAAGCTTCTTTTATTAAAAATAGATACATAAATTTAGGGGCTATTACTTCATAGGATTCTGGGAAATAATTCCGAATGGAAAATAAAAGAATATGGAGCAGCTCTCTACATTTATGGTCTGTCATTACATAGTGTCTATAAAATAATAAGGCATAGTCTAGCACTGTATAAAAAAAGAAAAGATTTTAAGCATAAAAAAGACAAAAATGATTTTGGAGAAATTCTCCACATTTTACTGACTCTGATTTAGCAAAAGAATAAGATAAAAGGGGTGTACTTATGCTCTTATGTCCTCCCCATATCTGGATCCAAGAGTAACAAAGTCATAAAAATATAGTCATATCTGTTCTCAGCCACTCTCTGACCCAAACTAGCCTTTAAAAAAATGTCCCTGCTACAAAGAAAATGGCATGGTACATCTTGAAGGATACCAAAACAATACATTAGTAAAGCTCTAAAAATGTACACATTATCAATGAGGATATATGCATCTCCATTTAGTCTAAGGTGGCACAAAAAGGTTACCAGAAATGTGTAGATACTCTAAATAGCAGAGACAAGTTAAAGCAGGAAAAATGCACAGTGGCCAACTAGAGCAGAAGACAAGGATGCATCATCACCAAGCAGAACATCCAGCCACTGAAACAAGAGACAAGGTCAAACAATTTTAAACTATTGGGTTAAGGATTATAAAAGGGAAAAATAGAATTAAACAAAGTCAGAATCTCTATCAATTGTCCAGGAACCTGGACCCAAATTTTCTACTGAAGATCAAGACTAGTCCTACTCACCATATCAAGCACGCATAAGGATCTTCTAGTACCATAGAAGAATATGGAAATGAGCAGAAAATATACCATACTCAAACCTTACTCCAGAAACTGGGACAATATTAAGTAGAAGAAAATGCCAAATACAATAAAGGAATATTATAGATTGGTACAAAGAAGTCAAAGAGGTAAGGTTAGATAAATAATAATCTCAACAATAATTCCATACAACACAACCTAGAAAAGAATGACCTTACCATAAGTACTACAGGAGTGTCTGAAATAAATAGAGAGATATAAAAAGTATTTTTAAATGAAAGAACAGAAAGGGAGGAAAGGTGATAGGGAGAATGGATAACTTATCAAGAAGTGGGTTCTAATGTTTGGAAATGGCTAAAGAGACAGCTATGATTATGTGAAACTAAAAGAAATAGCAAAACAAAATAAAAGAATTTTAAAAATTCAAATGATATGTCATAGAAATAAACTGATCTGGAGCAAAGATCTAGAAGAGGGAATCTAAGAATCAAGCAATGTGATTATCATGACTTAAAAATAAAATGTATAAGCTTCTTTAATTGATAAATGGTCAAAGGATATGAAGAGGCAGTTTTTGGATGAATAAAGATATTTATAATCATATGAAAAAATGCTCTAAATCACTACTGGTTAGAGAAACGCAAATAAAAAAACTCTGAGATATCATACCATACCTATCATACTGTCAACATGACAAAACAATAAAATGATAAATGTTGGAGGAGATTTGGGAAAATTCAAATACCAGTGCATTGTTGGTGGAGTTGTGAGCTGATCCAACCATCCTGGATAACAATTTTGGAGTATTCCCAAAAGGCTATGAAACTATGCATAACTTTGATCCAGCAATAACACTACTAGGTCTGTATCCCAAAGAGATCATATAAAATGGAAAATGAACCATGTGTACAAAGCTATTTATAGCAGCTGTTTTTGTGGCAGCCAAGAATTAGACATTGCTGGAATTTCCATCAATTGGGAAATGACTGAATAAGTTGTGCTGAATTAATGTAATGGAATACTGTTGTTCCATAAGAAATGGTAAGCAGACAGACTTCACAAAAACCTGGAAAAACTTACATGAACTAATTCTGAGTGAAGTGAACAAAAGCAGAACACTGGATACAGTAACAGCAATACTGTGTGATGACTGACTTTGTTAGACTTAGTTCTTCTGAGAAATGCAATGATCTAAGACAATTATAAAAGACTCATGATGGGAAATTCTATATGCATCCAGGGAAAGAACTATGGAGTCTGAATGCAGACCAGAACACACTATTTTCTCTTTCTTTTTTATTTTTCTGTCTCATGTTTTTTTCCCTTTTGTTCTTATTCTTTCACAATAAAACTAATGTGGAAATATGTTAAATATGTATATAGCCTATGTGAGATTGCATGCCCATCTTGAAGAGGGAGGAAGGAAATTTTAAAACTCAAAGTCTTATCAGAGGGAATGTTGAAAACTAAAAATTAATTTTAATTAAAAATAAAATATGTAAGTAAACAAATAAGTAAAAAAATGAATGAATACATAAATAAATGAATAAGCCTAGTGTATTTCAAGAAATAGTAAATGAAAATTGTCCATGCTTATGAGAATCAGAAGGTAAAATGAAAATAGAAAGAATCCATTGGTCCCTATCTAAAAGAAACTCCAAGGTAAATTCCAGAAATAAGCAGAAGTTGTAAATACAGAACTTATAATTCAAAAGAAAACCAGAAAGGCATATAAATTTTACCATTGTAAGAGGGGTATATGATGGCTAGGGATGGTTTCATTCTTCTTTGATGGCTTATGTCGATGTTATGATTGGTTATGATTGGATTATAGATGGATAGATAGATAGATGGAAAGATAGATATTAAACTTGTTATGTACCAGGTAATGTATTAAAACCCAGGCATGCAAGAATAAGAAAATTATCCTTATTCTCATAGAATTTAAATTTTAATGTAGTAAGATAATACATAAAGGGAAAGAACAGGTGGATGGTATCTTCATGGGAATAAAGCCTCTAGTGTGGGCAATGAGTAGCATGACTTCAACTTCTTATGGTATGTTGGGTCTGAGCAAGAACTCACCAGTGAAAGAGTTGTTCTCATGGTGGAATCATCCTTGGTTATCGGGGAGGGGAGTAAACCACTGTGTAATGTGAGACAGGAGGTGAATGAGTAGCATAACTGTGACTTCTGAACAATGGATTACCAATTATCAAGGTGACCTCAGGTTGTACAGGTTGTAGTTGTTGAATAATTGAGTTGTAGTTTTAAGAGAAAAAAGAAAATGAAAGGAAAAAAGAATAGCCTAAAAATGAAAAGAATAGAAAGCAACCTAGTAAATCCCATAATAGGTTTGTCCAAGATGAAAAAGTATACAATATAAAGCTAGAGGTGGGGGTTGAATATCATGTTCTAAACCTTTTGATCCCTTAATGTAGAATCTCTAGATTTTGTCTGATCCTGGTTGTATTTCCATAATATTTGAACTGTTTCTTTCTGGCTGCTTGTAATATTTCTCATTGATCTGAGAGCTCTGGAATTTGGCTACAATATTCATAGGAGTTTTTTTCCCTTTAGTGTTTTTTTTTCAGAGGTTATTGGTGCATTCTTTCAATTTCTATTTTACCCTCTGGTTCTAGATTATCAGGGTAATGTTTCTTGATAATTTCTTTAAAGATTATATCTAGGTCCTTATCTTTTGATCATGGCTTTCAGGTAGTCTACTGATTTTTGAATTATCTGTCCCAGATGCATTTTCCAGATCAGTGGTTTTTAATGAGATATTTTTCATTGTCTTCTTTTTCCCCCAATCTTATGGTTATGTTTTATAAGTTCTTGATTTCTCATAAAATCACTAACTTCCATTTGCTCCATTCTAATTTTGAAGGAATTACTTTATTCAATGAGCTTTTCCATTTAGCCAACTCTACCTTTTAAGGCATTCTTCTCCTCACTGGCTTTTACACATCGTTTGCCATTTGAGTTACTCTATTTTAAGGTGATATTTTATTTAGTATTTTGAGGGGGTCAAAATCCTTTTTGGGTTCCACCATGGCTTGCAAACAACTCATATTCTTCTTGGAGGTTTCTGATGTAGGACCTTTGATTTTTCTATTTTCCTTTAGGTATATGTCTTGATTTTCCTTGTCACTAACATAAGATTTTTTAGTTTGAGTTATTTTATGATGTTTACTTATCTTCCCAACCAAACGTTTGTCTTTCTATCTCTTTGTCAATGTTGGACTCTACTTCAAGTACGGGTGCAAGTCTGAGGTTGATGTGCTGTTACAGGCTTCAGAGATTTTGTATCAACCTCTTGATCCCCCTTACTACCCTGGAGCTGGACCTGGTCAGAATACATGGTCTTCTTTTACCGAGGTCCCACAGAGTTTTCCCAGTTACCTTTTTGATGTTTATGAGTTGAGAAGTCTGGAAATCACCCCTACTGCCAATGATTCAGTCCCCTGAGGCCTGATCTGGGTCATCTCTTCCAGGGTAGCCCAGGTTGGACTGTGCTCCACTCCTTGCCTGCAGTGAAAGACCCTTTCTGTCAATTTTCCAGATTGTCTTGGCCTAGGAATTTGTTTCACTCTGTCATTTTGTGGGTTGTGTAGGTCCAGAAATTGTTTAGAGACATTTTTACAGGTATTTGGAGGACTTGGTGGGAGAGTTCATGGAAGCCCTTGCTTTTATTCAATCATCTTCAGAATCCAGAATCTTAAGGGAAAAAAAATTGACACCTTGAAAATCCGAATTGAGCAAGGGGAAGTCAATAAAGGCATAAGAGATCAAGAAAAAATAAAAACAAAACATAAGGATGAAAAAATAGTCCTGAAGAATTAAAACAAGGGAGGAAAATAGAAATGCAAAGAATCCATTGATGACCACCTGAAAGAGATACTATGAGGAAAGCTCACAGAAATATTATATTCAAATTTCAAAACTTCCAACTCAAGGAAAAATATTGTGAGCAATAATAAAAGAATAACTTATACATGGCAGTACCACAATTAGAATCACACAAGATCTAGAAGTGGAGACACTAAAAGATTTCAGGTCTTGGAACACTGTGTATCAAAAAGGAAAAGAACTGAGATATTGGCCAAAAACATCATACCCAGCAAAGCCAAGCATAATTCTGAGTGGAAAAAAAAGACTTTTAATGAATTATCAGGTTTTCAGGACTTTGTTTAAAAAAACTGAACTCAGTAGATTTGACATACAAGAGTTAAGAGAGATATAAGGTACATACAAATGATCAAATGCAAGGGACTCAATAAGGACAGAATCTCTACCATGTAAAATGTAAATCTCATGTCTAAAATTGTTGTTAGTATTTAGGTAGCTCATAAGAAAGATTGGGGTAGACCTGAGTATGATATGACTTCAAAAAGTAAAACTATTTAAGAACAACTAAAAGAGAAACTCAAAGGAAAACAACATTGTCAATATACCTATATCTTCTTGGAAGAGCTTAAAAGAGAGTTTAAAAGTCAATTAAGAGAGAGAGAGAAGTAAAATCATGGGGGGCATGAGAGGTATGGAAGATAGAGTCAGCAGCTTGGAAAAGGAAGTACAAAAACTGATTGAAGAAAACAATTCCTTAAAAAATTCAATGGACGAAATGGGAAAAAAAATCCAGAGAATATAGCAAGAATGTGATACCCATAGCAGCCACTATGAATATGCATGTATATTTCCAGGGTAAGTTTGCAAAATATAATAAACTTCTTTCCTCAAAGGCAAAACTAAAATAGTTATTTGTGACATCATTGGAATACCAGGAGGTAATATTTAGCAGGGTACTTGTCACCAATCCAGGGAGCACCAACATCTTAAACATTCTTCTGTCAGCCTTCCCACAAAAACAAATTCTCCTAGACAAATTCCTCCGTCCACCCACTCACAGCTCCTCTCTCTCTCTCTCTCTCTCTCCCCATCTTGGGTAAGCTCCTGCCCGTCTGAGCTCCATGTGACCCAGGGTCCATGTAACTGCAGGATTCATGTGATCACGGGCTCCATGTGTTAGATCTATTAATGGGAGGGGGTGATCTTGCTTCATTACAGTGAATTAATATTACAGTGAATAAAACAACTTTTTAAAAAGTAGGATTGATAGGACCCACAGGCATAAACTATTTAAGCAGCTCTTTTTGTTTTGGCAAAGAATTGGAAATTTAGGAGATGTCCATCAGTTGAGGATTGGCCGAACAAGCTGTGATATGTGAATATAATGGAAAACTATTTGACTATAAGAAATGATTGTGAGGGTAAGCACATTTTGTTGTTTTTGTTTATACCTAGAAGTATAATTCCTCTGAATAATGTGATTAAGGAAGATCTTTCCCACCCATTGTTGGAGCTGCCCATTGAGGGAAGCTTGATTAGGGGAGTTGTTTTGTAAGGGGGTACCAAGTACTTTTTGTTTTTTCTACTGGTACAGTGTGTCAGACAGTCATGCCCTCTGGCTCTGAAAAGTGTATAAGTACTCTGAGAGTGAGGTTTTACTTTGGGGCTTAGTTTTTGGAAGATTTGTGTGCCAGATGAGAAACGTAATAGTAATTTAAATGGAAAGATCTTTCTCATTTATTAATAGGCCTATATGATTTGTTTAAATTATCTGTAAGCCCAAGTCACATATGGTGGGAAGAGCTTGCTGAACAACCAGAACAGGAAAGATGGAGCAGAGCCAGGGAGAAGTGAGCAAGCTTGATTGGGTCAGAGGAGAGAGGACAAAAGTAGGCAGATGCACCAAGGCTCAGGCTCATGAGTGTTTGCTTGTGAAAAGGCCTTTGCTGAGTGAGGGGTCTTAGAAATGACTTTGTTCCCTCTGATGATCATGTTTATTAACTACTTGGTCACAATGACAGATTTTGCTTTCTGGTTCTGGAATTTGGCTTTCTGGTGTCTAAATAAATACTTTTCTTCTGCCTTCTATCTAGAGAGTCTTTTATATGTTATGATTGATAACTACACTGTAATATTCACAGTTGCAACCAGGACAGTGAATATTGCCTTAGTAATACACTCTGGGAAGCCACTAAGCAGCCCCCTGACTGAAAACCCAGAGGTCAGTGCTTCCCTCTCTGGTAACTATGGTCTGACAGTGGGATCTCTTTGTTGATTTGGGATATCTGTATTGATTATGGTCAGACAGAGGAAGCAATGTCTGCTCATCTTTGATTTCTCTGTATTTTCTCTGAAGTTTAGGATGCTGATTCCCCTGAACTAGGTGAATAATATATGTGCTTAATTAAAGTGATTGCTAACCCCTCAAAGGTTGCCTTTCCTTATAGAGCAGCAGATCAAGGAACCTATGGTAGCAGACCCTCCCCTGTATGTTCAGGTGCTTACTTATAGAATGATGAGCAGGCAAACTTTAGAAAACCTGGAACAACCTGAATGAACCGATGATGAGTGAAGTGAACAGAACCAGGAGAACCTTGTACACAGTAACAGCTACAATGTGTAATGACTAACTTTAATAGAATTATCTCTTCTTGGAAATACAATCATCCAAGACAACTCCAAAAGAATCATGATGGAAAAAGCTGTCCATGTCCAGAAAAAGAATTATGGAGACTGAAAACAAATTGAAGAGTATTGCTTGCTCTCTCCTTTTTTTCATTGTTTGTTTTTTCTTTCTCATGGTTTGTCTTATTGGTTCTAACTATTCTTTACAAAACGACTAATGTGGAATTAGGTTCAATATGATGGTATATGTAGACCATATATCAAATTACATTCCATCTTGGGGTGGGGAGGGGAGATATGGGGAGAAAATTTGAAAATCAAAATCTTGTGGAAGTGGATGTTGAAAACTACAGATGACAGACAGGTGACACATTGATAAATAGACAGACAGAGACAGGCAGATAGATAGAAAGATAGATAGATAGATAGATAGATAGATAGATAGATAGAAAGAAAAGTAAATAATAAATAATTAGGAGAATTGGCCAAATGGCAAAAGGGGGTAGAGAAGGTAATAGAAAAAAATTATTTCCTTAAAAACTAGAATTGAGCAAGCAGGAGTTAATGACTCTATGAGACAGAAAGAATCAATAAAACAGAATGAAGAAGAATGAAAAGGGGATGGAGCCGAGATGGCAGAGTAGAACCCACATATACTGTGGGCTTCCCCCACAGCCCACAAAATATCTTTAAAAAGGGCTCTCAACAAAGTCTAGAGAAGGAGAAGCCATAGAACAACACAGAGAAAGAGGTTTCCAGTGAAAAGTAACCCGGAAGGCCAACAGGAAAGGTCTATCTCACAGGACACTCAGTAGAGAAGGGCACAGCCCTGGCTATGTAGCACTGGGAGGAACAGGACTTGAACAGAGCAGAGTTCCTAGCAGGGAGGGTCCCAAATACCTCAACCCACAAGCAACAAAGAAAGCTCCAAAGGTCAGTGGGGGAAGGCTTTCCCAGGTGAGTGAGAGGGAATAGAGGTTTCTCCAGCAATAGCTCCAGGTAATGGCAGAGGCTCCAGCAGCAGACTATAGGCAGCTATGGAGGTAGGGAAGCAACCTGGATCCATTGTTTGAGAAGTTCAGCTTGAAGCTTCTGATGGTAGGAAGCAGATGATCTAAACCCCAGCCCTTAATGATGGCCCCATCCCCACTCAAAACCCAGATGAACCAACCAGTTGAGTCTAATCTCTTGGCAAATGTTTCAGAAGTCAAGGTACTGACTGGGAAAATGCCCAAAGAAAGGGAAAAAATACGACAATAGAAGGTTACTTTCTTGATGAACAGGTGTCTCCTTTAATCCTTTCAGATGAGGAAGAACAAGATTTACTGCCACAGGAACTTTAGACCACTGCCACCAGGGTCTTCAAAGTCAACTTAAATTGTGCTCAGGCAATAGAAGAGCTTGAAAAGAGAGTTAGAAGCTTGCTAAAGGAGAAGCAAAAAAAATTACTGAGGAAAATAACAACTTTAAAAAGAAGCTAACTCAATTGGAAAAAGAGATCCAAAAACCCAATGAGGAGGAAGAGGCATTAAAAGAACAGAGTTAGCCAAATGGAGGAGAAGGTTCAAAAGTTCACTGAGCAAAATAGATCTCTGAGAGAGAGAATTGAGTTCAGGGAAATGAATGATTATGAGATTAACTAAGTAGTTAGAAAACAAAACCGAAAGTTTAAAAAAATAGAAGATAATGTGAAACATCTTATTGGAAAAAACAACTGACCTGGAAAATAGATCCAAGAGAGACAATTTAAAAATTATGGGACTACCTGAAAGCCACGATCAAAAAAGAGCCTAGACATAATCTTCCATGAAATTATTGAGGATTGGAGAGATGCAAATCAAAACAACTCTGAGGTACCTCCTCAAACCTATCAGATTGACAAACATGACAGAACACGAAGATGATAAATGTTGGAGAGAATGTGGGAGAGTTGGAATACCAAACAATTTTGAACTATGTCCAAAGGGCTACAAAAATGTGCATATCCTTTGACCCAGCAATATCGCTTCTAGGATTGTACCCCCGGGAGATCATAAAAATTGGAAAGGGTCCAACATGTACAAAAATATTTATAGCAGCACTCTTCATATTGGCCAGAAACTGGAAATCAAAGGGATGTCCACCAATTGGGGCATGACTGAATAAATAATGATATACGAATGTAATGAAATAATATTGTGCTATAAGAAATGATGAACAAGAAGACTTCAGAAAGGCCTGGAAAGACTCATATGATCTGATGCTGAGTGAAAGGAGCAAAACCAGGAGAACTTTGGGCACACCTATGACCACAGTGTGGGAGAGTTTTTTTCTGGTAAACTTGGAACTTCATAGCAATGCAAGGACTTAAAAAAAGAATTTCCAATGGTTTTCCAAGGCAAAATGCCTTCCAGTTCAGATAGAAAACTATGGAATTCAATCCCAGAATGTAGTGGATCATTTTTTTTGGTGTGTATTGTTTTGTTTGGTTATATTATTTCTCCCATTCATTTTAGTGCTTCTACACTGCATGACTATAGTGAAGATGTATTCAATAGGAATGTATGTGTAGATCCTATATAGAATTGTGTGCCATCTTGGGGAGGGAGGGGGAAAAAATCTAAGTTTTATGGTAATAATTGTAGAATACTAAAAATAAATAAAATTAATATAAATTAAAAAATGAAATCATCGAGGAAAACTGTCCTGATATTCTAGAACCAGAGGGCAAAATAAATATTGAAAGAATCCATCCATCACCTCCAGAAAGAGATTTGAAAAGAGAAACTCCTAGGAATATTGTGGCCAAATTTCAGAGTTCCAAGGTCAAGGAGAGATTAATGCAAGTAGTTAGAAAGAAACAATTCAAGTATTGTGGAAATATAATCAGGGTAACACAGTATCTGGCAGCTTCAACATCAAAGGGATCAAAGGGCTTGGAATAGTATATTCCAGAAGTCAAAGGAACTGGGATTAAAATCAAGTATCACCTACCCAGGAAAACTGAGTATAATGCCTCATGATAATAAATGGTCATTCTATGATTTAGAGGATTTTCAAGCATTCACGTTGAAAAGAACAGAACTGTATGGAAAATTTAACTTTCAAACACAAGAATCAAGAGAAACTTGAAAAGGTACACAGGAAAGAGAAATCATAAAAGACTCTCTAAAGCTGAACTGTTTACATTCTTACATGAAAATAAAATATTTTTAACTCTTGAGACTTTTCTCAGTACTTGGGTAGGTGGAGGGATTTTATAAACACATGCACACACACACATTTATAGACAGAGTACAAGCTGTGTTGAATCAGAAGAGATGATATCCACAAGAAAAAAGATTAAAATAAAAATTAAGGGGTGAGGGAGGAAAATAGCGGGAGGAGAAAGGGAGAAATGGAATGGGGCAGGCTATAACTTATAAAAGAGATAAAGAAAAATCTTGTTCAGTGGAGGAGAAAAGGAAGAAGAGGAGAGGGGGAAAGTGAAGCTACTCTCTCCTCATATGGCTTTAGGGGGGAATAAAATGCTCACTAAATTTTGTATGAAAATCTATCTTATACTACAGGAAAGTAGGGAGGAGGCAACAAGTGAGGTGAGGGGAATGATAGAAGGGAGGGCAAATGGGAGAAGTGAGTAACTAGAAATAAACACTTTTGAGAAGAAACAAAGTCAAATGAGGGAATAAGAAAATAAGGGGGGGTAGAGTAGGATAGAGGGCAATACAGTTAGTATTACACAACATGATTATTATGGAAGTCTTTTGCAAAATGACACATGTATAGCCTGTATTGAATTGCTTACCTTCTCAATGGGGATGGGTAGGGAGGGAAGGAAAGAAAGTGAAATTCAACACATTAGAAATGAATGTTGAGAGTTATTATTACATATAACCAGGAAATAAGAAACATGAGTAATGGTGTATAGATATTTATCTTGCCCAAGAAGAAAAGAGAGAAGATGGGGATAAGGGAAGGGTAGAGTATGATAGAAGGGAGGGCTCATTGAGGGAAGGGGTAATCAGAATGCAAGGTATTAGAGAGTGGGGAAAAAAATTGGACAAGTTACAAAGTGATGTAAAAGCAGTTAGCATTAAAACAATTGACTGAATTAATTACTGAGACTAAATCAGAGACATCTTTAGTTTGGGGAAATGAATTTTAGTCTAAGTCTCCTAGAGGCAGGTAACTTTGGGTAAAATTTGTCATTGATGGAAAAGTTAAGGTTTTAATGGTAAATTTGATTTTATGATTTTTATTTAAGCAGGAACTAGAACAGGTATAGAAAGGCATGTAAGTCACTTAAGACTTGCCTCAAAAGATGTTCCTTAGCCAATGTGAAATTATAGTCATATATGAAACCTGGTTATTGGAACTTGCTATTTTAAGATGCTATGGAACTATTAAGTGACTGTTCTTCTGAGTCTAACTCCAGGTA
>CM053769.1:172609534-172645798 GCA_028658325.1 Potorous gilbertii | reverse complement strand
GAATAGTGTATTTATCAGATTTATGGAGAGGAGAAGAATTTTTTTCTAAAGAAATGATAGAATGCATTTTGAAATGCAAGATGGATAATTTTGACTACATTAAACTGAAAAGTTTTTGCACAACCAAACTCAATGCATCCAAAATTCGAAGGGATGTAGTAAATTGGGAAAAAAATTTTTACGGCTAAGCTTGGGGATAAAAATATATATTGACAAAAAAAGAAAAAAAACATTTTTTTCCATTGTGTTTCCACTATAATTTTACTTATTTGTCATAAGTCTATGCTAATCATTAGAAGTGATCCATAGTCAGACCATATCAGAACATATTATATGTTGTTTTGGGATTTTAGTTTTAAGAGAGATGAAAAGGTGGAGAGCATCCAAAGGGCAAAGAAGATAATGAAAGTCTTTGAGGTGATTCCACTGGGTAAATTGAAAAAAAATCAAAGATGTTTCAACTCAAGAAAAAACCTACATTTGTCTTTCATTATTTAAAGGACAGTCATGTGCAAGAGGGATGATTCTTGTCTGTCTTGGTTCTACAGGGAAGAAGTAGGAACAATGGGTAAATGTTTCATAGAAATACAAGTAAACTTTATGTGAAGAAAAACTTCCTAATTCCCAATGACTTAAGAATTATGATAAAAAACAATGAAGTTTATGGATGACCTCATCTCTCGTGTCTATCTCACTTCTTATTATTTATAATAGCAATCAAAAATAATCTTCTTCTCTCCTTTTATTTTTTATTATTATGTTATGTACACTCAAATATCTTTAATTTATTTATCTATCTCCCTTCCTCCTTCATCAAGACATCATTTGATTTTTCCCTGTATCATTTCTAGTGGGGAAGAATGCAATTATACTAACATTTCTGGCACTCATTTCCCAATCTAAAGTCTTCTCCATGACTACTTGATACAGTTGTGCTTCATAATTACCATGTTGTTTGGTTATTTAACATTTTTAATAAATTCTAGTTTATTTTCCCTGGTGATTCAGAATTTGAGTTTTTCCATCCCTTACCTCCCTGAAATTCCTATTTGATTTAATATTAAATACCCTGGCCTGGCCTCTTTTACTTCTTAACATTCTGCTTCTGGGTTGATTTCCACATCAAAAGTCTTGGCAAAGTCTGATTTCTACTTCAAAAACTCTTGTAATATTTTGAGGAAAAAATGTACACATTAAGGAATAAAAGGAGGATGGGAATAAGCATTTATACAGCACCTACTCTATACCAGGCATTAGGGTAAGCACTTTTACACAGACACTATCTCATTTAATCCTCACAACAACATTGCAAGGTAGGTGCTATCCATTTTACAGATGTGGAAACTGAGGCATACAGAGATTAAAAGAATTGCCTCGAATCTCTGTTCTACCTAGTTGGCTCCATTTCATTTAAACCTATTTTTACAAATTTACAGATAAAGCAACCAAGATTCAGAAAGAGTGTGTTTGGCCCAAGTCAAAAAAGCTATTGTTTTAGTTAGTAGACTGCAAAATACAAAATCCAGTCCAACATTAAATTGATTAAATTTTAAAATAAAAAAAAAACTACCTCATTATAGCTGGGGCCATAATTTTTGAATAAAATATCTGCATAAACTCAGTTGACTAATTTGTTATAACATATACCATCAAGATAAGAAAACAAAATGTGATACTAAAATGAGGGGGAAAGGATTGTCATGTAATTAAAATATCTCCAATCTGAACTACATGAATTAGTTGAACAACATAAGCAAAGTGACAAAGATCAGAGTAAAATACTTTGAAATAAAATATGGATATTTCTTTAAAAAATAGGTGCTATTTATCAAATGGCATAATTAGAATAGCAAACGAAATGAGAAACTGCCTTAAGCAGCAACAATTTCATTGTGAGGCAGAGATATATGGTATGCAACTGCAAAATCAATTTAGAATGTAAAGATACTGGAAAAATCTTCAAGAAGGGGGTATTAAAAGATGATGAATTTTATTCTTTCTGAGCAACAAGAAGTAATGGAAAGAAAAGTAGAATAAAGCTTGGGGACAGACAGTAAAGTAATTCAAAGGATATTTAAAGATAAAATTTAAAGAAATAAAACAAACAAAAGCACAAAAAGACAGGAATGTTCTACATATATCAGTTTTTAATAGAAAATTCCTTTTATCATTAAGGACAACAGACTCGCCTATTTGGGAGTCTTTATATGATAGATTATAAATGGCGTGAATTAAACAAATATGAAGTGATCAGATGATGCGAATGAAATACACCATATTTTTTTTGTTGGGGGCAACACAATTGTAGAGCCTGGAAAAATCAATCCTTAACTGAAAATTCTGAAAGTGAAGAGAATGGTGAAACTTGGAAATTTAAAAAAAAGTTATTTTAGTCTTCAACATTTATTTCTCCAAGATTTGGAGTTTCAAATTTTCTCCCCATCTCTCCCCTTCCCCCATCCCATGATGGCATACATTCTGATTACTTCTTACTCCAGCCTACTCTCCCCTCTTCATCCACCCCCTTCTTTTCCTCTCCCCTTCACTTTCTTGTAGGTCATGATAGATTCCTATACCCCATTGCTTCTACATCTTATTTTCCAGTTGCATGTAAAAACATTTTTTTTAACATTTTATTTTAAAACTTTGAGTTCCAAATTCTCTCCCTTCCCTCCCCACTCACACTCATTGAGAAGGCAAGTAATTCAATATAGGTTACACATGTGTAGTTATGAAAAACACTTCCTTGATAGTCATGCTGTAAAAGACTAACTATATTTCCCTCCATTCAAACCTGTCCCCCATTTATTTTACTCTCTCCTTTGAGTCTGGCCTTTTTCAAAAGTGTTTGCTTTTTACTACCCCCACCCCAATCTGCCCTCCCTTATGTCATCTCCCTCCTCTTGTCCCCTTCCCTCTTATCTCCTTACCCCTAGTTTCCTGTAGGGTAACACCATGTTGACTGTGTATATTATTCTCTCAGTAAGTCAAATACAATGAGAGTAAAGTTCACTCATTTCCTCTCACCTCCCTCCCTTTCCCTCCATTGTAAAAGCTTTTTCTTGCCTCTTTTATTTGAAGTAATTTACCCAATTCTGACTCTCCCTCTCTCCTCCCAACATACTTCTCTCACCCCTTAATTTTATTTTTTAGATGTCATCTCTTCATATTCAACTCACCCTGTGCCCTCTGTCAATATTTCTCTCTCTCTCTCACTCTCTCTCTCTCTCTCTCTCTCTCTCTCTCTCTCTCCCTCTGTGTGTGTGTCTATCTTCCTTCCTACTACCCTACTACTGAGAAAAGTCTCATGAATTACAAATATCACATTTCTATGTAGGAAAGTAAGCAGTTCAACTTTAATAAGTTCTTTATGATTTCTCTTTGCTATTTGTCTTTGCATACTTCTCTTGATTCTTACATTTGAAAGTCAAACTTTCTATTCAGATTTGGTGTTTTCATAAAGAATACTTGAAATTCTGCTGTTTCGTTGAATGACCATTTTTCCACCTTAAGTATTATATTCAGTTTTACGGGGCAGGTGATTCTTAGTTTTAATCCTAGCTTCTTTGACCTATAGTGTTTTATAAGTAAAAGTAGAAGCAATTTTACAATGAAGTTTTACTTTCTACACAAAACAAAAGAGGGGGAATAGTGTGTAAGATTGGAAAGGTCCCTTTCAGCATAAGGAAGCACTTGACTCCACAATCAGAACAGAGAGTAATTGGCTTCCAAAGGAAGTAGGGGGTTGCCTGGATTTGAAGTCTTTAAGTCAAATTTAGGCTTCCATTTTTCAGGCATGTTATGATTTTCAGGCATGAAATGAACATATATTCCAAGTCATTCAATTACTTAATGTAGAAACTGCTACATCTTCTGTTATCCTAATTGTGTTTCCACAATACTTTCTCCTTGATCTGGAGAACTGACTGTAATATTCCTAGAAGTTTTCCTTTTATTATCTCTTTCAAAAGCCTATCAGCAAATTCTTTCCATTTTGATTTTACACTCTGGTTCTAGAGTATTGTAATTTCTTGAAAGATGATATCTAGACTTTTTTTTATCATGGCTTTCAGGTAGTCCAATAATCTTTTAATTATCTCTCCTAGATCTATTTTCCCAGGTCAGTGGTTTTCTAATGACATAACTCCACATTGTCTTCTATTTCTTTTCATTTTTCTGATTCTGTTTTGTATGTTTTTTTGTTTGTTTGTTTCTCATAAAGTCATTAGCTTCCATTTGCTTCATTCTAATGTTTAAAGAATTATTTTCTTCAGTGAGCTTCTGGACCTGCTTTTCCAGTTGGACAATTCTCCTCTTTGGCTTTTTGCACCTATTTTGCCATTTGGGTTAGTCTATTTTTAAGGTGTTGTTTTCTTCTGTATTATTTTGGGCATCCTTTAGCAAGTTGTTGACTCAGTTTTCATGACTGTTTGCATCACTCTCCTTTCTCTTCCCAATTTTTCTTCTACCTCTCTTATTTGATTTTCAAAATCCTTTTGGAGCTTTTCCATGGACTGAGACCAATTCATATTTTTCTTGAAGGTTTTTTATTTAGGAGCTTGGATTTTGTGGTCTTCTTCAGGTTATATGTTTTGATATATCTTATCAGCAAAGTAAGATTGTATAGTCTATTTTTTCCCACTGTTTGCTTATTTTACCAGTCAATTACTTGATATTTGAGGTCTTTGTCAAAGTAATTCTGTTTCCAGTCACGGTGGTGGTGGTGGTGGTGGTGGTGGTGGTGGTGTACTCTTCCAAGCTTCAGGGGTTTTGTACAGTTGTTTTATAGATACTTCTAGGGACCTGCAAATTTCAGCTCTTCCCAGATTGTATGATCTAAGGAGATGTTTACTTTTCTATTGGTTTGTGCTATGGTCTGTGAGTGACCACAAGCACTCTTTTCTAACTTAGAACTGTGAGAATTCCCTTTCCACCAACGTCATAAGCTCCACCATAAGCACAACTCCCCTTTATCCCAAGACTGCCACCCAGGACTGTGACCCAGATCCAAGCAGGGCAAAGCTAGAGAATCTTGCCTCAGCACCGATAAAGAGATCCCAGAAATCCCCCTCTGATCAGTCACTAGATGGCTTCACAATCTGTGGGTCTACAAGTCCAGAAAGAGTTGCTGCTGTGCCTCTGCCACTTTAGGGCTGGGCTCAGACCAAGCTCCTCTCTCACCCAGGTCTGACAGAGTTTTCCCACTGAGCTTCTATGCTGTCTGTAATGTTTATAGTCCAAAAAGTCAGTCCCATAATGCCTGTTCAGACCCAATCTGTACTCGCACGGCCCACAGTGAACTGCATTCCATTACCAACCCAATGCAATAGACCTTTCTTCTCAACCTTGTAAGCTCTCTTGGGCTAGAAATTTGTTTCACTTCATTATTTTCTGGTTCTGCAGCTCTGGAATTTGTTTAGAGTCATTTTTACAAGCATTTGGAGGATTTTGGAGGAGAGCTTAAGCAAGTCCCTGCTTTTACTATGCCATTTTGGCTACACCCCTCTGAACCTCAGAAATTGTTATAAAAAGAAAACAACACACATACACACAAATCTGAATGTGTATAAATATCTAACTCTTTAATTTTATACCCACAGATACACATACATGCATAATTAAATCTTTGTGATTTGTTGACAGACTAGATTAGTTGCAATTGCTTAGGAAATTTATACTGCCTTATTACTGATGGGCTCTCTCGAACTTAATAATGAAATTTTGATTCAGTTTCCTGAAATATGGTGACTTGCTTCTTTCTTAACATTTTTTAGGTAGCCTAATGAATATTAAGCTACTGCTCAAAGTTTTTCTTTGAAGTACTCTTACCTTTTTTTAAGCTATGTTATCTTCTAATTTAATTGTTTTTGACATCTTTTAAATATGTTGGTACTAATACTGTTTTATCTACATAATTTTATTTAATATTGTTTGCAAAATTTATCTTGTTCTTTATCAGCAAAATCTTCTTCTTCTTTTTTATTTTTACAAATATTAAGTTTAGCTTTATTTTTCTTAGACTAACATGAAATTGTGGGTAATTTATATTATTTTCTTCTTTATTTCTAAAACTCTGGTTCAGGTTATTTTATTATTTATTTTTCTTTCTTTATTTGCATTCTGTTAAATTATACCATCTAGTCACTTATCTGAGTTTCTTCTATTTATTTTTTCCTTTTCTGAGGGGCTATTTGTGGATTTTTAGTTACCCCTCTCCCTTTATTATTGTTGACTTATTATCTATATTCTTCTAAAGATTCTAGCGGGTCACGCAAATGTCTTATTAATTTTCAATGTCATCTGGTTGTTAGTGCTCAACTTCAATGTCAACTTAATGAATGGTTCTTTGGATAAAATGTTATACACTATTTTTGGTCTCAAATGGTAAAAGGTAACCAATAGGCAATTGAAATGAACCAGACTTAAATACATGTTTAATGTATCTTTTTCTCTAAGAAAATGGATGCCATATTGGATAGAACACAGGGCTTGAAGTTAAAAAGATATGAAGTCAAATCTAGGCTCAGAAACTTGCTATTTATTTGACCCTTTTAAAATCATTTAACTGCAGTTTTCTTCTGTTTTCTCAACTGTAGATTCATGGTGATAATGACTCTATCATAGTAATCTCAACAGGGTTGTTGTTAAGATCAAATGAAATAATATTTATGAAGCATTTTTTAGGGTGACTTGCATATAATAGGTACATAAGTCCCACCTTTAATTCCTTCCTTTGTCCTTCCTTTCTTCCTTTCCTTCCTTCTTTCTTTCCTTTTCTTTCTTTCTTTCTTTCTTTCTTTCTTTCTTTCTTTCTTTCTTTCTTTCTTTCCTTCCTCCCTTCCTTCCTTCTTTCCTTCCATATCAGTCCATGTAAGTTACATAAAAATGCCTTGCATGATGTAATTTAATTGCTATAAGGAATTCCATTGTAACAATCTTCCTCTCAGTGCCAAATGATCGCTTCTCAGCGTCTAAAGCCTTAAAGGCTTTCATAGAAGACTGGGAGGTTAATGAAACTTCAACCCAGATGCTTTGGGCTCTAAAACCAGCTTTCTAAACATTATGCAGTGTTGTTTCTCATCATAAGTCAATGGGAGGATAAAGAATTTTGTAGTCAAAGACATGTTTTTCCCCCCCTTAATATGACTAGTTCAATTTTATTTATTTTTGTTGCTTCATTAGAAAGTTCATTTTAAATGACAGTATTATATCATATAATATTTTTAACAACATGAGATTTTAATATAATAACTAAGATTTTATCTTTCTTTACCATTTGGCACCAAGTAAAAATAATTACATAAAAACCTCATCTTAGAATCATGTATAGTTTTGAAAGAAATTATGATAAAGTAGGTTTTCTACATGACTTCTCAATGAAAGCTGATAGTTCTGTGCATTATAGTCATCACTTATTGCATTAACATATTGTGGGACCTTCAAAACACTGAATTCTGTTCATAATTATAAAAGTTCCAGTCACTTGGAAGCATTTACTTTTATTCTGAGTTGATAGGGAGAATTCATGATAAGCCTTAACTTTAAAGTTTGAGTTGATTCAATTAAATATTTATTAATATTCTGCTATCTGCAAGGGGTGGACATGTGAATGAATATTTGTTAAATTGAATCAACCCATTATTTGAATTAATATATACCTTAGTACCCTGTAGTTATAACACGTATGTTCCCTACTCTCAAAAGTTATAATGTAACAAATGAAAATATATAGAAAGCTATGAAACAAAGTTAAAATTATGCCTTCATTTTATTTGGAGCAGTGTGTTCTATGTCAATTTGTAAGTGTATACATACATATATATATATATATATATATATATATATATATATACACCTATGTATATGTGTATTTATATGTATATATACATATAAATTATATCAAGAAATAGGGCTCAAAGTCTTGACTCTTTCATTCTGTTTTTACTGTGCATCATTTAGAAATCAATTTTCCTAAGTGGCAAGCCATGAGAGGATTTTACATAGGAGAACACATTTGTATGCAATCATGTAGCTAAATGTGATCTTGAAATAATATAGTCCATCCCTCTACTCTCAGAGAATACTACAAAGAAATTCCTCCAAATTGATAAAAATGATGTAGCACTTATGGTACCCATTCATTACACATGGGTATTTTTTTTTAATTTCAGAAACTCTTTGTAATAGTCCAAATAAGCCATCATTACTAGATTGTTAGAAACCTCTTGAAATAGTTCATATTTTGTAATTTAAAATTCATTCAGAATAACATTTCCATTTCTGATTCTGTTTGGTTGAATGAATAGTTACTATACTCAAAAGGGGAAAACAGCACATTTATGATAGCTACATAAAAATTACTGTTACATTTAAGCTGTGTGAAATCTGCTGACTTTTTCTAGTGTATGTGAGTCTGTGTGTGTGTGTGTGTGTGTGTGTGTAACTGGGGGATAAGTATTAAACGCTTTTGATGACAATCATATTGTACCCTGCCATGTTTTATGCATTGTTTACATTCTATCAGGAAAATATAAAGTATTAGATGCAGAGTTGGCATCAGAACTAGAAAGACCTGGATTCAAATCTTGCCTTTGGAGAGAATTCTGAGAAGACAGAGTATGTCAGAAAATTTCAAACTTGCTCCAGATTTCTCCTCCAAACAAGATAAAATAGTACCTCAAGGAGAACATAGAGCAGTAAGAAAAAAGAGTTGGGGCAGAAGAGTAGTCTTCTGAAAGAATCAGAGAATATCTAAAGAAAAATTCCAGTAAATATTTATAATTATCACAAATTTACAGAGAAGGAAATCAAGTGTCATAGAGGTTAAAGGATTTGTCCAAAGTTACCCAGTTAGTGTGGAATGTGATTTAGAAATAGATCTTCTCTATCCATCACATTGTGTTGCATCTGAGGAAAAGAGAGGCATCTTACAATCAGTTCAGGAAAAATAGGACTATAAATCAATTACAAGTCATGAGTACACTCCAGTGAGTGTTTTTCAACTTCATTGAAAGCTTTAGTAATGAGGAGTAGACATGTATTGCATCAACTCAAACAGAATTGTGAAAAAGGAAAAGTTAATAGGAGCTAAGAAGGGAAAGTAGTAGCTTAAGACTTCAGTCATTTCAGTTAGAAAAAGAGGATTCAGTTATCAGCCAACAACATTTATTAATCTCCTACTATTTGCCAGGCTCTGTGCTAAATATTTGAACATTTGCTGCCTAAAAAAGGCAAAAGATAATCCTTGTGCTCAAGGAACTGACACAGTTTACAAACAGGTATAAACAAAATATACATAAAGCTAGTTGGAAGCAGTCTTAGAGCAATAGGCACTAAGGGAAATGATATGATTATACCTCTGTGTTAGGATGATCTTTTTGATAGCTGAATGGAGGAATAACTGTAGTGCAAGATATATACAGCAGGAAACCAACCAGGAGGCCATTGCAATAGTTCAAGTGTGAAGTGATGAAGGCCTGCACTACAATGATGGCCATGTCAGAGAAGAAAGGAGAACATATATGAGAGGCATTGTAAAAGTCGAATCAATAGGATTTCAAAATAGATTGTGACTAAAATGTCAATAAAAAAGAATCATCCCCTTAAAGATAATCACCAAATCCATGGAAGTTAGTGTGGTCACAAAGTGAAATAATAGAAAGGGAGAAGAGAAGTGGGCCCAAGACAGAACTCTGGGGGCACCTACAGTTAAAGGGTATGATCTGAAAGAGGATACAGCAAGGGAGACAGAGAAGTGGTCATATATGTAGGAGGAAAATCAGGAGTAAGTGGTATCCTGAAAACCTAGAGAGAAGAAACAAGCAGGTGATTCACAGGTCAAAAGATGCAGAGAAATCAGGGAAAAATAGAATAGAAAAGCCTGTTGGATTTGGAAACTAAGAGAACAATTGTAACTTTTGAGATGGTGGGTTCAGTGGAATGATAAGGTTGAAAACCAGAACATAAGCAATTGAGAAGAGAGGGAGAAGAGTCCAAGTAGACGTACGTATTGTAGATGGTTTTTTTGAAGAGTTTAGGATGAAGGTTTTTTATTTTCAGGATTGGAAAGACATGAACATGTTAGTAGGAAGGAAATGAGTCAGTAGAAAGGGAGAAATTGATGATAAGTACAAGAATGTCTATGACAGAGGGAACAATTTGTGGAGGAGATAGGACAGAATGGGACTGAATGAACAAGTAGAGTCATTAGCTCTGGTAAGGAGTAAAAATTACTTCAGTTGTAAACAAGGATAAAGGAGAAGGACATGACACAATGCACCTGTGTATTTGGAAATAAGGAATTGAGGAGAAGAGTGAGCTTACGGTGAATGACCCCACTTTTTTCTGTAAATTGTGAGACAAATCTCAGCGAGGAAGTGAAAGGGGGAGCCACTAGAGGTTTGAGAATGAGTAAAAATGTATACATATAAATGTAAGAATATGTATGTATGAATATAGGTGTGGAAATGCATGTATACATATACATATAGATTTTTCCAAAAATCTTAGTGCAGATTTAAGATATTAAAATGCAAAGTTGCACTAAGACTTTTGGAACTCCTGAATAGTTTCTCTATCCTTTGACATATGGATATATATGTGTGTGTATACATTCACAAACATAAATGTACACACACATACACACACACACATAAGGCCTTGGGCAAATTAATTTATTCCTCTAGGTCTTAATTTCTTCTTCCATAGGATGTAACTGGACAAAATACTCTCACTATGAATTTTGTAAACACCACAAATAGCTAAAATAAAAAAGTTATGCCCAACTCTAACTTAACTGCTTTCACTATAACAGTACATAAAAATAAAGACATTTGTTGAGATTTCCACAAAGGTGTCATCTGCCTTTCAGTTCATTCAGTGATCTCCCAGGGTCTTTGGGTACACCTAACTCAGCTTGTTTTCTCCCTCTCTGCTGTTCCCTAGGTATCAAGGGAAAGTAGTACAATCTACTTCAAGCATGCTGTTTGTTTTAAGTGGCCTCGATATGAATTTAGTTCAAGGCAATAGGCCTGTCTATGGTAGCCAGAGTTGGTTTGGTATCAGAGCTTAGAGCTAATCAAGTGACAAGAAGGCACTTATTAAATGATTGTTGATTGAGTGATCCCAGGATCTCTGATTCCACTCATCACAACACTCTGCAGGGTCATCCACAGTTATATGTTCAGGGCTATGCATTCTATGATGCAGTGTTCTCTCCTTTGGTTTTCCCAACTAGCACCTCAACAGAAGACACAGCAGCATAAGATCAAGGGGTTAAATATCTGAGATACATGGAACTATGGTTGTCTCTAAGTTTTCTTTGTCTAGAACCTTCCTTCACTTATCCCCCAAACCAGGCATAATCCTTTTAAAACCAAATAGTATCAAAGAGGTCAAAATGCCAACTAGTCTCTGCAAAATTTTTGGAGATAGAAATTATAATTTACCACAGGAGACTTTAGAATCTAAATAAAAACTGCTTTTCTTTGTAAATTTTAATGTGAGAAAAAGATTCTGTTCAACACATAACTTCAAGCCAAATTGAAATAACCATATTTATTAATTCACACATTTACATTGGCAAAGTTGCTGTCACTTTATTTCTACAGTTGCTTATTTTTTCTAAGCCCACTTTCTGAAACATCAATGCTATACCCATGGGTACAAAAAACAGAAAATGCTTGTTCTTTACATCTGTACAATAGTTAGCAGTAGTATCATGAATCTAATTTTGAGTGCTATTGTATGATGAATATGATAACAAAAACTGTAATAATTTTTGCTTCCTGTTTCCCAAGAATTGTTCTTTAAAATATGGATATTTAGAAATACAGTAATAATAGATTAGACAGTCTAGGTCCTTTGATCTCTGTATTGTGTTCGTTGCTCTTCCTCCAGGTTCAGGATGGTGATAGGTGGGGAAAAGGGGTTCTAAGACATAGGGTAGATGAAAAACTGACACAGAAAATTTCCCTTTGCACCATAGTGATGAAGCACCTATTCGAGTCAGAGAGATCAGAGACATTAAAATAATGGGATCCTTTTTTTACGTAAGTTTAAAGCAACAAGGATTATCTAGTCTGTTGATAATAAAACAGACCAATACTTAGAATCAAACAGCCAGAAAATGATTTGAAAATCGTCTAGGATCATGCCTTCATTTTATAGGTGAAGAAAGATTAAGTGACTCACCCTAAGTCACTTGTCTAGCAGGGCACAGAGGATTGAAACCAAATTTCTTTGGAAGAATACTTTCCTCTATACTATGCTGATTCCTTATTTAGTTCCCTTCTCTGTGATCTCTGTTATGTAAAAGAAGCTGTGAAACTATTTTATTGATCATAGCCCAGCTGTTGTCAGTACCTAGAATTTCTGCTTCCCAGATGGCTATGTATATAATTTGCATAGAAAAATCCTCTTAGACATATAAAAGATGCAAAAAACATGCCAGGTGACACACTTTACCTTTATCCCACTCTTCTCCTTCCCTTCTCTATCTCCTGTGACTTCATTTCTCTAAACTACTTTTTCTTACCACTTCTTTAGGCCCCCTTTTCATGACAATGTTTTTTTTTTATACCAGTAGAAAAATAGGGCACTGTAACTATATGGAGTGACTCTGTATGAAGGACCAAGATTTTCATTAGAAGTCCCCTGATTTTAAAGGGCCTTAATGACATTAAGAATATGGTTAATTCTAAATGATATATTTTTAATTAATGAATATGTTGGAAGTTTTAATTGTTGAGGTAGTGATAAAAAGCAGACCACAATTTGGGGGGTAATCCAATTTAAATATAAGCATTAAAATCCATTAAGTTAATTTAAGGTTATAAACTTTCAATTCTTAACATTGATACACACACACACACACACACACACACACACACACACACACACTTGAATTCTGACCCTGCCTTTATATCTTGCAATTAACACTTCTAAAAAGAATTTAACTTCATTTATGATATTCTCTTCATTACACTTCCATCTCTTCCTTACGTGCTGAAATATAATCTATCAACTTAATTTGGTTTGTCATAAAATTACAGAATTTTACATTTCACTGAATAGTTAAAGGATATTCTATCCAGTGGACCAATTCCGCCCCCCCTCCAAAAAAGTAGCACGGATGAGTGCTAATCTGGCCTCTACTTAAATTTTTTTTTGTGATGGGCAACTCACTACTTTACATTGCAGTTAATTTCACTCTAAGGCAGCTTTGTCTGGTAAAAAAAAAAAAGTTTCCTTAGCTTGTACCAATATATCCCTTGCATTATAATCAATCCTTTTCCTAATCTAAACCTGTTGTTTGTAATTATTTCTTCTAAAGCAACACAAAGTATTTTCTACTGCTACCTGGCAGTCATTCAAATTATATTAATGGATTTCAAGTCTCCTTTAAGCTTTTTCTTTTCTAAGATCAGCATTCAAAATTTCTTCATTGATTTTTATAGGAAATCTGTCATAATGGATGGTGACATAACCTTGGGCTCAGTAAGTTCTAGGTTCACATTCTTTCTGACAAATAGTGCCTATAAACTTGTGCAAATCACTTTAAATTCTCAGTGCCCCTCGGTAACTCTCTAAGACTGTAAGTTTCAGAATAACTCAGTATGCTTGCATGAATGAAAGTAGTTTCCTTACTAAGCATTCCCTATATTTAGAAATCTTATTTTATACCAAGATTTACAAAATTTTTTCCAAACTAGTTATTCTCTTCTGAATATATTCTATCATTTGTCAATATTGCCCTTACCATAAAAGATCAAGAAATGAACAGAATATTTCAGATATAGTCAGATCATACCTGGTTAGATTGACAACAGTGTGACTATTATTTCATATGTGATGTCTGCTCGTAAATATGAACATTTCTTGCTAATTTTCACTACTCTAGGAGAGAGTCTGGAGTACTACAATAACTTTTTGCTTGGTATTTCTGTCTAAAAATTCTTCTTTATTTTATTTTTCATACTGCTCCCAAATTGTTTGAACTGTCTGGACATGTTATTCTGCTATTCAAGAAGCCTAAATTTCCTTAAAGATAATCTATAAATTTCCATCTTTATAATCTGACCCCAACCAATTTATTCTGGACAAAATTCACTTTATTTTCTCTCAAATACTTTACATTCCAATAAGATTATACTCTTTCTGCCATGACATTCGATGTCCTTCTCCCATGATTTTGCACAGGTTGTCACCCATACCTGGAATTGGCACATTCCTCACCTCTCTTTATAAGCTCAAGCCTTCCTGAAGGTTGATCTTAAATGATCCCTGTTACAGAAATTCCTACTTGATTCTGAATCATTTGTGACTTCCACAATCCTTAAATACCTTTTAAAAATTTTGTATTACAAGTAGGAACAAACTCTATTTCACCCAGTAGAATATAATATACTGAAGAGAGATGCAATTTCATTTTTTTCTCATTGCACTCTCTATCTGAAACAGTGCCTTGCACATAGATATAAGATAAGAAATGATAATGGAATTAAATGATACAAATAATCTCTATGAATGCAAATATTTGCCTTTTCTGATGTTTATAATCTTTAAGTAATTCCTAGAGCAATGACAAGTTGTGTGGCAGCACACAATCCATATGTTCCAGAAGCAGCTCACTATTCACTATTGCATGTGGAATAAAGTACTTAATAAATAATTATTTTTATGTTAGTGATGTCTTGAATGTTACTTATCATAATTCCATGAGCAAATACGCATGTAAAAAAATCCTCACACAGAATTTCATAAACTGATGCCTGTGAAAGCTTAAAAATATTCCGTAACAAAATTAATTTCTAATGCAATCCTATGTATTATAATTTATTCATTTAAAATATTATTCTTTTGGAGGCAGAGCCAAGAGAGAGGTCTAGAAGGACACACCTGTAGAAGCTGTCTTCCCACAGCTCATAAAATATCTGTAAAAAAATGACACTAAACTAATTCTAGAGCAGTAGAAGCCATAAAATGACAGAGTGAAAGATTTCCAGCCCACGGCAGGCTGGAAGATCAACAGGAAAGATGTATCATGCCAGGAGCAAAACAGAGCACATCCAAGTGTTGGTCATACCAGAGCAAGGAAAGGACTGGAGCAGTCTTCAAGGTGCCACTGGTAGTAGCTGAAGGTCCCAGATTCCTCAACTCACAAATGCCAAAGAGAGCTTCAAAGATCAGTAAGAAAGTTCTTTCACTTGGGTGAAAAGGGAACAGAGTGGTGTAGGCTTGGCCCCAGGCAACAGCAGCTTCCATAGTTGGAGCCCTGGCCTAAAGTCCCTGGGAGAATTGAGCAGCTGATCTGGATCTCAGTCATGAGTAGCTGCTCTGGGTTGAGGAGGAGTGCTGATGTGGTGGAGCTGGTGGAGGATCTAGAGAGGCAATCCTGCTCACAGACCAGAATGCAGACCAGGAGAGGAATAAACTTCTGTTCCTTGATTGTGCCACCTTGGTGGAACTGAGAACTTACAGGTCCCCAGAGTATACCCTGTCCTTGACAAAGAATTAAAAAGTCAAGTAACTGGCTGGGAAAATGCCCAGAAAAGGGAAAGAGAATCAGACAATAGAAGGTTACTTTCTTGGTGAGCAAGTTTTTTCTTCCATCCATTCAAATGAGAAGGAACAATGCATACTATCAGAGGAAGGCAAGGCTTCTGCATCCAAAACCTCCAAAATAAATATGCAATTGTCTCAGGGCATGAAAGAGTTAAGAAAGTACTTTGAAAATCAAGTAAGAGAGATGGAGGAAAAATTGAGAAGAGAAATGAGAGCACTGCAACCAAATCATGAAAACTGAACCAAGAGCTTGTTAAAGGAGACCCCCAAAATACTGAAGAAATTAACACCTTTAAATATAGACTAACTCAAATGGCAAAAGAAACCCAAAAAACCAATGAAGAGGAGAATGCTTTAAAAAGCAGAATTAGCCCAGAGGAAATGGAAGTTCAAAAGGTCACTGAAGAAAATAGTTCTTTAAAAATTAAAATAGAGGAGATGGAAGCTAATGACTGTATGAGAAACCAAGAAATTACAAAACAAAATAAAAAGAATGAAAAATAGAAAATGATGTGAAATATCTCATTGGGAAAACAACTGACCTGGAAAATAGATCCAGGAGAGACAATTTAAAATCATGAGACTACCTGAAAGCCATAATCAAAAAAAGAGCCTAGACACCATCTTTCATGAAATTATCAAGAAAAACTTCCCTGATATTATAGAAATGTAGGGCAAAAATAAATATAGAATCCCCCAAACACCTCCTGAAAAAGATCCAAAAAGAGAAACTCCTAGGAATATTTTAGCCAAATTCCAGAGGTCCCATGTTAAGGAGAAAAAATTGCAAGCAGTCAGAAGGAAACAGTCCAAGTATTGTGAAAATACTAACAAGATAACATAGGATTGGCACCTTCCACATTAAGGGATCAAAAGACTTGGAATATGATATTACAGAATTGAAAAGAACTAGGACTTAAACCAAGAATCACTTAACCAGTAAAATTGAGTATAATACTTCAAGGGAAAAAGATGATCATTCAATGAAATAAAGGACTTTCAAGCATTCTTGATGAAAAGAACAGAGCTGAATAGAAAATCTGACTTTCAAATACAAGTATAAAGAGAAGCATGAAAAGGTAAAGAGGAAAGGCAAATCATAAGGGACTTACTAAAGCTGAACTGTTTACATTCTTACATGGAAAGATAATATTTGTAACTCTTGAAACTTTTCTCAGTATTTCAATAGTTAGAGGGATTACACACACACACACACACACACACACACACACACACACACACGCACACAGAGGGCACAGAGTGAGTTGAATAGAAAGGAATGATATTTAAATAAATAAAATTAAGGGATGAGAGAGGAATATATTGGGAGGAGAAGGAGAAATGGAAGGGGCCAAATTGTTTCTCATAAAAAAGGCAATAAAAGCTTTTTCAGTGGAGGTGAAAAGGGTGAGGTGAGGAGAAAAGTGCAGCTTACTCTCATCACATTTGGACATGAAAAGTCAATTTAGTAGGAAAATCCATCTTACACTACAGGAAAGTAGGGGAGAAGGGAATGTGTGAGGTGTTGGAGGGGATGATAGAAGAGAGGACAAATGAGAGGAGAGGAGTAATTGGAAATAAACACTTCTGGGGAGAGAAAATCTCAAAAGAGAGAATAAAGTAAATGGGGGGCAGGATAGGATGCGAGGAAATATAGGTAGTCTTTCACAACATGACTATTATGGAAGTCTTAAGCAAAACTGCACAAATGTAGCTTATATTGAATTGCTTGCTTTCTCAGTGGGCATGGCTGGGGAGGGATGAAGGGAGAGATGTTAAAACTCAAGGAACCAATGCTGAGAATTAATTTTTCATGTAACTGGGAAATAAGAAATACAGGTAATGGGGTATAGAAATTTATCTTGCTCTACAAGAAAAGAAAGAAGATGAGGGTAAATTAAGGGAGGGGTGTAATAGAAGGGAGAGTAGATAGGGGGAAGGGGACAAAAGAATACATGGTGTTTTGAGTTGGGGAAAGGGGAGAGATGGGGAGAAAATTTGAAACTCAAAATCTTGTGGAAATGAATGTTGAAAATGAAAAATAAATTTAAAAAAACTAAAAAAGTATCCTTTTTAAAAAATTAGATCATCTTATTTGTTTTCAGTCTTTGATAATCTCTTCCATACATCTTAGATTTTTCCTCTCCCTCCCCATCATTTCCCCCTCCTTCCCCATTCCCTCTCTGAGACAGTGTACAATCTTATGTAGGTTCTGCAGGTACATTCCTATTTCATACATGTTGCATAGAAGAATTAAAATGAATGGGAGAAATCATAAAACAAAACAAAACAAAGCACAAAGCAAAATGGTCTTCTTGCATCTGCAATTCACTTCCATAGTTCTTTCTCTGGAAGACATTTTGCCTCAAGAGTCCACTAGTAGTTTTTTAAGTCCATGTATTTCAATGAAGTACCAAGTCCACCAGTAAAATTCCTCGCACTCTGTGGTTGTTGCTGTGTACAAAATTCTCCTTGTTCTGCTCCTTTCATTCAGCATCAATTCATACAAGTTCTTCCAGGCTTCCCTTTTACATAATTATAGAAAGCTTTAATTTCTTCCTCTGGAAAACTGCCTGTTCATATCCTTTGACAATTTATCAATTGAAGAATGACTTGTATTCTTGTACATTTGACTCAGTTCTCTTTATATTTTAGAAAGGAGGTTTTTGTCACAGACACTAGTTGTAACAATTCTTTCCTAATTTTCTGTTTCCCAATCTTGGTTGCATTGGGTTTGTTTGTGCAAAAACTTTTCAATTTATTGTAATCACAATTATCCATTTTGCACTTCATAATGTTCTCTATCTCTTGTTGGGTCATAAATTTCTTCATTCTCCATAAATCTGACAAATACACTATTCCTTGCTCCCCTAATTTGTTTATACCATCAATCTGTATGCATAGATCCTTTTGGACTTTATTCTTGCGTTATGTCAGGCATTGTTCTATGCCCAGTTTCTGCCACACTGTTATCCAGTTTTCCCAGTAGTTTTTGCCAAACAGTTTTTATCTCAGAAGTTGAGTTCCTTGGTTGTATCAAACTATAAACTGCTATACTCATTGACTACTGTATCTTGAGTGACTAACATATTCCACTGCTCTATCCCTCTGTTTCTTAGCCAGTACCAAGTGGTTTTAATGATTGCTGCTTTATAGTGTAATTTGAGATCTGGTAGGGCTAGGCCACCTTCCCTAGCATTTCTTTTCATTAGTTCCCTTGATATTCTGGACCTTTTGTTTTTCCATATGAATTTAGATATTATTTTTTCTAGCTCTAGAAAATAATTTTCTGGTAGTGTAATTGGTATAGGACTGAATAAGTAAATTAATTTAGATAGAATTGTCATTTTTATTATATCACCCTACCCAAGATCAACTGATGTTTTTCCATTTACTTAGATCTGACTATATTTGTGCAAAAAGTGTTTTATATTTGTGTTCCTATAGTTCCTGGGTTTGTTTTTGCAGGTAGACTCCCAGATATCTTATAGTGTCTATCATAGTTTTATATGGGATTTCTTTTTCTATCTCTTGCTATTGGTCTGTCGTAGTATTATGTAGAAATGCAAACGATTTATCTGGGTTTATTTTGTAACCTGCAACTTTGCCAAAGTTGTTTATTATTTGCAGTAGTTTTTTACTTGATTCTCTGCAATTCTCTAAGTATATCATCATATCATCTGCAAAGAGTGATAATTTAGTTTCTTCTTTGCCTATTCTAATTCTTTCAATATATTTTTCTTCTCCTATTGCTACACCTGTTTTTCTAATACCATATTGAACAAAAGTGGTGACAATAGACATCCTTGTTTCACCCTTGATCTTATTGGCAATGTATCTGACTTGTCACTTAAAATATTATTCTTAAGAGTCCACAGGCTTCAAAAGTCTACCCAAGGATTCATGACCAAATTAAGATTATAAGGCTTGACTTACAATATAATTTGGTGGATTTGGAAAATTGAATTCATTTGAAATATGTGGCTCTTTAATGTTCTTTTCTGTTTCTATGTTTCACTGTCCTCTTAATGATATTTTGTCTACTCCTTCCACTTTGAAGAGTTATTATCCTTCATAAGAAAGTTCTAAATATTGATGCCATCTCTTGTCACTTACTAGTATTATTATAAAGAAATCAATGGGCACTATATTTTCCTTGTTCATTCATTTTTCTTAGTAGTGTTTATAAAGTTTCAGTCACATCAAACTTTAACTTGAATAATTTTCTTATACACTTTTATATCCTTCCTCTGGGATTGGAACTTATCAGAGAGTTTACTGTGAAGTCATCGTGACTTCATTATATGTCTCAGACTTTTTTTTATCATTAAGAGTATTCTTTTTTTGTCTGATTTTTATTGAATGAGATTTTTTTCTCTCTTGAATTTCATGCATTTCAAAAAATTTATGATAATATAACAATACCAATTTATCATCTCTAATCTTAGCATCAGAGTGCAAGAGAATGGTTGAATGAATGAATGAATGAATGCATGAATGAGAGAAAGAACTCTTACTGTTGTAGGAAATGTGTTAAGTATTGGGGATGCAAATATTGAAGGAAGGTCAGTCTTTTCCTTCAGGGAGTTATTTTAATGGAAGGGGTAGAGGTAACCCATATAGAGAAATGATGACCAGGAAAAATATTTTGATTTAAAGCATCTATGGAGGTACAGAGTTGAGTGAGAGAAGAGTGCAGCATTCCTTTGCTTTACACTTTCATACTCTAAAATGCCATAGTTGCCTTTTTGGCCTTCAATTTCTTGTCACTCCTCTATCACCAACTAGGTCTTCCTTATTGCTTAGAAATAAAATCAGTTTTTTAATTGATCTTATTGATTCTTTTTGAATAAAAGGATTATCATCAAGGCCACTCTGAAATGTCTCTTCCTATGTTTTAAACAGAGTGAAATTTCTGGATAACTGAAGTTCCCTTTCAATATGATACCATGATGATGACATTTTGATGGTCTACATTAATGAAGCCATACCCATGACTTCCACATCATTTCATATTCTGCAATATATTCCTGCTAGCGACCCAGGAGTCTGGGCCTGATCTCTCAGTCCCACAATCCTTATCTGACCAGCAGAGGCCTGCAGGCCTTGGGGGAGTGTAGCTGTAAGCAGTGACCAAGGCGGGAGACAAGATAGTAAGAACTCTGTTTATTCAAGCAGTGAGCAGAGCTTTTATCTCTTTTCTGACACCAGTGCCCTAAGTGAACCTATCAGCAATCAGTTTGCCTTTATAAGGAAGTAATATACCTTTGACCAGGACTGCCCAGGGTGACACATAGTCCCTAGAAAGAAAAACATTTTTGCCCTTTTTTGTTCTCTGAAAAGACCGGGAAAATAGCCTTGAGCAAAACAGGGGCAGAACCCTTCCTCCCAGCTCCATCTTGTTCATGCCTTACTAGTCTCCCCTCAGTTTACCAGAGAATGCCATCCAAGAGGCTGGGGGTTGGCAATTCCCTTACATATTCCTATGATAAAACTTCATTATTCCTGTAAAAGATTACCAAAATGATCTCAAGTATGTTTATGAAGAATATGTATGTACAGATTTTGTTAAAAAATATTTTTCCCACTTTGAGTTCAAATCAGTTCAATAGGCATTTATCAAATAGCCTTAGTAGCACTGTGATATGAAGCTAAAAATGAAATTTCCCTTGACCTCAAAGGTTTAAAATATGTATTCCATGGATAGAATAATAATACATAAGCAGATAAATTAATATAAATTATGCACAAAATATTGCAGAGCCTATATCTGAATAGATACACACATGCATAATACATACTCATATGTATTTTACATTATGCATTTTCTATGAAAAGAAAGAAATCACACACAAAAAACTTAGAGAAATGAAGAAAATTACCATGTCAAAAGTGACTCCTGAAATGAACTTTGAAGTAAACTAAAAATCTGAGAGAGGAAGGTAAGTTGGGGAGTAGTACATTCCAGATATGGGGGAAAGCCTGAGCTAAAGTACAGAATCAGGAAATTGAATGTTGTCTATGGGAAGTTAGTTGGTCATTTTTACTAGAGTGGAGAGAGCATGAAGATAAGGATTAGGAAATAAAACTACAAAACTCAGTGGGAGTCAAACTATGGAGACTTTCAAAGAAAAAATAAAAGACTTGGTATTTTATCTTAGAGTCAATGGGGAGTCATTGATGATTTTTGATTAGGGAAGCTGTATGGCTGTATTTCAGAAACATCAATTTGCTACTGAGTAGAGGATGAATTGGTGAGGGGAAAGGGAGGATTCAGCCAATTAGGAGGCTGTTGCAACAGTACAGGTGAGAGATAATACCATTCCATCTGTTTCCTTTTAATAACATATACCCTTTCATTGCCATACATCCCATTACCTCTAAGAAATTGCTCTGAGACTCTATTTGTCTACTTGAGTTAAATTTTCATGTTCATTTTATCTATTATTCATAATCTTTACATATGAGCATCTGGTTCTGAAAGAATTATTTTTGAACTATCATACCCTCACGGCAATCATTAAGCAAAAAATCTTCAGGTTTTAGACCTGCAAGGAATCTTAGAGTTCATCTCATCTGATCTACACATTTTACAGGTGAGGGAACTAAAGAACTGCTGGACTGGTCCAAGGTGATGCTTCTAAATATATGAAGAAGTATGGCATAGTGGAAAGAATGCCAACTTTGGATTTAAAAGATTTGGATGTGAATATTAGTTCTGCATGGTCTTATTTATCATTTTATTTCTTTGCATTTCAGTTTTCTCATCTTTAAAAAAGGCACAAACTAGGGGTCTTCTAAAATATTTCTATCTCCATGATCATATAATTCTACCTTCCAGGAACTCAGTTCTCCTGATTCCCAAATCAACTCTTGCCTTATGCCTACTTCCTCTATGTTTTTATTTTTATATATAATATCTATTTTAAATATTTAAAAAAATCAGAGAAAGCTTTTATTCCAACCATTGACCTGATGATAGAGAGTTTACCAAAATACATGAAAAGTGAGATGGCCTGAAAGAGTTATAACTACATTGAGGGAAGTAACAAAAACAATCAAAATAATCTACATCTAGCATATGTTCTCAAAGTATCTTGCAAGCATTATCTCCTTTGAGCATAAAAACAGGCATATGAAGCAAGTCCATCAGGTGTCCCTTTGTCTTATATTTAGAGAAAATGGAACTAAGAAAAGTTCAATGATTTATGCATGGTTGCATAGTATCATGTAATAAAACCAAAGTCGATGAAACATAGAACCATGTGAATAGCTAAGTAAGAAATTCTTTTTCTCCATGATAGTCAGTTTTATAGTTTATGCAGAGCTTTCATTTTCTCTCAAATTCTAGTATACTCTTTTTAAATGTAGGAACTAAGTGGCACCGTGGATTCTTGCAGTCAAGAAGACCTGAGGTCAAATCCATCCTCAGATCCTAGGTGTATCATCTTGAGCAAGTTGTTTCACCCTGTTTGCCTCAGTTTCTGAATCTATATAGTTATTTGGAGGAGGAAATGGCAAACCACTCCAATATCTTTGAAAAACAAACCCTGAAATGAGGTCACAAAAATTGAACGTGACTGAACAACAATCTTTTCAAATGTGTGGAAAATATTAGTATGCCTTAAAGAATATATCAGGAATGCTGACATAACCTACAAGTTACATGCAGTCCACTTTCTCTATGCAGAAAAGGGAGAAAACTGAACCATCCCCTAAATGTATAGGCTGAGATAGGATAAGCTTTGATGAAGTATAATTCATCATTTGCTCTGATGTAGATAGATAGATAAGGCATTTGTAAAATTTTTACTAAGTCACAGAAATCCCATTGCCTGTATATTTTATTCCCCAGTTGCATGCACAAACAAATTTTAACATTTGTTTTTAAAACTTTGAACTCCAAATTCTCTCCCTTTTTCCCTCCCCATCCACCCTCATTGAGAAGGCAAGCAATTCAACATAAGTTATCCGTGTGTAGTCATGCAAAACACTTGGATAATAGTCAACTTGTGAAAGACTAACTATATTTCTCTCCATTCTATCCTGCCCCCCTCATTCTATTTTGCCTTTGACCCTGTTCCTTTTCAAAAGAGTTTGCTTTTGACCACCCTCAACCCCAATCTACTGTCCCTTCTATCATCCCATTCCCGCTTGACTTTCCTGTAGGGTAAAATATCCAAATGATTGTGTATGTTTTTCCTCCCTCAAGCCAAATCTGATGAGTGTAAAGTTCACTCATTCCCTCTCACGTTCCCCCTCTTCTTCATTATAAAACTTTTTTCTTGCCTCTTTCATGAAATAATTAACCTCTTCTGTCTCTCTTTTTCTCCTTCTCCCAGTATATTCCTAACTCTTTAATTTTATTATTTTTGGAATCATCCCTTCATATTCAACTCATCCTGTATTCTGTGTCATCTATCTATCTATCTACCTATCTATCTCCTCCAACTACCTGAATGTGAAGAAAGTTCTCATGAGGTACAAATATCACCTTTCCATGTAGGAATGTAAACAGCTCAACTTTTATAAGTCCCTTATGATTTCTTATTCCTGTTCAACTTTTCATGCTTCTCTTGATTCTTGTATTTAAAAGTCAAATTTTCTATTCAGGTCTGGTCTTTTCAACAAGAATGCTTGGAAGTCTTCTACTTCATTGGGTTACTGTTTTCCCCAGAAGGATTATACTCTGTTTTCCTGAGTAGGTGATTCTTAGTTTTATTCCTAGCTCCTCTGACCTCTGGAATATAATATTCCAAGTCCTTTGATCTCTGAATGTAGAAACTTCTAAATCTTGTGTTATCCTGATTACATTTCCACAATACATGAATTGTTAATTTCTGGCTGCTTGAAATATTTTCTTCTTGACCTGAGAACTCTGTAATTTGACTACAATATTCCAAGGAAGTTTCTTCTTGGGATCTCTTTCAAGAGGGGTTCAGTGGATTCCTTTAATTTCTATTTTACCTTCTGGTTCTAGATTATAGGGACAGTTTTTCTTGATAATTTTTTGAAAGATGATGTCTAGGTTCTTTTACATGATGGATTTCAGATAGTCCAATAATTTTTTATTATCTCTCTTGGATCTAATTTTCAGGTCAGTGATTTTTCCAATGAGATACTTCACATTGTTTTCATTCTTTTGGTTCTGTTTCATAATTTCCTGATTTCTCATAAAGTCGTTAGTTTCCATTTGCTCCATTCTATTTTAAAAGGAAGTATTTTATTCAGTGAGGTTTTGGACCTCCTTTACCATTTGGCCAGTTCTGCTTTCCAAGTCATTCTTGTCGGCATTGACTTTTTAGAATTGTTTTACCATTTTGCTTAATCCATTTTTTAAGGTGTTACTTTCTTCAATATTTTTGGGGTCTCCTTTAGCAAACTGTTGACTCATATTTCATGGTCTTCTTGCATCACTCTCATTTATCTTCCCATTTTTTTCCTTTACTTCTCTTGATTTTCAAAATTCTTTTTGAGCTCTTCCATAGCCTGTGATCAACTCATATTTTTCTTGGAGACATTTGATCTGGGAGCTTTGACTTCCTTGTCTTCTTCTGATTGTGTGTTTTGATCTTATTTGTCACCTGGTAAGATTCTATATTCTGACCTTTGTTTTTTACCCCTTTGCTCATTTTCTCAACTAAATACTTCACTTTTTAACTCTTTGTCCAGGTAAGACTGCTTCCAGTGTTGGTGGTTGGGGGTTGTACTCTCCCAGGGTTCAAGGGTTTTATCTCAGCCACTCTATCCCTCGCCTTCTATAGGCACAGAGCTCTGTAAGCAGCCACTAATGGTGCTTCTACTGTTACTGCCACCACAATAGTCACTGTTCCCACAGAGTTTTCCCACTGACCTTCTATGCTGTCTTTGGCATTTGTGGGTGAAGTAGTCTAAAAACTGCCACAATTGGCAGTGATTCAATCCCCTGAGCCTTGCTCTGGTCCTGTCTGTGCTGATACAGTCCATGCTGAACTTCATCCCACTCCCACTATGGCGTGAGAGACCCTTCCTCTACACCTTCCAGGTTGTCTTAGGCTGGAAATTTGTTTCACTCTTGTTTGTTGTTTCTGTAGCTCTAGAATTTATTTAGAGTCATTTTTACAGTTATTTGGAGGGGTTTGGGGCACAGCTTAAACAAATTCCTGCTTTTACTCCACCATCTTAGCTTTGCTTCCAGGAACTTACATTCTATTGGGTAATGTTAACATATCTTTATATATATATATATATATATATAGCTAGAAAGTTGGATAGAGGCAAGAGTATCCGGGTCAGGATAAAGTGGACAAATCTGAAAAGTCTAAGAGTCATTAGATTGTATGCTCCTTGAGACAGGGAATGTCTTTTGTCTCTTTCTAATTCCCACCAATAAGCAGAGTGCATAGCATACAGTAGGTGCTTGATAAGTTTTATTATTTGATTTATTCCAAGAAGCTTTGGAGAGAAGTAACTATAAATAGCTGAGTACTTCCTGAAATTGTGTTCCTAGGCAAGAATTCACTGGTGATGTTTAGGGTGGGGAGTGTTCAAGGATAAGTCATCTCGAGGGTAAAAGGGAGAGGATTCAGAGCAGAGCCATAGCTTCTGATATTGTAGGATCAAAGTGAGAGAGGCATTACAAGACTGTGGATATAGTTATAAACTTGGAGTCTGGAGATATTGAAGCTCCAATCAGATCTCTGCCATTAATAGGTATATAGTCATGGTCAAATCATTCAATTTCTGTGTACCTTGGACTCATACTTGGTAAAAATTTTTAAAAAATCTGTAGTATCTAGCTCATATAGTTGCATCCAGATGAAATTGTGATACTATATATATATATATATATATATATATATATATACACATACACATTCATATATACACATTCATATATATGTATATATATGTCTATGTATGTGTGTATACACACATACACACACACATCACACACACATATAGTGTAAAAGCAATCAAGTGGCCCATTGGATAGAGCATGGGCACCAAAGTTGGTACAGAACTGAGCTCAAATCCAGCTTCATATACTTACTATGTCACTCTGGTGAAGTCACTAATCCTCTCTTTTGCTTTATCCATTAGAGAAGGAAGTGGCAAACCACCCCAGTATCTTTGTCAAGAAAATCCCATGGACAGTATTGTCTATGGGTTCATGAAGAATCAGACATGACTGGATCAACTGAACAACAACAGTAAACATGTACAATAATTTGTGTATTTTAAAGTGCAATATAAAATTCACATATTATTATTGAAGTGGATAGTTCTAGGAATACTTTCATTGTTTGATGTAGAGGGATTTACATAATTTATTCTTAGAAAATCTCAGAAAGCTACCCAAGAAGACAGTGTTCATTTTTGCTGTTTTACTAAGAGACAGTTCAGCTAATTTAATAAACTATAATATACAATTCCAAGGAAAAGATATGTGACCTCAGTGATGTGAATATTTATTCCAACTCCTAAAATATTGATCACAATAGTCTCCTGCAATCCCAGATCAACTTTAATGGAGATTTGTAGCTTTTGTTTGAATGAATCAGAGAAAAGTATAAGCGAGTAATAAATTGGGGGAGGATAAGGCTAGGACCTCCATTTGGCCAGTAGAAGTGACTTAGCTTTCTACTCATAGCCTGAAAGAAGAGACTGACAGTCAGACAGAAAAAGAGAGGGGGGCCAATAAAGAGATAGAAATACAGAGAAAAAGAAAGAAAAAGTCATACATGCATAAATACAAGAGTTTTATGAAGAACTTACAAAAAAACTGGAGAGAAAAATAGTGTGAGAAATTACATGAAAAATAGTTACACTCATAAATTAATTGGAACTATCTACCAAGATATGTTCAGGATTTATATAAATACAATATACAAGACATTTTTTGGAAATAATGGCATAAGGGACAACCTGTTCTAAGTCATGGGGAAAGAGTTAGAGTATCATATATAGTTAAAATTGAAGAGAACCGTTTGACTTGAACATATAGTATTTTGGCAGTGTAGTTTGCAATCATTCTGTTTAGGTGATTGTATGTAGGAAATTAAAGGCTTTAAGTATCAGGAAAAGGAATTTGTATGTTATCTAAAAGGCAACAGTGAGCAAAGGAAGATTCTTGAGTAAGAGTAGTGTGACCAGACTTGAAATTTGTAGAATCAATTTGACACTATGTAGAGGAAATACTGAAAAAGTTAGAGCATAAACAAAGGAATACTAATTAAGAAATCATAGCAATAGTCCAGAAAAGAGCTAATAAAGCCTAAAGGAGAAAAGGTGTAGGGTATGAGTGGAGAGAAGTGTATAGATAAGAAGAATGCTTTGATGTAGATTTGTTAGAACTTGGCAAATGATTGAATATGGGGTATGGAGTCATTGAAGTTATGTGACCTAAATATAAAGTGTTACTTAAAATGAAAGGAAAATGGAGTCATCTTTCTGATTTATAGTTAGGGAGGAATTCTTTAGTGATCAAAGGATAGAGGAAGTAATAAAATTTTTAAAAATGGCAATGTTGAATACATAAGAAGCTACTGCATGAACAATATCAGTGTGACCATAAAAACTGAAAAATTGTGAAATGGGTAAAACCTTCTTGTCAAATATCACTGATACAAATGTACCACGGTCTTCTTTGGCAATGAAGGACTAACAGAAAACGAAAAACATATACCTATGTTATAATATATATGTAAACACATTTATGCATGTATGTGTAGGTGCACGTTTATAAAAGTGCAGCTAAATGTACATAAAAGATACACAAATATAAAATATTATGGCAAATATTGAATAAACTTTATTTTAAATAATTATTTAATTTATTAATACTAGAAAAACCTTCGGCCTCACCTATTATTCATAAAATTAATATTTCAATAATAATATTTTAATAATGAAGGTGATTAGTCTTCGTTATTTCCTAATATCTTGGTTTAACGTTTTCTGACATAGCAATTTGAAAGCTTGATTCTGAAGTAATCTCATTCTGATATTTTTTAATGGTTGTCTGAGTTGAAAAGGATATTGTGCAGAGATGCACAGACCAGAAGAAAGAAGTGTCTCCAGTTACCAAATCTTTATCCTCAGTTTTCACTTACAACAATCAATTGCACATTTTTAAAAGCATTTGGTTAGTCAATTTCCATCAAGTCTAACATCTACCAAAACTTGACAAATAAGCGAAAAATCTAATGACAATTTGCATTTTGGAATAATTTTCTTTTTTGAATTATTAGAATTTTATTTCCAAGGTTTTTTTTATATGTGATGCACACTGTTTTCTGCAACCAAAGGTTGTCTCTTAAAATACCATGATAAACATCATGACTTCTTTCTGTTATTATCCCATTCCTTAAAGCATGATATATATGTCATAGACAAGAAATAGACACATCCCCTAATATGATACACATAATAGGATGTAGGAAAAAGTTCATCATTAGTGATAATGGATATAAATTTCAAGTATTCTTCATCACCATCACTATCTGACATCTGGTTATATTTGATTGGTTAATTATTATTTCTAACTTGTATGAAGAATAAACATTGGAAGTTAGGAAACCATCAGTTCAACCATTTTCTTATGGTTTGCTTTGCACTTACAATATTATTATTATTAAAGTACTCAATTCTCATGTAAATTATAGGAATAATTTAAGTCATTTGTCTGTTCTGTAAGAATTAATTTAGTTAAATCTAGATCCTATAATTCATAAATCCATTTTATCATGTGTACGTTAATTGAAATTGAAATGTCTCTATATGCTAAAGTAATTGAGGGCCCCATGGTTAACCTCTCTGTTTTGGACCTTCCACTCATCCCTTTAGATATTTTGTGCATTGTACCTGACATGTCTCACAAAAAAACCAACTGAAATATGACAGTGTTGATCCATATATTAAATATTAATAAAAACTAATATTAATAAATGTTAACAAAGCTTAAATGCTTCAATAAAAATAAATGCAAGTGATATCTTTCCTGCATTACAATAGATTGTTGTGTGCATTTCACTTTAGAAGGAAGGCAATAATCATTTATGAAGCAACTGCTATGTGCTATGCACTGAATTATTTTATAATTACTATTTCATTTGATACTCAAATGGGTTTATGAGATAATTGCCATTATGATCTCAATTTTATAGATGAAGAAACTCAGGGAGAGGTTCAGTGACTTATCCAGGGTTAAACAAAAATTGAGTCTGATGCTGGATTTGAACTCAGATCTTCTACATTTCAGGCCTAGCACTCAATTCATTGTGCAACCAAGCTTCCTTAGAGACTACTTTGGAGACTACTAGTATAGCGAATTTAGTATTGCATTTAGAAGCAGATCAAGTTATATATATTAGCTCTAATATTTACTATCTGAAGGAACTTGGGAAAGTCTCTGAACCAGAGTTTCCTTATGTATAATATGAAAGGGTTGGACTAGATAATTCAGGTGTTTCCCTCTAGTTATCTATCTATCTATCTATCCATGTACTTACCTATCTCTCATCTGTCTATAGAATTCAGCATACATGCAAACATACAGTTACACAGATACATTTGGTGCATATGTGTCTAAAATCTTTTCCCCAATAGATAAAATTATTAAAAGATATGAAGTTTTCAAAATATTTCAAGCTAATATTGACCAAAAGAAAGAAATACTAATAATCCTAGAAATCAAATGAAAACATCTCCAAGTTTTATTGCAGACTAAGTAATTTGTTAAAATGATAACATTTATCATACATAATGTTTTAAGATTTACAAGACAGTTTAAATAATATAAAACAAAGAAGTAGTCAGTATTGAATGGTAATAAGAAAACAGGTATACTACTCTAAAATTATATTAGTGAAACAATGAATTGGCCAAACAGTTCTGGGAAGTTATTAACAATTATGTGATAAAGATGATATAATGCATTATATAATTTTTCCTAGCAATTCCAGTACTATAACCTACCTGAAGAATCCAGGGACAAAAAGCAAAGCCTCTAAAGGCCATTATATTCATAGCAATACTTTATGTGGACTAGGAAAAGACATGGGTGTCACTTGATTGAGAACAAATTGAAACTATGGTATGCAAATATTAGAGAATATTATTGCTCAGTTAAAAAAAAACCAACAGCAAGAGATATCAAGAATTCAGAAATACGTAGAAAGATTTCACTTTGAATTTCAGGACAAACTCTTCCCCACTAGAAACTTGGGACCTTCTCCCTCATTTTTGTATAGGTAGGATTTTGCCTTCTTTTGCCTGGTTCCATATTCTCACCATTCTTCCATGACCTCTCCAGACCACGCCATCTCATAATAACTCCCCTTCTCTGCTTTCCAGTACCCTTTTAATATGTTCTTACTCCCCATTAATATGCAAGAGGTCAAGGATTGTCTTAGTTGCTTATTTTTGTTCTAGAGCACTGAGCACAGTGCCAGGTATCAAATATTAAATAATGAATCTCTCCTTTCTCTCTCTCTCCTCTCTCTCTCTCTCTCTCTCTCTCTCTCTCTCTCTCTCTCTCTCTCTCTGTCTCTCTCCCTCCCTCCCTCCCTCCCTCCCTTTCAAAGTTGTCAGAGAAGTTACATCAGTATAGAAATGGTAAGTAAACCCATAAAAGTCAATGAGATCACAAAACAAAGTAGTATAGAGGAAGAACAAGGAAAGTGTTGTCCCAAAAAACTAGAGAGAAAAGAATATCAAGAAGAAGAGGGAGATCAACAGTATTAAAGACCGCAGAGAAGTCAAGAAGGCTAAGAATCAAGAAAAAACATTGATTTGACAATTAAAAGATTTTCATGAAGTGATATGGCATGGAGTAAGCAGTACGTGAAGAAGAATACACACAAAGATTAATTTTTTTTAAATATGGAAAAGGAAGAATGTTTGTCTCATGTAAGGAAATATATCTCTTTACTCTGTAGGGAGGTAACAGACTACGTAATCAGAACGTTGTATACAATATTCAACATAGATACTATACCAGTTTTTTTAAAGACCTTTTGAAAATGACTGTTCTTTTTTTCCCAAACTTAAGGTTCATGCAGATGATATGATGACATGCTTGGAAAATCCTAGAGATTCAACCAAAAAGTCAGCTGAAACAATAATTTTAAGAAAATTAGCAGGATATAAAATAAACATAAATCATCATCATTTCTGGATGTCATCAGCAAAATCTTGCAAGAAGAGATAGGAAGAGCTTAATACAATTGTAAACCGTATAAAATACCTGAGAATATACCTGATGAGACAAATCCAGGAACCACATAAACATTTTTAAACAAATCAAGTCAGATTTAAACAATTGGAGACTCATTATTCATGGGTGGGAAGATCCAAGAAAATAACAATGCCAATTCAAACTAAACTAGTCTACTTATTCAATGCCATCACAATTAAATTTTTAAAAAATATTAAGATTGAAAAAATAATAACATTCATGTGGAAGAACAAATGAATATCAAGAGAATTAATGAAAAATGTGAAAAGAAAGGAAATTTAGTAGTACCCTATGTTAAACAATATTATAAGGCAGAAATTAACAAAACTATCTGTTCCTGGCTAAGAAATAGAAATGTGAGAAAATGGAAGAGAGTAGACATACAGTACCCAGTAATAAAAGATTATAATAACCTTGTTTTTGACAAATGCAAAGATTTAAGCTTTTTGGATAAGAATACACTATTTAGAGAAAAAAATATTGTTGAGAAAATAAAAAAGCAGTCTGGCAGAAAATGGGTAAGGATCAATGTTTTATACTGCCTACCAAAAAAATATCAAAATGGATCTATGCCTTACATATAAAAGAAGATATCATAAGAAAAACCAGAAGAACACAGAACATATTACCTGTCAGATTTATGGATAGGAGAAGAATTCATGAATAAACAAGAAATAAAGAGGATTGTGAGATGTGAAATGTATAATTTTGATTACACTAAATAAAAAAAAGGTTTTGTATAAATAAAATCAATATAGTTAAGATTAGAAGGAAAGCGTAAAGTTGGGGAAAATTTATAGAAATTTTCTCAGATTATGATATCATATATCAAGTATAGAGAGAATTCTGTCAAATCTGTAGGAGTATGGGTTTTTCCTCAACTGACAAATGGTCAAAGTCTATGAATTGGTAGATTTTCCATGAAGAAATAAAAAACATACATAATCACATAAAATGCTCTAAGTCATCATTGGTTAGAGAAATAAAAATTAAAATAACTGAGATATATTTTTGCAATTATCTGATTGACTGAAATGATAGGTAAAATAACAAATTATAGAGGGAATATGGGAAAATTGAGATATAAATACATGGTAAATGGAACTGTAATCTGATCTAACCATTTTGTAGAACAATTTGGAATTATGCCCAAAGAATTATGGCCTTTGACCTGGCAATACCAGTATTAGATGTATTTGTTAGAGAAATCAAGGGAAAAATAAAAAACCTATATGTTCTAAAATATTTATAGCAGCTCTCTTTGTGGTGGCATAGAACTGGAAATTGCAGTGATGTCCATAAATTGAGTAATGGCTAAACACGTTGTGGCATATGATTGTGATGGAATACTACCATGCTGTAAGACATGATGAGTTGGTTGATTTTAGAAAAAAAACTAACAGATATGGAAATATTGCATGAAATAATGAAAAACTAAGTAAGCACAACCTAGAGAAAGTTGTGTACAATGACAGCAATAGTTTTTTTGAAGAATAATTGTGAACAAGTTATTCTGGGTACTATAAATACTCAAATCAGTTATAAAGGAACTATGAAGAAAGATGTTACCCACCTCCAGAGAGGGGAAAAATAACTGATAAATGTAAGTACACACAGTATTGGTTTTGCAAATATTTATAAATCTACCTCAGATAGTAGTGTGGGGAAGGAGACAGTGTGGAACTTAAAAAATAACAAAAATAAATTAAATTTGATTAGAAAATAAATTGACTTAGACAATAAATTTATCACAAAATAATATTCTGTGACAATGGTAGAGAGCACAGAAAGAGCTATATTTGGAAATTAATTTAATGTAAAAACAGATGATGTCAAAAAATAAAAAAAAATCATAGTTGGTATCTCCTTCCTCCTTATTTTGCAAACTTTTTTCTATTGCTGAAAATTTCCCTAAAGGAACTTGTGTTTCAGTCCAAGGAATACAGGAAATGTAGAGTAACAAAGAAAGAGCATCTGATCTTATCCAATTGATGAATAAAAATTGTTTGGGAAAGGAGAAAAAAACATGATTTGGTAATTTAAAAGTTGACACAGTCTTAGTGATTTGAGTAATTTATTTCTTGTTTATTATTTTCAGAGCTTCCAGGAGCATCTTTAAGGAAATGCCATCTCCCTAAACATATCCATCAAAGATGCGGGACAGATTTCTCATTCTACACCTGTTTTAGGGAATGAAGAATTAGTGCACTTTTTAAGTTGATGAGTAATGCTTTCAGCAGTGTTGGCCAAGATTTGAGTTCAAACAAATCTTTGCAACCAAAATCTAAATAAAGTGAAACAACAATCAATATTCTGCCTAAGGGGGAGGTTGAAAATTACTAATACTTACAGCAGAGACAAGGAAATAGTTTCTCCTGGTAAAAAACAACACACTTACTCCAGATATTAGTGTATTCTACTTAAAGAAATTATGATATATAGTGGAACAAAAAAATCCCACATTCATCAAGGAACTAGATTCTGAAGAGTGATGTCTATGTCTCTAATTTCAAAAAGTCTTTTTTGGGGAGGGGAGGTCTGTACCTATTTTTCATCAGTATAGCAAATTACTGCTAAGGAAACTCTCTCAATTAATGTTCTCTACCAAAACAACCTATACATTTACTCTGGAGTTTTTAGCCTTAGAAAATTGCCAGAACTAAAAACTGGCATTTTTCTCTGCAATGTTGTTATATAGCATTGTTTGAACAAATATAGACAATGTTCAGCTGAGATTTCCTTGAATGCTTTATATGCCTCTATTTGAAATATTCTGTTGAGAGCAATAAATGCTTACAAAATACATGTGAGGTACATGTATGTGTATTTATGATATATATATATTACACATATGATATATGTGTGCATATATAAAATGTGCCAGTTGTATTGCTATTCTCTTTCACTAAGAAGTTAGACAACTTGTCCATGGAAACTTATTCATTGTATGTCAAAGGTTAGTTGTATGTCAAAGGTTAGAATGAAATTCAACTTTATTTGTTGTTGTCATCTTTTTTTTTTGGTATAGAGGTTGTCTTTCTATTTCCTGTATTGATTCTAATTCAAAGAGTGAGAAATAGGAATACAAACTATATAGTTATATTAGTTGTTTGATTGGAGACAAAAGACCAGGAGGGGCTAGATAGCCATCCACATGCATTTGAAAAGATCCCTTCATGAAAAAGGAATTAGACACATTCTGCTTAACATCAGAGGGCAGAACTAGGAGTAGCATTTGGATGTTGGAAAAAAATGACTATAGACTTGATGTAAGGATAATTTTCCTAACATTTAGAGCTATTCTGAAGGTAAATGGGTTCTCTTGGGAGGTACTGAGTTAATTCTCCTGGATGTCTTTGTAAAAAGCTGAATGATCACCTGATGCCTGTGTCATACAAAGGTTAATTCTTTTTTGTATATGAATTGGACTGGATGATACCTTTGTTCCCTTCCAAATCTAATTTTTCTGATTTAATTCCAGTGATAGCAAACAAAACATTTTAGAACCAGCCAGTTGAATATCCATTTTATACTCTTCATCTACACAACCATAATACAAGCTGCTGAAATGTTTCTAGAAAATTGATTTCATCCAAATCCTGTGGTTTTTTTCAAGAGAAAGATCTCAAATAGTCATAGTGATTATAGAAGTTCTAGTCCAATCATAAGTCTCAGTTTCATTAAAATTAATGTTCCTTGGGAGCCAAGATGGCGGAGTAGAAAGACTCACATATGCTCCGAACCCACAGCCCATAATTATGTATTAAAAGAACTCCCAACCAATTCTGGAACAGTGGAGTTACGCAGCAATGGGGTGAAGAAGATTTCTGTTCCAGAGAGCCCTGAAAAACCTATCCCAAAGGTCCATGGCTCACTGGACAGGAGCAGAGCCCTGCCCTGCCCTGCCCCGGCCACACAGCACGGAGAGGAACAGATCGGATCAGGCTTCAGGGATGGAATCTCCAGCAGCCGTGAAGGTCCCTCCACCCACAGACACACAGGTCAGTAAAAGAGACTTCTGAACAGGCTGAGAGGGGAGTGGGGTGTCTCCACAACTCAGGCCGCCTCAGCCTGAGGCAGAGGCAGCAGGTGGCCAGAGGCTCCCAGAGCAGGTAGGGCTCCATTACAAAAGGTCTCTGCATAAACCCCCTGAGGGGACTGAGCCTGGGAGGCGGCCCTGCCCCCACCTGAACACCAGAAATTAAGCTCCCATTGAATAGCAAGCAGGCCTGCCCGCTGAAAGCCCTGAGGCTGGGGAGTAGCATTTGAATCTCAGACCCCAAGCACTAGCTGGGCAGACCTAGGCAGGGGTGGAGAGGACTCTCAGAAGTCAAGTAACTGGCTGGGAAAATGCCCAGAAAAGGGGAAAAAAATAAGATCATAGAAGGTTATTTTCTTGGTGAAAAAATGATTCCAAGCTTCCTCTCTGAGGAGGAAGAACAATGCTTACCATCAGGTAAAGACATAAGAGTCAAGGCCTC
>CM053769.1:172588757-172609034 GCA_028658325.1 Potorous gilbertii | reverse complement strand
CCCTCGTCAAATTCAACTAAAGGAAAGGATAAAATGCACACTCATTTTGGTATGAAAACCTATCTTACAATACAGAAAAGTGGGGGAGAAGGAGATAAGCAGGGTGGGGGGGATGATGGAAGGAAGGGTAATGGGAGGAGGAAGCAATTTGAAGTCAACACTCGGGGAGGGGCAGGATCAAAAGAGAGAATAGAAACAATGGGAGGCAGGATAGGATGGAGGGAAATATAGTTAGTCTTACACAACACAACTATTATGGAAATCATTTGCAAAACTGCACAGATATGGCCTATATTGAATGGCCTGCCTTCCCAAAGGGAATGGGTGGGGCAGGAGGGATGGGGAGAAGTTGGAACTCAAAGTTTTAGGAACAACTGTCGAGTATTGTTCTTGCTACTAGAAAATAAGTAATACAGGTAATGGGGAATAGAAAGCTATCTGGCCTTACAGGACAAAAGAGAAGACGGGGACAAAAGAAGGGAGGGAAGATAGAAGAGAGGGCAGATTGGTGATAGGAGAAATAAGAATGCTCAGTGTACTGGGGTGGGGGAAGGGGACAAATGGGGAGAAAATTTTGGAACCCAAAATTTTGTGAAAATGAATGTAAAAAGTTAAATCAAAAAATTTATATTAAAAAAATTAATGTTCCTTTCATTCATTCAAGTAATAATCAAGCATTTATCCTGCTTAAGGCACTTTGCTAGGTGGACACAAAGATGAAAAAGATACTGTCCCTTTTCTAAACAGTTACCATCTTATAGGGAAGATAAAATGAATCATGCAAATACTTATAATTTAGTCTGAGCAAATTGCAATGAGATCTGAAAAAATGAACATTATAAGGTCGAAGGAATGAGAAAGCTCTTCCAAACTTTGCAACATTTTATCGAGGAAATATTCTCTTTTAATTGTCTACCTAGTTGGGGCAGTAGTAATGAAATGGAATATAAGCTTATAATGGTGCTTCACAAGCTATGTGTCAAGGATGCTTGGGCTGGAAATAGGGTTGTTTTTTTCAAGAGAACCCCAAATCAATAAGGATAAGAAGCATTGACAATTTGATTTTTCCTTAACTTCAACAAAATTTTTAATATGACTGTAATAAATTAATTTTGTAGCCAGAATGAATGTCTCCCACATGCTTATTACTGTATATTATAGTACTACATAATACTATATTCTGTACTAATATATTACTTTATATTATGGTTATTTTCAAATGTCTCTAGATATTCCAGGAATTAAAAAAATAACAATTTAAAATTGTTTCTGTATTTTTATAGTAGTTTGTGTCAAGATGAATTCATTTAATTAAAGATTGTAATGGTATTACATCATGAGGTGGTACTGCCATCATGAGGAATGTAAATGTTTTGGGGTATACCAAAAGATCTTGACTCTAAAAAGTAATTGGAAATCACTTGTTTATACTTTAAAAATATAAAGACAAAATTTGACTTTTCATTGACATGTGATGCAGAATCTTTTTTGCATTTCACAGCAACGATTTTACAAATATATTCTCAAAGTTTATCTCTACTTCTAAAGATAATCTATTTTTAGTAGTTTGGCAATCATAAGCCTCTCTGGACTACTTCAGGTGAGAGTCCCACTGCCCAATGTCAGTTTGATACTCAAGGATTTTCCAGCTTGGATTGCCCTAATAGAGCTTGAGCTCTTCTGGCATATCCTTTGACCATCCAGCTTTAATTTTATGCCACACCATTCTATTTGAATAGGATTTTAGTTGGAGTTTCTAAACCTTATTATTAATAATAATATAGTTAGGTTCTGATTGATGTATATAATGAATTCTTTAAAGTCATAGGATATATTCAAATTCGCATTACTCAAAGTTATCATTTTATAAAATACAGGGATTCATTCCAGCTGAATAGAAATATTCAGTGTGAATGTGAATAATGTAATCATTTTAAGGGATTCATTATTCACACTAATCTGGAACTAGTAATAACTGTAATATTTACAATATTAGGAATAATACATAATTTTATCTGGTTTTCACAATGGCCTTTTATTGCAAGTACATACTTCTTTTACATTTTATGTGGGAGAAAAGTAGATAGATGAGGTTAATTGACTTTCTTGAAGTATGTAATGAGAAAATGGTGGAGCCAAGATGAGCACCCAGGTATTTTTATACTAAATTCTTTATTCTTTCCATTATAGCATACTTACTCCTATATCATACTACTCATATTGAGTATGTGGGTAAAAATGTAGAAATAGGTTTAGAAAAATAGTTCCAAATCCTCTTCTGACAATTACCACCTATGTAAACATGAACAGGTGATTTAACCTTTCTAAACACCAATTTCCTCAAATGAATAACTGTAGGATCTATTTAACAGAATAGTCGCAAAGCTTAATATAACTAGACCCCCACACTTGTGTTATTCATCTTGCCAGTACACATATGCTCTGCTTGTCTTCTCACCTACCTCCTTTTTTTTTCTCCCCTCTCAAAACAGTAAGCAGATCAATACTACAATTGTTTCTGGAAAAGGCATGACAAATGAATTATCTTATCTCTATTGTAAATGCTGCAATTCCCTGTACTGAAAAAATATATATATTTTGCTAACACTACCCTATGAATTATTATATTCTATTATAATATGAGTTTCTTTAGGGCAGGTACTCTGTCACTTTTATACTGGTTAGACCAAGGTCTAGCACGGTGCCTGATATATCCAAGATTCAAAAGGGGTGATACATGAAAATTTGGAGTCTAGGTATCAACCTATAATGACAAGATAACATTGAAAGTGTCTTTGTTCTTGATAGATATCTGTATCTTTGTATGTGTTCATACTGTTATGCATGTACGCGTGTGTATGTGCACATAAATGCTCATGTATGTACACACAGATTGAACAATAAGTACATAGATGTGTAATAACATATGCTCATATGTTTACATACACATAGAGACATAATATGCACACAGAAACATGTATATATCATCATGGGATATATGCTATATTAGCTTATATTTGTAGATTGTGTACATATATGCTTATAATTTTCCAATATCCAGTCATCACCTTATAAATTATTTTACTACAAAATAAATATTTGCTCTTGCATTTAATGAATTGATTATCCATGGGAATTAGTTCCATGCTATGTTGACATGGACCACACATGAATATCAATCCAAAAATTCATAAGTATAGCCAGAGAATAAAATAAAAAATGTAACACATCAAACTTGATTCTTCTAACTCATCTCACATGATTAAAAAAAATACAGCCTATGCCATTTGACTCTTATAGCTGGTCTTATATAAGCAATTAAATATTACTTTTCCAAGATTGTCTTTAGATGTTTTGTCTCAGAGTATTTTACTTCCTTTTTGGCACCATCATGTTTTATAAGCTATCCCCCTATATCTGTAACTGAATAAAATATAACAATCTGCCAAAATTATTATAGAGAAATTGAGGTCTTATATGCCAATGAATTAAATTTAAGAGTAAAATTGAATCTGACTTAATTGCTGTTTTCTGATTCTAGTCCTGTTGCTACTATGGCTTCCTAATATTTTAGATTTATAGAGTACTTTTTCCCCTTAAAACTTGCTACCTTTATGCTGTGTTAGCAAGATCAATTTTGTTCCTAGAGAGAAAAAGACAGAGTAAAGTGAAAAAGAAAGTTTCATAATTACCTGATCAGTAATGACAGTAAATGCATGTTACTCAGATTTCTAAATCCCATTGTTAAGTTCTGCCTTGAAAGCTTAACCCTTAACTCAGCACTCAAGACAGGCTAGGGTAATTACCATATATCTCTAATACTATATATCTATTTTTATTCACAGGTCATGGATAGACCATTTTTTAAATTGGCTTTTGTCTAAGCAGAAAGCATAGGAGAGAGTTTCTGCTCAAGATGGACTTTTTACCCGTTCTAAGTCTCTTTTTTTATTGCTACTTCATAACTGCCAACCTTAATACTTTCCTAATTTCTGATTCAAAGCCCTGCTTAGACCTCTGACTTTCTCATTTTCATTAGTTTTTTTTTATTACTGATAATTTTCAAGGCATAGGTTCTCATACTGAAAATTAAACAATTAGCTCTTCCTAGATAATTTCAGGTTGTTCCACTACACCACTGCAGGAGTCTTAAGCGTTAATCTGTAACCTTAACTCTTCTGAGCATGCCCAGATTAGCTAACATGGAGACCACCTAAAAGACCTTTCAACAATGTCCAAATTGCCTAACATAGGAACCTTTATGTTCAATTCAATATGAGTGGATAGGGCCTTCTTTGATTAGCTACGAAACTAGAAAATGTATGAGTCAGAAAGAGTAGCAGAAACGGGGTGATTGGTCTCAGTCTTGACACTTTTAGAGACATAGCCTCTTCCAGTTATGCAATCAAGCAAATGAAATTATTATACCTACTAATGTTGTAGAGGACAAGAGTACCTACATTATAAGATATCTGGGAATGCTCAGAAAAGGCCCCCCTTAAGAGTCCCTCTATGTGAGGTAGTGCAGGAATGTTTCAAAGACTCCATTATACAAGCATTGTTGTCAGTGTGATGCTTTCACTCTAATTGTATGTTCATATCTCCAAGTAAAGGCAGGGTCTCAAATCTCCAGCATTAAGAATAATAGTTTGTTAGTTAAACTTCATCAGACACAATTAAATTTCAAGTGATCCTTCAACAAAATCATAGGAAGATAATTCTCTTCCATTCCTCCCCTAAACATCTCTACCACAATCAAAGATAGAGTACCACATAACATAATATGATCTCAATTTTTATGTATCTCAGATAAGACAATTCTGTCTGAGTTGGTACCCATAATGCCTAAGTCTAGGCAACATATTTCATGGAAATGCATATGAGGAAGCCTGGTAAGGAGACTGGCAGACGTCAGGTGTGCCAGGCGTAGCATCGCAATGTCCTGGTAACCATGGCGATAGGGAGAGCCAGGACAATTTTTTAAGATACATAAAAACACAAAATTTTGCAAAGCTCTTAGGTTAATAATTGATTAGCAGTGTGGTAACTCTGTTAGAGGAAGAAGTTCAGTAGGTAACGGAAAGGAAAACACATAGCCAGTGCTTCTTAACAACACTGAGATGCTTTGGTGCCAAGGTTAGAGGAGAACTTTGCTTCAAATATGGTAAACTTTATCAACTGAATCTGGACTGAAGTTAAAACCCATACAGACACAGTGATTCAGTACAAAAATGGAAAACCTGCCTGAGGGTCATGAGACAAAGCCCAACAGAAAATAGAATGATAACTTGAAGAATCTGTAAAACATAGTCAGTAGTAGAAATGATGCTTGTCCCTAGGAAAGACTAAAACAGAAATACCAAATGTTTCATAGATTCTGAGGGCACTAGAAAATTATACTATTCTTACCTTTATGAGAAAATGGAGAATGCTCTTCCTCAAAGACAACATATGTGTGAGGTGATGAGAAAATTAGTCAGTCTGTTATGACAGAAGATGACAAACCAATGATTCTATGGTCAATTGTTATAAAGATGAAAAGAATGTTATTTTGCAGACATGGTAACAAAAACAAATCTTCATAATTAAGGGGATATAGGGCAGCTAGGGCTTGGTAGATAAAACGCAGGGATTTGGAATAAGGAAGCCATCTTAGAATTCGACCTCAGATACCTACCAGTTGTATGACCCTGGGCAAATCATTCAACCCTGTTTGCTTCAGTTTCCTCATCTGTAAAATGAGCTGGACAAGGAAATGGCAAAATTTTCAAGAAAACCCCGAAAGAATCACAGAGTATCAGACATAAGTCAACAACAAGAAGTTGATATTTCTCCATACAAGGACATATTCTATTTGGAGTTTGAAAATTCCCAGGCACCTTCCCTATCAGCTAATGTAAAAAGCCAGAAGAGCCAAATGTATTGAAGCCTGGAACCTATGGCACAGATGTATCAGAAAGGGAATAATTTTGATTTCACCCCACTGGTTCCATGATTGCCTCATGGAACTCCACTTTGAAAAACCAGTATATGAATAGTGTTAAGTCCTAAATGCGCAAGAAAGGCAAATCATGTCACCAGATATTCAGGAGACTTTAAATACTGGTATAAGTTGTCAGTGGGAGCATCCCTTTTCTTTGTCATTAAGAAAGGAAAGAGGGAGGGACCTATGATGAGGCTAAATATACATGACCAAGTATGAGTGAAATATGAGGCATAGATTTCTAATATCTTATAAGGGTAAAGAGGTCAACCTTACATTGATTGCTACTATGTAGTACTCATAACTGTGTAAAAATTATAGATAGGTGCTAATTAAAGTCAATTTTCCATACTAGATTTAAACAATAATAATAATGTTACAGTAAGTTATAACTGCAATTACAATGACAATGGCTCCATTGTATTCTTGTTACTTATTACATCAATAGAGATTGCAGTGATATAGATCTGTGATCTTACTAATGTGGGCCCTCTCTCACTGTAGATTATAATCCATCCTTTCTTTTTTTTTCATTTTGTCTAAGAAGGAAAGGACAGTCAAGTCAATAGTCATTTATTAAGTACCTATTATGTTCCTGGAACTATGTAGATAAAAAGTAATTCAAAAAGTCCCTCAAGTGAAAGATCTCAGAATCTAATGAGTTCACCTAAATAGTAGACATTGAGGAGAAAAAAGAGGTTGAATGTGCCTGGGTGGGGCAATGGAAAGAAAATGATGGAACAATAGGAGGAGTTGATTATCTCCCACTCTTCAATTATTCTATTTCTACTCCACTCACAATGTTAAACACAGTTGTATGCATGCACTGAGTATTCAGCAAATGCTTGTTGATTTCAATGATCGATTCTTGCTTTTTTCTGCAACAAATATTAAATCCAAACCTTTTTGCAGGTGAAGATAAAACTCACTTTCTTGTTCTGGTCATTAACTATTATATAGCATTAAAAGGTCACAAAATGTTTTCTCTGAATGAAATGTTTCACCTGTAAAATGGAAATAATATTGTCTGTACTAGTTATTTTACTGTGTTTTGTCACTAAAATTAATGAGACACTGAAAAAACGGTGTCACATAAAGATAAGCTAATTGTTTTGTGATCAAGCAAAACAGAATTAGAAAAATGAAACTATTACCTAAACTATATTATGTTCCCAAAGTAAATAAATTATTTGGTGACTATCCTCTGCTAGAAATTGTCTCTATCCTTTCCTTTTCCCTCTCTACCAAAATTAATACAAACCATTCCGAGTTGACTGTATTGAATAACCAAACATTGAATTCATTGTCCATTCTATTTTGTGTTGCAGAGAGAACAGAACTGGGATATTCATATATCCCTGACTGTGAAAGGATCTCCTGGTGTAAGCTGTAAGAATTGAATATCTCCTAAGAAGCAGAGACAAGTATGGTTTGGTCGAACCAGTCTAAAGAAAGGTTGTGGATGAGAGCAGGGCAGATAGGGTCTTGGAGGCGCATAGAATATTATGAATTCTTCAACGTGTATCATGATCAAAGGAATAAGCTAAACATTGGAAAATTGCAGACATATCTTATTCCATCAGAGTTGTCTCTAGGTACCTTTCTCCTCTTAGGATACTCTCCTGATGTCCATGTAGGGATCCTCAATCTTGAATAAAAAATTGTTAGGGAGGATATATTTGCACAACAATCTTATGGAGGGTTCATGGAGAAGAAGGATTAACTCTACCTGGTCTTGAACCCTCACACACAGGTTATTTACAGACACTAAATATGGATAGGGAATTACACTCCCCCTCCACACACCCAGAGAACTGTTGGAATTTGGGCCAGAAAAATGACAGGAAATATTCTGAAGAATTACTTTCTCCTAGACCACTGAGATACAAGTCTCTATCTACAGAGATGATGAGTAGGTGAGTAGGGGAATGTTCATGGTATAGTTGATGAGGTGATTGACATTCTCAGAGTAGTGATTTTTTGTTGAAACCATGACCACAGGGTCAGAAAATATTAGCTGCTTAGAGGAACTTATCTTAGAAGTTGGATTGGTAATTGTGCACAATGGTATGGTAGGTCATCTTCTCTAGCATTCTTTTTCATTAATTCCCTTGATATTCTGGATCTTTTGTTCTTTCAGTTGAATTTTGATATTATTTTTCTATCTTTTAAAAAAATTATTTATTTATGTTCAGTGTAACACAATCACTACTACACAACCTAGATTTTTTCTTTCCCTCCCTCCCTCTCCCTTTCTGTCACCTCCACCTCCCTCATCGACATGGCATAGAATTTTATATAGGTTCTGTACATACATTCCTATTAAATACATTTTCATCATAGTCATTTTGTATAGAAGAGTTAAAATGAAGGGGAGAAATCATATAACAAACCAAAAGGTAATGCAAAAGAAAATGATCTGCTACATTCTGCAATTGAATTCCATAGTTCTTTCTCTAGATGTGGATTTTGGTACCTGTGGGACTCTTTCCCATTTTTATGATCTCTTGGGGATGGAATCCTAGAAGCAGTATTTCTAGGTTAAAGGGTATGCACAGTTTTATAGCCCTTTGGGCATAGTTCCAAACTGCTCTCCAGAGTGGTTAAATCAGCTCCATCAACAATTTATTAGTGTTCCAACTCTCTCACATCTGCTGTCATGTTAGGCAATCTGATAGGTGTGATGTGATATCTCAGAGTTGTTTTGATTTGCATCTCCTTAACTAATAGTGATTTAAAGCATTTTCTCAGATGACTACAGAGCTATTTAATTTCTTCCTATGAAAACTTCCTGTTCATATCCTTTCACCATTTATCACCTGGGGAGAGACTTGTATTCTTGTACATTTGACTCAGTTCTCTATGTATTTTAGAAACGAGATCTTTATCACAGATACCAGTTGCAAAAATCCTTTCCCTGTTTTCTGCTTCCCTTCTAATCTTGGTTGCATTGGAGTTGGTTGTGCAAAAACTTTTCAGTTTAATGTAATCAAAATTATCCCTTTTGCAATTCATAATGCTTTCTCTTCTTTAGTCAAAAATTCTTCCCTTCTCCATAAATCTTCCTTCCTTCACTCTTCCTTCCTCCACTAATTTGTTTATAGTATCCATCTTTGTACCTAGATCATGTACCCATTGTGTATGGTGTCAGGCATTGGTTTATGCCTAGTTTCCTCCACACTTTTATCCAGTTTTCCCGGCGATTTTTGTCAAATAGTGAGTTCTTATCCCAGAAGCTGGTGTCTTTGGGTTTATCAAAGAGTAAATTGCTATATTCATTGCCTACTGTGTCTTGAGTACCTAGCCTATTCCACTTATCAGTACCAAGTGGTTTTGATAATTGCTGCTTTATAATATAATTTGAAATCTGACAGAGCTAGATCACTTTCCCCAGCATTTATTTTCATTAGACCCCTTGATATTCTGGATCTTTGTTCTTCCTGATGAATTTTTATGTCATTTTTTCCAGCTCTAGAAAATAATTATCTGATAGTTTGATTGGGATGACACTAAATAAGTAAATTAGTTTAGGCAAAATTCCAATTTTTAGTATTTTGGCTCAGCCCACCCATGAGCATCTGGTGTTTTTCCACTTACTTAGATCTGACTTGATTTGTGCAAAAAAGTGTCTTGTAATTGTGTTCATATAGCCCCTGGATTTGTTTTGGCAGGAGACTCCCAAATATATTATAGTGCCTATCCTAGCTTTAAATGGGATTTCTCTTTCTATCTCTTGCTGTTGGATTTTGTGAGTAATATATAGAAATGCAGAAGATTTGTGTGGGTTTATTTTGTAACCTGCAACTTTGTCAAAGTTCTTTATTGTTTCAAGTAGGTTTTCATTTGAATCTCTGGGATTCTCTAAGTATATCATCATATCATCTGCAAAGAGTGATAACTTAATTTCTTTGTCTATTCTAATTTCTTCAATTTCTTTACCTTCTCTAATTGCTACATTTAACATTTCTACTACCATATTGAGCAATAGTGTTGATAAGGGACATTCTTGTTTCAGTCATGATCTTATTGTAAGTGCACCTAACTTATCTCCATTACATATAATGGTTGCTGAAGGTTTTAGGTAGATACCGCTTGTTATGTTATGGAAAGTTCCCTTTATTCCTATGCTCTCCAATGTTTATAATAGGAATGGGTGTTGTATTTTGTCAAAAGCTTTTTCTGCACCTATTGTGATAATCATGTGATTTTGGTTAGGTTTGTTGTTGATATGATCAATAAAACTAATAGTTTTCCTAGTATTGAACCAACCCTGAGTTCATGGTATGAATTCCACCTGATCATAATGTATTACTGTCATGATAAGTTACTGTATTCATATTACTAAAATCTCATTTAAAATTTTTGCATCTATATTCATTAGAGAAATTGGTCTATAATTTTTTTCACTTTTTTCTCTTCCTGGCTTAAGTATCAAAACCATATTAGTAACATAAAAAGAATTTGGGAAGACTCATTCTTCCCCAATTTTCCCAAATAGTCTATATGGTATTGGAATTACCTGTTCTTTAAATGTTTGATAGAAATCACTTGTAAATCCATCCAATCCTGGAGGATTTTCTTAGAGGGTACATTGATGTTAAATTTCTTTTTCTGAGATGAGCTTGTTTAAGTATTCAAATTCCTCTTCTGTTAATCTGGGCAATTCATGTATTTTAAAAGAATCATCCATCTCATTTTGATTGTTGAATTTATGGAAATAAAGTTGCGCAAAGTAATTTTTAATTATTCTTTTAATTTCCTCCTCACTGGAGGTGAGTTCTCCCCTTTCCTTTTTGATATTGATAATTTGGTTTTCTTCTTTCTTTTTTAAAATCAAATTGATCAAAAGTTTATCAATTATATTGTTTTTTTCATAAAACCAATACTTCATTTTATTTATTAGTTCAATACTTCTCTTATTTTCAATTTCATTAATCTCTCCTTTGGTTTTCAGTATTTATAATTCGGTGTTTCCTTGGGGATGCTCAATTTGATCTTCTTCAAGCTTTTCCAGATGCATGCCCAATTAATTGATCTCCTCTTTCTCTATTTTATTCACATAGTCATTCAAAGATATGAAGCTTCACCTAAGAACTGCTTTTGCAGTACTCCATAAGATTTGGTATATTGTCTCATTATTGTCATTCTCTTAAATGAAGTTATTGATTGTTTCTATGACTTACTGTTTAACCCACTCATTCTTTAGGTTAGGTTATTTAGTTTCCAATTAATTTTTGATCTATCTTTCCATGACCTTGTATTGCATATAATTTTTACTGCATTGTAATCTGAGAAGGATGCATTAACTTTCTCTGCCCTTCTGCACTGGATTGTGAAGTTTCTATACTCTAGTACAAGCTCAATTTTTGTATACATGCCATGCATTGCTGACAAAACAGTATATTCCTTTCTATGTCCATTCAATTTTCTCTAGAAATCTATCATATCCAAGTTATCCAGAGTTTTATTCACCTTCTTAACTTTTTTCATGTTTATTTTAAGGTTAGGTTTATCAAGTTCAGAGAGGAGGAGGTTGAGGTCCCCCATTAGTATAGTTTTACTGTCTATTTCTTCCTGTAACTCATTTAACTTCCCTCTAAGAATTCAGATCTCACTACTTTTAGCATATATATTTAGTAAGGAAATTGCTTCATTTCCTATGGTGCTTTTTAGAGGATATATTTTCCTTCCTTATCTCTTTTGATTAGATCTATTTCTGATTTTACTGTGAGATTAGGATTGCAACCTCTGCTGTTCTTATATCAGCTGAAACACAATATATTCTGCTCCAACCCTTTACCTTTACCCAGTGTGTACCCTGCGTATATCCCATCATTTCAAATGTGTTTCTTGTAATCAACATATTGTTGGACTATGGCTTTTAACCATTCTGCTATCTATCTCTGTTTTATGGGAGAATTCATCCCATTCACATTCACAGTTATGATTGCTATCTGTGTCTTTCCCTCCATCCTCTTTCCTAAACTTTGTGCTTTTAGTTCTCCTTTCTCTTCCACAATAGTGTTTTAATTTTTGACCACTACTGACCCCAGTCATCCTTTCCTTCTTTCAGCCCCCCTCCCTTTTATTGCCCATATAATTTACTTTATACCAGTTCCTTCTATCTATGCATATCCCTATTATATTTCATAATAGATATATAATTCTCAAGATTAATAAGTGTCATCTTTCCTTATAGGGAGATAAACAGTTTAGTCAAATTGAGTAACAAGTTTTCTTTTCTCATTTACCTTTTCTATGCCTCTATTGAGATCTGCATTTGAAGATGAAATTTTCTGTTGAGTTCTGGCCTCTTTATCAGGAAGGTCTGGAAATCACTTATTTCATCGAATGTCCATCTCCTTGCCTGAAATTTTATGCTAAACTTTGGTGGGTAATTGATCCTTGTTGTATCCCATCTTCTTTGCCTTGTGGAATATCATATTCCAATTCCTTCAGTCTTTTAATATAGAAGGTGCAAGGTCCTGGGTGATTCTGACTGTGGCTCCTCAATATCTGAATCATTTCTCTCTAGTTGTCTGTAGTATTTTCTTCTTCACTTGATAGTTCTGTAACTTGGCAACAATATTTCTTGGTATATTTAGTTTGGTATCCCTTTCAGGAAGTGAATGGTAAATTCTTCCAATGACTATTTTGCCTTCTGGATCTAGCATTTCTGGGCAGTTTTGCTTGATGATTTTTTGGAAGATATTGTCCAGATTCTTATCTCCATCACGTGTTTCTAGTAGGCCAATAATTCTTAAATTTTCTCTCCTGGATCTATTTTCCAGGTCAGGTGATTTTTTTTAATTAGATATTTTTTATTTTCTTCTATTTTTCGTTCTTCAGATTTTGTTTGACTGATTCTTGATGTGTCATAGACTCATTAGCTTCTATTTCTTCAATTCTAATTTTCATCAAATTGCTTTCTTTAGTTAACTTTTGCAACTCCTTTTCCATCTGTCCAATTATTCCTTTTAGGGAATTATTTTCTTCAGTTACTTTTTGTAGTCCCTTTTCCATTTGTGCAATTTTCCCAGTTAGATCTTGTGCTTCTTTTTCCATTTGTCCAGTTTTCTCAGTTAGGTTTTGTGCTTCTTTTCCCATTTGTCCAATTTCCCTTTTCAAAAAGCTGTTCTCTTCAGTGAATTTTTTTTTCATTCTTTTCAAATCATTGGCCATTTTTTCTTCTATTTCCTTCTTCAGCTATTTGTGCATGTGAGCAGTCCATAGTCCCTTCTGAAGTTTCAGATATTAATACAGTCTCAGTGCTGACTTCTTTGGTATTTTGGTCCTTGCCCTCATAGAAAGATTCTATGATCTGTTTCTTCCTCCTTTGCTTCTTACTCATGATGGTGAGACTTTATATGTTGTGGCCTCTGGTTCTTTTACCTAGAAGCTAAAGAACATGGTGCTGAGCTGGCTGGTGTGAGAAAACAGAAGCAGGCTGGATTTCTTTTACGTTGTTGTTGTTTTTCCCTGGATTAACCCTGGAGCTAGCTTGTTAAGTATGTTGGAGTGGTGCTCTGTTCATGGGAGATCTCCCTAGCTGAGCTAGAGCAAAGTCAAGCTTAGTGCTTGGTGATCCAGGCTGTCATATTGTCTTCCCGTTTCCCCTGAGGCATGCTTGAGGTTCTGTGGTAATGTTCCACCCCCCTGGGGCTCTGGTCCCATACCACAGTAAGACAAATTGTCCTTAGAGATTTTCTAGCCTCTGGCACTATGAGACAGTTTGTCCCTTCTGCTTCTTCCATTGATCAAGGATTTTTCTGGGGAAATATTTTACGGTTCTTTCAAGGTTGAAAAATGTATTATCGCCATAGTCTTATTGTATAAAAGAATTAAAATGAATAGGAGAAATCATAAAACAAACTAAAATATTACACAAAAGAAAATGTTCTAGTACATTCTGTGATTGAATTCCAGTTCTTTCTCTGGATGTGGGAAACATTTTCCCTTAAAAGACCACTGGGAACTTTTTAAGTCCTTGCATTGCAATGAAGTTCTAAGTCTACCAGAAACAATCCTCACACACTGTGGTTGTTGCTGTTTACAAAGTTCTCCTGGTTCTGCTTTTTCCACTCAGCATCAATTCATATAAATCATCAGGCCTCTCTGAAGTCTTCCTGTTTATTATTTCTTATAGCACAATAGTATTTCTTTACATTTGTTTACCATAATTTATTCAGCAATTCCACAATTGATGCACATCCCCTTGATTTCCAGGTTTTGGTCTCCACAAAGAGAACTATTATAAATATTTTTGTACCTGTGGGACCCTTTCTCATTTTTGTGATCTCTTGGGGATGCAGTCCTAGAAATGGTATTGCTGGATCAAATTATATTCACATTTTTGTAGCTTTTGGTTATAACTCCAAACTGCTCTCCAGAATGATTGGATCAGGTCACAGCTCTATCAACAATGAATTAGTGTTTCAACTCTCCCACATCTGCTCCAACATTGATCCTCTTCCTTTTCTGTCATGTTAGCCAATCTGATAGGTATGATGTGGTATCTCAGAGTTGTTTTGATTTACATCTCTTTAATCAATAGTGATTTAGAGAATTTTTTCATATGACTTTAGATATCTTTAATTTCTTCCTCTGAAAATTCCTTGTTCATATGCTTTGACCATATTTCAGTTGGGGAAATGGATGCCATTTTTATAACTTGGCCTCAAATCTCTATACATTTGAGAAACACGGTAGTTACTGCAGGCATTGCTATAAAAAAATTCCTTCCAGGTTTGTTTTCCTTCTATGTTTTGATAGAATTGGTTTTCATGGTGCAAAATTTTTTTTTAATTTAATGTAATCAAAATTATCCATTATAATTCCTATTATCCTCTCAATCTCTTCTTTGGTCATAAATTTTCCTTTATCTAACAATCAGATAGGGAATTTTCTCCCATTCTCCCTTAATTTGTTCTTTATGGTACCCTTTACGCCTAAATTATCTAATCATTTTTATCTTATTTTGATGAACAGGGTAACATATTAGTCGATCCATAGTTTCTACCAAACTGTTCTCCAGTTTTCTCAATAATTGCTATCAAATGCTTAATTTTTATTCTCCAAACATCGTTCTTTGTGTTCATTAAATATTAAATTAATGTGGTCATTTATTACTGTGTACTTTGTACCTAATCTATTCTATTTATTCATCACTCTATTTCTTTTTCTAGTAACAGATTGTTTTGATAAATATTCTTTGTGATATTATTCAGAATCTACACTGGTAGATTTTTTTTCTGTTTTGTCTTTGAAAATCTTGACATTTATTGTTTCTCCAGAAGACTTTTGCTAATTTTTGGTAGATCTACAAATAATTCTTTCATAGTTTCATTGGTATGGCACTAAGTCAATGTATTAACAAGAAGAATTGTCATTTTTATTATATTGATTTGGTCTGTTCATGAGTAACTGATATTTTCCAATTATTTAGATCTGTATTCTTGTTAAAAAAAATAAAGGGTTTATTACTGTATTTATATGTTTTTTTATTTCTCTTGGCAAGTAAATTCTCAAGTATTTTTCCATTGTTGGCAGTTAGTTCGTCTGAAGTTTCTCCTTCTATTTTTTCCTGGTGGATTTTGTTAGTAAAATGCAAAAATTCTGATGACTTATCTGTTTATTTTATATACTGCACTTTCCTTAAAGTTGATAATTATGAGAATTACTTTTTAGTTGATTTTCTAGGGTTCTCTCAGGATACCATCATCTATTCTGCAAATAAGTGATAGTATCTGTTTTATTTTATTGCCTATTTTTATTCCTTCAATTTATTTTTCCTGTCTTTATTGGTATAGTTAAAATTTCTAATACAGTATTACATAGCAGTAATGATAATGGGCATCTTACCTTTAACCTTAATTTTATTGAGAAGGATTCTAGTTTATTTCCATTACAGATAATGTTCCCTCTTGGTTTCAGATAGATTCTACTTATGATTATAAGAAAAACTCCATTTAATTTTTTTTTTGCTTTTTTTAGTGTTTTTAAGAGAAATGAGTGTTGTATTCTTTCAAAAGGTTTCATATGCATTTATTGAAATATTCTTATGATTTGTGTTGTACTTGTTACTTGTCAATGATGCTTATAGTTTTTCTAAAAGTGAAGCATGCCTGGATCCTTGAATAAATCCCACTTGGTCACAATCTTTGCGATATTTTCTGTGATCTCTTTGCTAATGTTTTAATTAAAATTTTTACATCAGCATTAATTAAATAAATTGACCAGTTATCTTTCTATGTTTTTATTCTCTTTGGTTTAGGTATCAAAATTATATCTGTGTCATATACATATATATGTATATATATATATATTTGAGAGCTTGCACACACACAAACATACTCAAAAACACACATACTGTGGGAATTAATTATTCTTTAAATGTTTGACAGAATTAACTTATAAATTCATCTGGTGAAGAACACATTTCAATTTATTTTTCTTAGGGTTATTTAACTATTCTATTTTTTTCTTCTTTCAATGTTGACAATTCATATTATTGTAACTATTCATCCATTTCATTTAGATTGTTGGTTGTCTTGACCAATAAATAAGCATAAAAACCCCTAAATTATTTCAATTTACTTTTGATACACAGTCATTCACTCTTTTCATTGTTTTTCATAATGACAATTTGTTTTTCTTCAGTAAATGATCAAATTAAAAATGTTTTATCTATTTTGTTGTTTTATTTTCATTATAAAACTGCTTCTAGTTTTATTTATTAGTTCACAATGTTGAGATAACTTTTTTTTTTTACTTTCAGATTTGTTAATCTCTCCTTCAATTTTCAGGACTTCTATTTTGGTGTGTAATTGATGCTGTTTTCTTTTTCTTTTTCTATTTTTTTTGAAGTTACAAGCCCAATTCACTGATCTGTTTTTTCTCTTTTGCATTAATATGAGTTTAAAAGGATAAATTTTCCTCATAAATACTGCTTTGGGTTTGACGGCATCTCATAGACTTTGGTGGTCTGCCACATTTTTGTCACTTTAATGAAATTATTGATTTTTCATGATTTTTTTCTTTTTGAGACATCTGTGGGATTAAAGTATTTAGTTTATGATTATTATTTTTTTAAAAAAAATTTTCACAGCTTTTCATTGAATGTAATTTTTATTGTTTGTGTTAATCCTTCTGTGCTGAAGAAGACCATGCCATCAGAGAAATAATGACATAGCCTGGACTTGACTTTGTTTTGAGTGAGGGAGGGCTGTGCAGGTCACCCGTCTCAATTTTCCAGAGTCCTCTGAATCCTATGACCAGATATTTATCAGGATGCCTGGTTGTAATCTGTATCATCAAGCACACCAACATACACTGGGGGGATTGCTATCATAGGTTCCTAGATCTGCATTCATAAAAGAAAAACAACTTTCAAGAGGTTAACAATCACTTTAATCAAGCACATATTTTTTTTTTATTTAACGAAGTACCTATATTATTCAGTTAGTTCAAAATTTCAAGTAAAATACAGATAAATCAAAAGATCAAAAGACATGGCTTCCTTTGCCTGAATTCAACAGACCATTGGACTCCAAGTGTCTCACCATAATTACCAGAGAAGGAAGCGCAATGTCTGAGAGTTCCTTTGCGGCTTCCCAGAGTTCTCATCTGGCCAAATACTTTCAGGCAGTAAACCCCAAAGTAATCAACAGAAATGGCTTCCTCTGCCTGAACACAATTCAACAGACAGGTACAGCTGTCTGACCCTGTGAGGGAAGCACACTATCTGGGTCCTCAAAGCTGAGGGGGTTCTTAGCAACTTTCCAGAGTCCTCATCTTGCACTCAGACCTTCTTACTAGAAACTAAGCTCCAAAGTAAAACCTCAGCTCAGAGTATTTATACTTTTCCTACAGCCAGAGGGAGGAGGAGAAAGTGAGGCTGGTGACCTTGCACAGACCTCTCTCACTCAAAAAAAGTCAAGTGCAAGTCATGTCATCATTTCTCTGATATCAAGGTCTTCTTTTAAAATAAAGGAAGAACACAACCTGTGAGCATCCCGAGCTGTCTGAGTGGTGACCCATCTACTCTTCCTTCCTTCCTTCCTTCCTTCCTTCTCCCAAAAACTTAAACCCAATGCACTCTGAAGCCCATAGTTTGGACAATAATAGGTCCCAGTGAAAGCTCTACTTAATGGCTGGCTTAGAGTAATTATCAACAGAAGAGCTTCTCTTTCCTTCCCAGTTTGATTTAGTTTTTTTCTCTTTTATTCATTAATAGGGCCATTCTCTGGTTACTTAAAGAGGTCTATTCACTCAATGGGCGTTACCTTCCTCAAAGTGAGTATGTCAAAAGACCCAACCTAAAAAGACCAAAGATTCCCATTGTATCCTGGGCTATCTCCAGTTATCCTGATGAATATCTGGTCACTGGATCCAGATGACTCAGGAGAAGAAAGTAAAACTAGTGACCGTGCACAGCCCTTCCTCACTCAAAACAAAGTCAAGTGTAAGTCATGTCACGATTTCTCTGATATTGTAGTCTTTCAAAAGGAGGAACACAACAACAGAGTCAGAGGGCATCACAATGCTTTTACCCAGTGCCTCAATAGAAAAAATGAAAGGTACTTGGTACCCTTCTACAAAACAACTCCCCTAAAGCTCCCCGCAATGGGCAGGACCATCAGTGAGTGGGGAAGATCTTTAATCACGTCAAAATTATTAACAACACAAATACATATATTGTTTCTAGTTAAAGAAACACTTGTTTCTGTACTTTACTCCTTGTAAAGACTCTTGATTGCCTCCATGAGAGGCATTTGATTACACTAAAACAAAAAAAGCAAAAGATCCTATTTTGATTGCCATCACATGATCTTAGCTTTTTTGCCTTTCAGATTATCAAATTTCAAGTCCTACATTCCTTCAGTGTGAAAGCTGTGAAGTCTTGTGTGATCCTATAGCTTTACAATATTTAAATGACTTCCACCTTGCTTGAATTAATTAATTAATTCATCATTGACCTGGGAACTCTCAAATTTAAATATAATATTTAAATATTTAAATTTAAAATTTTAATTAATTTAAAAATTTAAACCTTTCATTTCATGATCTTTTCCAGGAAGTGGTCCAGTGAATACTTCCAATTTATACTTTGTCTTTTGATTCTGATATCAGGTCATTTTTCTTTGTTAATTACTTAAAATGTGATATCTAATCACTTTATTTGATCACACCTTTCAAGAAATCCAATAACTCTTTAAATTGTGTGTTCTTAATTGGTTTTCCAGGTCAGTTGTTTTTTTCCAAAGAATTATCTCATGGCTTATTTTTTATATTCAATTTTATTTTTGTTCAATTTTGTTTGTTTTTTGATGTCTCATGGTGTTCTTAGCTTCCACATGCTCAATTTTAATTTTTAAGGAATTATTTTCTTCCAGATTTTTTTTTCTTCTTTTCACATTTGACAAATTATGTGGGGTTTTTTAGTATATATAATTTATTTATTTTTCAGTTCTTAACATTCACTTACACAAGAACTTGAATTCAAAATTTTCTCCCCAGCTCTCCCCACAGCCCACTCCAGGGCAGCATACACACCATCCACACCTTCCTCTAGTCTGCCCTCCCTTCTATTACCTCCACTTTTTCCATCCTTCTTTCCCTCTATTTTCCTGTAGGGCAAAATAGATGTCTATACTCCATTGCCTATGTAGCTTAATTTCCAGTTGCATGATAAAACAATTTTTAACACTCATACTTAAAGCCTTGAGTTCCATTTTCTCTCTCTCCCTCCCCACCTACCCTCATTGAGAAAACAAGTAATCCACTATAGGTCATACATGTGTAGTGATGCAAAACACTTCCATAATAGTTACATTGTGAAAGAGTATTTCATTCTGTTCTATCCTGCCCTTCGTTCATTTCATTCTCTCCCTTGACCTGTCCTCCCATAATAATGTTTGCTTCTGATTATCCCTTTCCCCAATTTGCTGTCATTTCTGTTATCTTCCCTATCCTATCCTTTTCCCCTTGCCTTTGGGCGGGGTAAAATAGATTTTCATATCCAATTGAGTGCGTGTTATTCCCTTCCTAAGCCAAATCCTTGGTAGTAAGGTTCAATTATTTCCTTTCTTCTCCTCCATCTTCCCCTCCACTGTAGAAGCTCTTTCTTCCATTTTCTATGTGAGATAATTGGCTACATTCTACCTCTCTCTTACTTCTAGTACATTCCATTTAATAGTAAATTTTATTTTTTATAGGTATTCTCCTTCATATTCAACTCATTATGTGCCCTCTCTCTCCCTCTTCTCTCTCTGTCTCTCTCCATATATGTGTAT
>CM053769.1:172566079-172588257 GCA_028658325.1 Potorous gilbertii | reverse complement strand
TATATACATAAGAACAAACACACGTGTATATATAAATACCTACACATATATAATATGCAAATACATATATCCCTACATGCTTACAGATATATGTACATATGTATGTATGTATGTATGTATGTATATTCATTCTAACTCCCTTAATATTGAAAAAGGTCTCATGAGTGGCAAATAACATCTTTTCATGTAGGAATGTAAACAGTTCAAATTTAATGACTTCCTTAAGCTTTCTCTTTCCTGTCTACCTTTTTATATTTCTCTTGCTTCTTTTATGTGAAAGTCAAATTACCTATTCAGCTCTGGTCTTTTCAACAAGAATGCTTGGAAGTCCTCTATTTCACTGAAATTACATTTTTTCCCTGAAGTATTATATCTAGGTTTCCTGTGTAGGTGATTCTTGGTTTGAATTCTATCTCCTTTGACCTCTGAATATCATATTCCAAACCCTTCAATCTCTTAAATCTTGTGTCATCCTGATTGTATTTCCACAGTGCTAGAATTGTTTCTTTCTGGTTGCTTCTTATATTTTCTCCTAGACTTGGGAACTCTGGAATTTTGCTCCACTCTTCCTGGAAGATTTTCTTTTGGCATTTTTTTTAGGACATGACTGGTGAATTATTTCCATTTCTATTTTACCTTATGGTTCTAGGATGTCCAGGCAATTTTCCTCTATAATTTCTTGGAAGATGATGTCTATGCTCTTTTTTTGATTGTGGTATTCATGTAGACCAATCATTTTTAAATTATCTGCCTTGGTTCCATTTTTCAGGTCAGTTGTTTTTCCAATGAGATGTTTTACATTGTCTTCTATTTTTTCATTCTTTTGTTGTGTTTTATAATTTCTTGGTTTCTTATAAAGTCATTAGCTTTCATCTGATCCATTCTAATTTTGGAAGAACTATTTTCTTCTGTGAGGTTTTGAACCTCCTTTTCCATTTGGTTAATTCTGCTTTTTAAAACATTCTTATTCTCATTGACTTTTTGGACTTCTTTTGCCATTTGGGTTAGTTTATTTTTAAAAGTGTTGTTTTCTTCAGCATTTTTGGGGTCTCCTTTAGCAAGTTATTGACTCATTTTTCATGATATTCTTGCATCACTCTCAATTCTCTTCCTAATATTTCTTCCACCTCTCTTAGTTGATTTGCAAAATCCTTTTTGAGCTCTTCCATGATCTGAGACTATGGAATATTTTTTGGAGGTTTTGGATGTAGAAGTCTTGACTTTGATATCTTCCCCTGGTAGTATGCTTTGTTCTTTCTCACCTGAAAGGATGGTAGAAAATACCTTTTCACCAAGAAAGTAATCTTCTGTAGTCTTATTTTTTCCCTCTTGGGGGAATTTTCCTAGTCAGTTACTTGACTTTTGAGTGGAGGGTATATTCCAGGGACCTGTAAGTTCTCAGTTCCTTCAAGGTGGCACAATCAAGGAAGAGGAGTTTACTCCTCTCCTGACCTGTGCTCTGGTCTGAGAGCAACTGTAAGTATTCGTTTCTGCCTGGGGACTGTGAGTAGAATTTCCTCTCCAGATCCTCCAACAGCTCCACCATACCAGTGCTTCTCTTTACCCCAGGACTTCCCATCTGGATGAAGATCCAGATTGACCACTCAATTCCCTCATGGTCTTTAGACCGGGGGCTGCAAAGTTGCTGCTGCTGCTGCAGTTGCTGCTGTCACCCTGGGGTGGTCCAGACTGGGGCCTTCTCACCTACATGAAAGAGCTTTCTTACTCACCTTTGAAGATGTTTTTGACATTTGTGGTTTAGAAATCTGGGAACCTAAGTTTCTATTTGTGATTCTGAGACCTGTAACCTGTTCCAGTCCTGTTCCTCTGATGTAGTCCAGGTTGGGCTGTGCTCTACTCCTAGTTCAGTGCTGTAGACCCTTCCTTTTGGCTTTCCAGGTTGTCTTTGGCTGGAAATCTCATTCACTTTGTCATTTTGTGACTTCTACTTCTCTATAATTTGTTTAGAGTCATTTTTTGCAGGTATTTTATGAACTATGGGGGGAGAACTAGAGCAAGTCTGTCATTTTACTCTACCATCTTGGCTCCACTCCCAATTATGTGTTTAAAGAACATTTTTCAGTAAATTTTTGTTTTCTTTTACTATTTGTCCACTTCTGTCTTTTAATGGATTATTTCATTCAGTATTTTTTGTGTTTCTTTTACTAAGATACTCATTCTCTTTTTATTGTTTTCTTCCCCCACTCTCGTTTCTTTCCCCATTTTTTTATTTACCACTTATCACTTTCTTTAATTTTCCCAGGGATTTTTGTTGGGCTTGTGTCCAATTTGCATTTTTGAGGCTTCATTTGTAGCTTCATTTGTAGCTGTTTTCACGTTGTTGTCTTCTTCTGAGTTTATGTTTTGAACTTCCCTGTCACCATAAAGATTTTCAAGGTCAAGTTCTTTGTTATTTTTTCTAGCCTTTTTCTTGACTTTGAGCGTTATGTTAAAATTGGATTCTGCACACTTTGTGGTTGAAAGGCACTGTCCCAAGTTTCATGCCTCTCCCTCCCCCCCATTTTCAGTGGAGGCCTCTGTAAATTTTCTGTGCTTCCAATGCAATATGAGTAGCCATTGTTCTTCTGGTTAGCACTCTAGTTTTTACCAATGAAGGGTCACTGCTTTCCTGAAGCCACAAGTTCTAGCATACTTCAGAGGTCTGCAACTGTGACCAGAGTTTCTCCTCCCTTATGACAGAGAACTTCTTTCAATCCTTAAACTGTTACCCAGGACTAATATTGTGCCAAACAGCACCAAATCCTACATTAGCAATGACAAAAGGTCCCCTATAATCTATTTCTGACCAGCTGTCATTCTCCTTTACTGTCTCTGAGCTGAGAGCTCTAGCTACAATGGTTGCCTCCTCTAGGTTCTCACCGCTGGTATTGCACCTGTGTTGACCCAGATCTCTCTTTCTGACCTTGTAAGACTGTCTTGAAGTAAAAAAACTGTCTTATTCTGATCTTTTGTTGGTCATGCTGCCCTATAATTTGGTTTGATGCATTACCTTAAATACGTTTAGAGGCCAATATTGGGAGAATTCAACTGGGTTGCTGCCTCAAGCAAGATTTCTCTCTTCAAATACAGCTGTAGGCCTGGGGCTAGCAGCAGGACCAATGCTCAGAAGGGCAATATTTCTCCCAAAGCTCTTGTGTTCAGTTTCATGAATTGTCTCCATTAGGATGTGAGGAAAAGTAATGTTTAAGATGGTTATGGTGCCTTGGTTTATCTGGCATCTGCCACCTCAGTGTCTTCCTCAGAGTGAAGACTTGCTGCCTCAATGTTCACTTAACAGTAAATGTTTTGTTCAATACTGACATTACTAGTGTGCATTTAGCAGTGAATCAAGGGAAGGAAAAAAAATCCCATTTTATTTTTCTCCCAAGAATTAACCTGAATTTTGGGAGTGAAACATAATGGCAATATGAAATATGAAGGTATACTATCTTCCTAATTTAGACAGGGACTCAAATGTTCAAATTCCAAGGGGATTTTTTTTATATGTTGTACCCTTTAATCCACTGTTGTAGGTATTATTTCTTCCCTTCCTCCTGCTGTTAGCTTTGCTATAATATTGCATGACCACTGTCTGTACTGTGTACTGATGAATCTTTTTTGCTCTTAGTTACAGAGTTAAAAGAATGATGATGGCTCGCTAATAATCTATACTCACCATAAGAAAAATTACTGAATAACTGAAGACCTTGGTCACATTGGGTCAGCAAGTGGTAGGTATGAAGGATCACATAATTGCTATAGTTTATTATGAAAGAGGAAAAGGAAAGTAATTTATACTGTATATTTTATAGTCTTGTCATTTGTGTGATTATCTTTCCAAATTTAATGGTTCTGGAAAAGACTGAACAGTTGGAGAAATAGAAATATTCTCTGGGGAACTTTTAAATGAATATTATGAAGATGATTACATGAATATGCTTCAAATATCTGTCCTAAATTTATAATTGACACTCCCCCACGTATATGCAAAATTTCAAATAAATACCTGAAAATGAGTCAAAAGAAAGAATTTTGTATTTCTTCTGAGGATTCTATGGAGCATTTATATACCCAAAGTCTTTTTAATAGGAGAATTATTTATCTACCTGGGCTACTAGAGTAGTTTCAAACTTAATGATCTCTCAAACAAATGTCTATTGAGTGACACTTGGGGAAGCTGAATTCTGATGTAGATGTCTTCAATTCTTGGTTTCTAGTCTTTTCAACAGTTTTTTTTTAACTGTAGCCCAAAATTGTAAAGAATGTGGTTCTAATGAACATCCTGGAAAAAATTGTCTAGAAAATAAACTAATTTCTTGGTTATGGGAATGCAAAAGGCAGGCAAAATTTCCACATTTCACGTTTTACCGCCCTCTTATTATTTAGAAATAGTTGAACCAATTTAAACTAAATTTGAGGTAAAAAATAAAGCACTCCCAAGCCACGGTCCTCTGTGCACAGCTTCAGTCTATGGGCCTGCTTTATAGGCAAGTTGCAAACATTGTAAAATGAAATATATACTAGAGGCTCAGACAGACCCATTTATTAAATTGAGTGGTCATCACTAGCAATGGAGGAATATGTTAGGCTGAAATTCCAACCTTCCATGCCTTCAGTAATGTGAGGGTTTGTTACTTTGCAAAAATCAAACCCTGGGCTTTTTGTTTCCTGATATGATAATAACTAACAATAACAGTAATAAACAACACTTTCTATACTAAAACTGGGAAAGATCTTGAATAAGATTAGAAAAAGGGCAGCTGGCAGAAAACTTTAACTTTTGTCAAACAAATTATACAGATATAATATATATATGCATATACATATATGTGTATCTGTGCATGTGTGTGCACGTGGACATGTGTGCATTCTTTTGTGTATGTGTGTGTTTGTGGAAACCATTTTCATGTATTTTGAGACTTTGTTATGAAGCATGAAAATGTAAGCGGGAGGAACAAATGAAGTATTAGAAAAACTTAACAGCTTTAAAACCTTAAGATATTGCCAGATCATTTAGCCCATGATAAATTTCCATTTAGACCAAGGTACCTAGTATAAAGATAACTAGGTAGCACAGTGAATAGAGTGTTTTCTAAGTTCAAATCTGGCCTCAGACACTTACTAGCTATGCAACCTTAGGTAAGTCCCTTAACCCTGTTTGCCTCAGTTTCTTTATCTATAAAATTAGCTAGAGAATAAAATGGCAAACCACTCCCATGTATTTCCCAAGAAAAATCCAAATGATATCACAAAGAGTTAGGTAAGATTGAGATATCTGAACAACAAAATCTAGTAGAAAAGTATAGTTGTTTAGTCGTCATCTAGTCCAATTACTTTAGGAAGTTAAAATCCAGAAAGTGGAATTGATTGCATGAACAGAAGTAAGTAGAAGTAGAGGAGACTTCAAAAACAAGCAGAAAGGTCTTTCTCCAGAGTCATCAGTCTAGATACTTAAGTAAAATGCCTCTAAACTAAATTAGTCAGGGTGTTCTAAAATCCTTAGCACAGTTTTAAGTTTCAATGGGTTAAAGCCACTGGGAATTTTGGAACACCCTATATAAGCAAAAGTAGGGCTGAGATTAGTGAAAATTCATGGGATATTTCAGGGGTATTATAGTTTAAATTACAAAATAACACAAACCCAACAAAAATAATAGCAACTTTTAAAATCCTAACCCATAATACTGTGAAGGTGTGCCCAAGGCAAGAATAGTTATCTCAGTCAATGTGATGAATAGTGAAGAACTAGCATCTATTAAGGTCTCTGAACTGGATAATGAAGGCCTGGTACCAACCATTGGAACTCTGATAATTCTGCTGATTGGGTTAGTATAGCAGTCATTTTAATAGAATAACTTCTAATAATCAAATAAACAGATAACGTGGTGTAGAGTTGAAGTCTTGCATACTTAAAAGCATATTGATGATGAAATCGATATTCAGGACACTGGAGTGACTAGTAATTGTTTATATTTTAGTACTGTGAGAAATTAAGGTACACTAAAACAAATCAAAAAACCCAATTTTGCTCAAATGCCTCAGGACAGGTAATCCTGACCACAAATGTGGGCAAGCTATGAGTGTTTGAAATTGATTAATACATGAATAGAATCATCGTGCATCAGTGCTATAGCATAATAATATTACAAATCAAATGATAGTATTTTCATGCTAATAAATGAAGAGTATAAGAAATAATTTCAATCCTAACTCCAGATTAAAAAACACAAGGGTAAGATGTAAGAGTTATGAAAATTTGAATAGGTAAATGTGGAAGGAATTGAGATCATTGAAAATGCTCATGTAATGACAATTCCAGAAATTTTGTCTTAAGATGGAATATCTGACAAAAATAATACCAAGGGCTCAAATGAGTTTGAAGACATGATTATATTTAAACTAAGATTTCACAAGGCCCTCTCTGACTTGAGAGCATAATTCCAAGTATACTACAATTAATAAGACTTGATAATTCCACAAACTGATTTTTGTTGTAAACATTATTGGCTATCTAAAACCAATTCTTCCACATATTTGATAATGCACGTAAAACAATTTAGAATTTTTACACAGCAATATATGAGTTGTAAAAAAGAAAAAAGAATTGTAGGAGGAAAGGTTAACCTAACAAGGATTCTTCCTAAGAAGAGCTGCTAAACACCACTATGGTTAGAGTTAGAAAATGCTGTTGATCCACAGAAAGCTAATGGATGACAACATCCATACTTGGCTGCTAAGCACAATGGAAACAAATTGAATGCTTTATTGCTAAATTAAAGACATAAATAAAAGCAAAAGGCATAAGTAGGATGTAATCTGGAAATCAAAAGTACTCAAGGTTTCTTAAAATAATGAAATTACAAAACAGACCCAAGTGTAATGAAAATCCATATGATGTCCACATGGAAATTGTGCTTCCTTTAAATCATTCCATCACAATAATAACCATGTAGATGTCCTTGTAAAGAAGGAAACTTTTAATTGATAGATGTTTTCGGCATGTATGTTAAACAGTTAAAATTAAACTGTTTTTAAGAGAATGATAACATTTCACCAATCCATAAGTCTGATAATGAACATACACAGTTGGATTTCCTGAAGTGACGAAGATTATTTTCTTCTTAATGGAGTCTATTAAAAAACATATGATCCAAGAGAAGAATCAAAAATGTCTCTTGAGGCAAATAAATTCTAGTGACCACATATCAAAAAAGAAGGACCAAACAAATAGTTTATTTGTTGTTGTTGTTTTTTATTTTAGAAATTGATTTATGAAGACAGTATTGGATCAGTTCATCCCTGCCAAAAATCGCAGAAGGATGATGTTTCAGAAGCTATTAATTATTGATTGGTGTATATTAACTAAGGGCAACTGCTTCTGGGACCCAAGATGGGGAAATAAGTTGCTCTCACCCTTCCCTATTGACCTCTAAAAGCCTAGAAGATGTCATAGCAGGAAAAATACTGAAACAACTGAGCCAGAAGAAACATGGGGGATAGCAGTCTTGTAGACCTAGAAGTTTGAGGAACTAAAAGGAAAAGCCCCTCTCACTCTGGAGGAAGGAGGGCAGCATAGGACAAGAGGGATCCCAGCAAGCCATCAGCAAGCCCCATTTCAGCCAACCATGAGGAGATCCCAAGACCAAGAGTGGTGGAGCAAGCACGAACTAACATGAGGACTCCTCCAAGTGCCTCAGCACAAGCAAAAGAACCAGCAAATACTAGCTAGGAAAACTAACATGTGCACCTGCGTTCTCCAGCAGCCAAATCACAAGGGACTTACTAAAATTAAACTGTTTATATACACACATAGACAGAGATCACAGGGTGAAGTGAATAGGAAGGGATCATTTCTAAAAAAATAAAATTAAAGGGTGAAAGAGGAATATATTGGGAGGAGAAAGGGAGAAATGGAAGGGGGCAAATTATTTCTCATGAAAGAGGCAAGAAAAACCTTTTTCAATAGAGGGGAAAAGGGAGGAGGTGAAAGGAAAAAAGTGAAGCGTACTCTCATCACATTTGGCTCAAGGAAAGAGAATAACATGCACACTCAATTTGGTATAAAAACCTATCTTACACTACAGGAAAGTAGGGGAGAAGGGGATAAGCAGGTTGAGGGGCATGATGGAAGGGAGGGCAAATGGGAGGAGGAAGTAATTAGGAGTAAATACTCTTGGAGAGGGATTCTTTCTTCAAAAGAAAGAATAGAAGAAATGGACTCAGATTCAATCCAGCTCAGACTCTGTGTAGCTGAGATTCTATCTGGCCTGCTTGTGAATACAAGCATTACAAATGCTTAGGCTCCTTAAGGGGCAACTGAATTTGGCAAATCTTTAATAAACTTTGTTTTCTTTGGCTTTAAGAAGGTTTGAGTCGAATTCATTAGAGCACCACATGGACCGTTGTTATTTTGGGGTCCACTATCACCCCTCAACCTCATCATTTATGGTTTTCTGACTGGGAAAGCTGCTAATCTCAAGTTTTTTTGGTAAAACTGGAAGGTATGTAAGCCTTCCCCTCTCCCTATCCCCTACTTGCTCTCCAAGCTCCTTGGAAGCGGAGGATTTCTGGACTTGGCTGCAGGTCCCTGTATCAGGCTAAGTCTCTGAACTTTGTGGGAGCTAGAGAGTTAGAGACTCAGGTTGTCGGTCCAGTGGCTGTGTTTGAGGCCGTGGACCTGGGCATACCCTATAAAGCACAATTCTCTGAACTTTCTGGGTGCTAGAAGGTTAGAGAAATATCAGTTTAGTGGGTGCCCAATACTCTGGATTTCCTGGGCGCAAGGAAATCAAGGAAAACTCGGGTTATTTTTGTCCTCTTGTTTTTTTCTCTCAAGGATTACTTCCATGTCCTCCTTTAAGGGGGGGTTGGGGGGGGACTTCCAGCCCCACAGCAAAAAGAAAAATGTGTCAAAATTCATCAATTCCAAGGAATTAACCTTTGGGCTGTCTTTTACAAAACTGGAAAAAATTGAACTTCTCTAAAGATCTTAAAAAGAAAAAGTTGATATTCTTTTGCAACACACTTTGGCCTCAGTATCACCTGGAGGACAACGAAGTGTGGCCCATATTTGGGACCTTACAATGTAATATCCTTTTACAGTTACAATTATATTGCCTCCAAAAGGGAAAATGGATAGAAATCCTTTACGTAAGGGCCTTTGTTGAACTCTTAAGACCCCATTCTCACAACAGATTGCAAGATGCTTCCAGCTAGAGCCGTCCCACAAAAGGGAAATGGGGGTGAATTGGATGTTTTGGATGACCCCCTGTTTATGGCTTCTAGGGTCTTGACCTCACCTCCTCTACCTCAGTTACCACCATCCTAACACCCTCCCCCACCCCTCCTGAGCCCTCCTCCAGCTCCCCAACCTCTTATTGCTCCCCTACCTCTCCTGAGTCCTTCCACCTCACCCTCAGCCACCTCTACCCCAACCTTTCCTTTACCTCAATGCCTCTCAATTCCTGCCTCATTTGCCTATCTTGTATCTTGTCCTGTGCCCCTCCCTCCCTCAGTAACACCTGATCAGTTCCCAACCACTGGATTTGCTGCGGTGCCTCCCTCTACAGCCCTTCTTGGTGGGGCAACACTCACTCAGGTCCCAGGCCCCACCCTTACAGCAGTCTCTTAGAGTATCCCTGCCTGTAACCCATCCCTCCTTGGAGAGTCTACCTAACTCCCCAACTATGGGTCTTGCTAGGGTGCCTCACTCTGCGGCCCTTCTTGCTGGGGCAACACTCACTCAGGTCTCAGGCCCCATCCCTATGGCAGTCTCTACAGTATCACTGCCTATAACCTACTTCTCCTTGGGGACTTTACCTCAGGCCCCAACTATAGGCCTTGCTTGGGGTGACCCCTCTGCAGCCCCTCTTACTGGGGCAATATTCACTCAGGCCTTAGGCCCTGCTCCCGTGGCATTCTCTGGGGCATCTCCCAATTTGATCCCTACTCTTCCTCAGGTACCAGCGGATCTTTCCCCTTGCCAGCCAGATCCCCTGGCCCTGCAGCCTAATCCAGATCAGTAGGCATTCTCCAGTCCCTCCTTCACAAGAAGTGAGGCTTTCTATCTTCCTCCACAAGGCCCTGTCCTCATTGGGCTGTCAGGGCTGTTTCCCTTGAGAGAAGTGCCTACTCCACCCAGTGAGACAACCAGGATGTGAGTTCTTCTCTCTCTTTCAGATCTCACCTAGATTAAAGAGAAACTGGGGAGATACTTGGAAGACCCTACTATATTTACTGATGGTTTTAGGGACATATCCCTACAATTTGAACTGTCTTGGAAGGATCTGCATATTCTTTTCCCTGTCTGTTGTACCATTGAGGAGAAGGGGAGAATTTGGGAACATGCCCAAAAAGTTTGGGGATCATACGGCTAGAAACAATCCCATAAAATATCCCCCAGGAACAGTTGCTGTTCCCACGAGTGACCCCAGATGGGATTATCAAGAGAGTGAGGACAGGGGAAAGAGAGACCTTCTGGTAATTTGCCTGTTAGAAGGTCTAAAAACTGCATTTCAGAAACAAGTAAATTTTCCAAAAATTAGGGAAATTACTCAGGGAGAAAAGGAAAATCCTGCCCTTTTTCAAAACCAGCTAGTAGAAGCTATTAAAAAGCATACAAATTTGGATCCTGACTCCATAGAAGGGGCAGCAATCCTTAGCATGTATTTTATTAATCAGTCTGCCCCAGATATTAGGAGGAAACTGCAGAAATTGGCAATGGGACCCCAAACACCTCAGGCCCAGTTACTGGAGATGGCCTTTGGAGTCTTTAACTACAGAGACCTCATTGCAGCAGAGGAAAGAGAACGAAGGAGAAGGGCCAGGGCCAGGGAGCATGCTCAATTCTTTGCTGCTGCCTTGGCCAGGAAAAGACCCAGGGAGTGCCCCTCCAGGGCACCTCCTTGGAGGAAGGCTGGCTACTTGGGCAGTGGGGAAACCTGCTTTCCTTACCACAAGGAGGGTCACTGGTCCAAGGAGTGCCCCTTCAGAGCGCCCCCCCCAGAGGGAGCCCCAGGAACCCACGCCTGTGGAGCTGTGCCCATGTGACCAGAAGGAACATTGGAGGAAGGATTGTCCCTCAGATTGGAAAAGTGGTGGACCCTTCCCCAAGTACCCTGTCCTCCATTCTTCTCAAGACTTAGAATAACGGGAAAGCCTGGATGCTGGCAGTGCTCCCACTTTCTCCTCCTCTCTCACTAAGCCCTGGGCAAAAACGAAGGCTGAAGGTAAGGTTACCCACTTTAACCTGGCTAAATTCTCAGCTTTAACCAGTCATTCGGGCCCTACCTGCCCCTTGACCCCTTGGGTCATAAGCATTGAAGGGGAAACTAAGGAATGTCTCCAGACATACCCCCTCCCCAGCCTGTTTGAGGATCTGTTGTTAAACACTCCTTATGCCCTCCTCTGACTCTTCCCCCTTGTTGGGAAGGGACCTGAGGATGAAATTGGGGAGCCAATTTTCTCTAGTTAATCCTCCCATCTCCCTTTTGCCTCTGTTTACTACGTCTTCCCCGGTTTGCTTGAGAGTGTGAGAGACAGGCCAAATATTTGGGACACTGGAATTTCAGAGAGAGCTACTTCTGCCACCCCAGCCACTGTTAGCCTCCCAGACCCTAAAGTGCTCCCCCATCTCAGTCAGTATCTGATTAAACCTGAGGCCTGAAAAGGACTATAACCTTTAATTGAAATATTCCTTAAGTATGAATCTTTGTCCCTCCTTGTCATCTCCTTGCAACACTGCAACCCTTCCCACATAAAAGCCTAATGGAGAATATTCACAATTTATTTTTGCTTTTGAATGTACTTTTCCTGGGGAATCAAGTCCATATCAGCTAACATGGACAGTCTTGCCTCAAAGCTTTCCAGATAACTCTCATTTATTTGGCTAGGCTTTGGGAAGGGATTTAAGGCACAAGAAACTAGCAGGCAGTAACTTAATTCAGGATGTGCATGATATTCTTATTTGTAGCCCCACCCAGGAGGCTTCTTTGGCTGCTGCCACAGAAGCCCTTAATTTCTGAGGCATTCGAGGCTATAGGGTCTCTTGGAACAAAGTCCAGATGGCATGCCAGTACATAAGGTATCTGGGCCATGAACTCTCACCCACCTCTCCTTAACCTCTGAGAGAAAAAGGACAATCCTGTCTATCCCTGTTCCAGCCACTAAGAAACAAGTTTGAGTGTTTTTAGAAATGACTGGATTTTGTAGACTCTGGATTCCTAATTTTGATTTTATTGCTAACCCCTATTATGACCGTACTCAAGGCATTGACTCGGACCAGACTAAAGTTTTTGAGACCCTGAAAACTAATTTGACCACCACCCCATCACTAGACCTACCCAATCTGGGAAAACTTTTCACTCTGTATGTCCTTTGGGAGTCTTACCCCATTCCTTAGGACCTGATCCCAGGCCAGTTGATGTTTTCACTTACTCAAAATATGTTTTCCTTGTTCTACATACCCATGGAGCACTCTGGAAAGAAATGGGATATCTCACAGAAAAAAAACCTCCCCTATCAAACATGCCCTTCTATGTTTTGGCCTTGCCACAGTCATCTTTAATTCTCTCCAGAAAAATTATCTTTTATGCCAGGGAAATTGTCTTTTCTTGATACTCCTTTTGTATCTGCTTGGTGTGTGTTTGCCTAACCTCCTTTCCAGGTTTGTCTTTTCTAGAGTGAAAGCCATCAAATTCCAGATGACAGCCCATGCTGTATACAAACATCCAACTGAATCCAAGGTCTCCAGCCCCCTGGACCTGGCACACCCAGATTCTGAAGTCTGACCCCTTGAACAGGACCCATCAAGGCAGGGACAGCTCTATGCCCCTTGCCAGCAGGAAGAAGTTTCAGAAACTGAGACCTTCACCCCTTACCCCAAAAGAATTTGTGTTCAATCTGTTTGAGGGGGGAATGATAGGGTTCAGACTCTGGGAGCCTCCTTGAGCTCCCCTTGAATCTTCCCACTTAATCTGGCCTTTCTTACTCAAACATAATCTTCCCATTTGTTCCGGCAGTCTCAGGAAGCCCATGGACTTTTCATTATCATTTCAGGTCTCTTTCACTCCTCACCTTTGATCCCATCCAAACCCCATTCCCCGGGCTGCCAACTACTCCCATCAAGATCTGTATCCATTTCCATACTGCCCCTATCAAGATCTCTGGATTGCCTCACCTGCTTCCCACCTAGGCGCCCCCTAATCTGTCAAATTTGAATGATATAAAATAAATGCACATATTAGCTGAAGGCAATATAAACTATACAGCATATCACTGAAAGTTTCAGAATTTTTAAATACATATGAGTACCTTGCAAGACAAGACCTCTTGGCTACAATTGCACATCAATTCTTCCATGTATTGATGGGATGACAAATCCTTGAACCACATAGACCTCTCAGTTTCCTTGAAATTCCAACCAATATGAATTGGTACAGCCAAATTGGGGACCAAATTGTTACCTAAAATCTCTTAGATTTAAAATTTATTCATAAAAATATCAGAAGAATATCTGATAAATTCTGTCATATAATAGATGTCTCTAATAATCTCTGAACTATTTGGATAAAAAATAATGCAAAATATAAACAGCTATCAAAAAATTAAAAATCACTTGAGAGCAGGAAGAGATACATAGTATTCTACTTGTCCTCTTTGATGCTGGATTTTTAACAAGGATACTCTCAGAGAACCTACAGAATATGATCTGATATCTTACACATTGTTCATCAACAAAAACCAATTATTTTATCATTCTGTTCAAGAGTCCATAGAAAATTAAATATGGGAGAATAATAGCAACATAAAAATTTGTCTAAGACAATTTTTCTCAGATCCCTACCAATAAGATTATAATAAAGTAAAAATAATATTAATGTGACTACTATTTCATGTACTATTTCATAATTATTGAAGCACTTCCATATTCATTGTCTCACTTAATCATCACAAGAACATGATGTGTTGGCATAACCTTCATTAATATACCTATTTCACGGAGCACAGAATGAAGATATAGAGAGATTTAATGATTTTCTGTAATTCATATCTGTCAATATTTACTTAACGCCAGAAATAATAATAGCTGTTATTTTATAGTAGTTTGTAGGTTTGAAACACATTTTAGCACTTTATGTGTTATAGTCACTTTACAGATAACGAAATTGAGGCTGAGAAAGATTAAGTGACTCCAGGTTCAAATACCTATTAATATCCAAAGGTGGAATTCAAATTCAAGTCTTCCTAATGCCAATTCTATCATTCTAAGCACTCTCTCAGGATGTTCTCTAAACATTGCCAGTTCAGTATGTATTTTACCGACTCAGAATAACTTAAGTGGTTTCTCATCATAGAATGTATTTGGTTTGCTTGTTAAAGACATGTTTCTCATTTTTTTTGAATACTCATTATTTAAGTAGGATCTTGACTTTGTGTTCTGATTTTCTATGGGGGAAAAGAATCTTTTATTTCTATTTCTTTAACTCTGCTTTCTAATAAGGAAAAAACTCCTCACAATATTCTACAAAAAGCAATATTTCATAAAAATGAATTTCTAAACCCCAGCGCTATGGAAACTAATGATGTTTGATGCTTGCTGATTGAAATGATGTCTAACAGGATAACAGCTGTTACATGTTCTCATTACACTTGTCATCTCTTGTAATCAAGTGTAAAATATATGTTTAAGTCTCACAAGGCCATTCATTCTGGGTTGGTCAATGCCTTACACTGACTTTAAAAGTATCTTAAATGGCATCAGGATATTTGGTTGTTTAGTGTAATATACTGTTAGATGTATTGTGAGAGGACACCAACTTATTACATGAAGAGAATAACAGAAAAACTTCTATTTGTTAAAAATTTCTCTTGGCCTTCACTCTCAAAACATAGAAAAACCTCAGATGGATTGTCTTTTCAAATGTCCTAATAGTATTTGGTTTCCCCTGCCTGAAACTAAAAAATAGGTGGAACTATCATCCAAGTAAAACCAGATTCCCCAAAGAGTTTACCTCCTGATGCAGCAAGAAAGTGGTTAGCAAAATAGGGTTATGAATGACTCTTCAGTGCAACATTTTAGATCTCTTTTAGGGGTCTCTCTGGGTGGGAAAAAGAGGTACATGAATTTAAAGATTGACACCAGGAAAAGCTCTTGATCATTTACAAATAAATCCTGCCATTGCCTATTCTAGGACCAAAGCTTATTCAGACCTGTGAAATCCAATTATTGTTAGTTATTGCCAAGATCTAGGAGGGAATATAGTCCAGACATAGGGAACTGTTAGTGCAGAGGTGCAGAGTATGGAGATAAAGTGTTATATGGGAGACTCACAGAAAGACAAATTTGATAAACCACAGAATATAAGTAAGAAGTAAGAGATTGAATTAAAGGTGGTAGTTATATGAATGGATAGAAAGGATCAAGTGTAACAGATGTAGGAATGGCCAAAGAAGGCAGGAATGGCAAAATTTCACAAGTAATTAAATATTTGGGGAGTGAAGGGCAATGAGGAGTTCCAGATTACAAATTCATAAGTCTATAGTACTATGCTAAATGAGTGATAGATTTTGTGACTGACACATACCAAACATGTAACAAATGCTTTCTGACTTGACGGTACTATAACAGAACCTAACTTGTGGGGTTCTTGTGAGTCATATAATGTGTCTAGCATGCTTTTTATGCCTTAAACCCTTATATAAATTCTAAGTATTATAACTCTTGACATTTTTTGCCATAAATGTTGTGGTTTGTCTTTCATTCTCTAAGAGGTCCAAAACAGCAGGAAGGTGATGACAAGACTTGCAAGGGTATTGGATTTAAGTGAGGCATGGATGTACAAAGTCACCAATCTCACCCTCTCTTCCAGAGCCATCTGGATGCAGTGGCAAGATATAGATCAGGATGACTGGAGATGGCCCTGAGTAAAGTGGGAGACCTTGACCTTTTTAAGCAAAGGCCATTCCAAGGTCTCAGTTTGTCTGAGGCAACAACTATTCAGTGATTAAAGCTATGTAAGAAATGAGACAAAGAATGACTTCTTTACCCCAGTTAAAAAAAAAGTCATTCTGGGAGCAGAAGACCCTCAGGGTTTCTGTTCTAAACAGAAACACTCATTTTGAACCATCAGAGTCAATACAATGAACAAATGAGACTTGGGCTGGGACCTATTGTTAGTCAAACCATGAGAATCAGAGTGATATAGGTTTGAGGTATGGTGCGTAACAAAAAAAATCTAGTCCATAAATTCCAGTGCAACAAGTTTGTACCATGCGACATTTGGTCAGCTTCTATGTCAGCGCTTAAGATAAGCATATGATCATTGTGAATATAATTGGAACTTATCCATCAACACTTATTGAAGATCATATAGAGACAGAGAAATTCCATGAAGTCCTTAATAAGACCTTCCAAATTAATTCATCATTTAGTTTATTTAATGAAAAAATTAAAAGGAGAAATATGCAAAAAGGTAACAAAATTATATGATAAATGGAAATAAATTAAGTCAATATGAAAAATTAGTAGAAAAATATATTCAATTAAGGCAATTAATCCATAAAAATTTTCTTAGATAGCCACATTTGTCTTTTTTGTTGTTCTGTACAAAGGCCCTAGATACTGGGAGATATATTATAGCTGCATGATCCCATGCTCTTGAATTTAACAAGGGTACAGGATTTAACCTAAAAATATTATCTCAAAATACTATCTTATGGATTCAACTGAATCCCAGGATGTGTTGTTCTATAGACATAGCCTTTGGCTGCAAAAATTTTTGAGGGTGTGATTTGCTGATGTTCATTACATTCTTGGAATGAGTCACCTGTTTCTATGTCCAAACTATACATCATTATTTCAACAAACAAAACAAACTCTAGTGCATGATCTTAACATTATGATTCTAATTCAGAGATGTACTAATTTAGAATAATCCCATTTGTGTAGCTTTCAAGTCAGAATCTTTCATAACCTCTATAACTATGCAGAACAATTCTGTGATTAAGGGGCCTCATCACCCAAATCAATCTTGATGCTCCCTCAAAATTACCCATACAATGCTCTACTCAACAGTAACCAAAGTCTTAAGTTTTCCTAGAATCAGTCATTGAGGCTCTATGGAATCTGTATTCACAAATATGACCAGAGGTTTCTATTGTTAATTTTTCTCAGAGATTGTTATTGGTATATTAAATGCCTGAGACTGAAGAACAATATTAAAATCCCCTCCCCCTGACAATTAGTAAATGAATGGAATAAATTTCTGCAAAATGTGATTTTATCAAACATACAGTGGTTAGCTGTTGCCTGGAAAATAAACTTTATCTTCCCCTGCCGAAGTTAGGGAAATAAATGGTTGATAAAGATGGTTTGTAAATCTAGGCATTTAATCAGTCATTACTTTAGGAAAATGTGAAGCACCAGACATTGATCATCCCAATTACTCTTCAAGCAGAGATACGTAGAAGGAAGTTTAATGTATGCAAGTAAATACTGATTTTAATATGGTTTATCTGATCTGATTTAATTATAGTTTCAATTCTGCATTCATCCCAATCCATTTACTCTTTGAAAGATGACAAGGTTGTAAAAAATAGAAAAGGGAAAGAAATCAGGAATTAATTGATAACTTGATCTATTAGAACTCTGGTGTGTACAACGTAACCATCCACAAGTTAAATTCTATTTAACCTATAAACTTCTACCTATGGTCCTATTTCCTAAGACTATAATACCTATTATATTTGAAAGGAATCTTCAAATTCACCAACTCCAGATAATCTTGTTACAAATGGGGAAATGAATGCTCAATGCTATTAACCACCTAATGTTATTTTCATAGAGCCAAGAATCAAGCAATATATTTGTCTCCAAAGCTATTACTCTGGATAATATACCATTTTATCTGAAAACTTTATCTGAAATCTTGTCTCCTCCATTAAATAATCCATCTCAGATGAACTTTTTTTCAATCTTTCCCTTCTTTATATTCTGGGTTTATTTTCAATGAATCTGATAGTTCGATGGTTTCATTTCATCAATGTTTATGTTAGATGTTTCTAGTCAAGAAGACTGTAACACTTTGAGAGTCAGAAGGCTAGGTATATCATAAAGCATCTCTTGTATTACCTAGAACAAAAAACAATATAAGTATTGGATCTATTCCCGTCAGTGTGCTGATTTTTAATAATGACTTTGACACTTTGTCCCTGAACTCATTTTCCCTTATGTTTAATACTGTCTTGAACTCACCTACACTGCATTATTTTCTTCTGCCTAAAGACATATGAGTTCTTCATCAGAGCAAGTCAATTTGGCTTTGTAATGAGTTTCTGAAAAGTGACGTTAAATATACGAAATTATTCTTACCCTTTGCAAATCAACTTTCAAAGGTCATAAACATATCTTGAACATAATTTGTGTTCTCTTCTAACACTCCTTGAACCATCCCATATTCTTGAGATGGCTAGATATTTCATCCAAAATTAGTGTAAATAAAAGAAGAGTGGTGAATCTAAGAGGAAAATCATATGATTCCTTCAAGGTAAGTCGACAAGCTGGGATCAGAGCCCAGTTTCTTAACTTCTATTCAAGGATTCATGTTATGTACTTTATATTATTTGTTGTATAAAATGGTATGCTCTAGGAAAAGTCCTTTTGAAATTTGTCTCCAAGCTGTCTTTGTTTCTCACTAGTCCTTTTTAATTTTACCTAAAATGTAGCCCAATTGGACTGCTAACCATTTCCCCTATTCTTTTTTCTATATGTGAGACAACTCATTTTCTTCTCTTCAGCAGGCATGTTCTTTTTTTCCATTCCATTTCTTTAATTTCTTTCCATTCTTAAAGTGCCAGTTCAGATGTCATCTTTCCCCAAAGGCTTTCCCCTCCTTTTCCTGGTCCCTTCTATCTATAGCACCTAATACCATGCCTGGCATGTAGAATATATTTAATAAATTGTTGTTCACTAGAATTAGACCCTTGGAGTTAAAAGTTATCCCTCTCATCCTTGAACTCTCAGAGCACATTAGGACTTGAGTTCACATTCTGCTTTTCCTGGTTTTCCTGGCTGCTAGTGCTTTATTCTCCAAAGGTGCCTTCTATTTCCTCTGAATAGTATCTTGTACACACTTATTCAAGCAAGTCTCCTCCATTGGATGATAAGCTCTATTGGGGCAGGAACTATCTTACTTTGATGAACCCAGTGCCTGGTACCTAGCAATTGTTTGATTAAAATGTGTTGCTTAATTGAATTATTATTTATGAATAATTTATTAAGAAATTTGTATCAAGAATTTTTTTTTATTAAGATTTTGAATCTGCTACCTTGCCTTGCTTCAACTTCATGGAACAAGATACCCTCCCAGGATAAGCTCATCACTTCTCAAAACCCCCACCATGCCTTGATTGACTCCACTTCCTTCATCCTTTTCTCCTCTCTATCTAGAGTGCTGAGAAAGAGTTCCATTTTTTCCCTTTGTAGAGGGCAGAGCCTGAACTCTCAGATCACTCCAGTTTATATCTGGTTCCCTGACTGGTTTCACTTCCATTGGACATGATTCCCCCTTCCCCTTCTGTGTGCCAGGCAACCTCCAGTATTCCATTTTCAATAACCCAACCCTTTTCCTCCCACTTTGCACTGGTTTCCTGTCTCCTTGTGTGTTGACTGTCCATTTACACTGTAAGTTCATTGATGGGAGGGACTATATCTTTTATTTATTATATCCCTGACACTTAGCCCAGTATAAATGCCTCATGGACACTTAATCAATGTTTGTTGGATTGGAATTATAGTTATTAGTATTTTTGTTATCAATTATAGTTATTTTAGGCAGTTAAACGACAAAGTGGGTAGAGTGTCTGGCCTGAAATCCAGAAGAGTCGATTCAAATCTGGACTCAGACAATTATGAGCTCTAAGACAATGGGCAAGTCACTTAATCTCTATTTGTCTCAGTTTCCCCTTTTGTCAAATAAAGATAACAATAACACCTTCTTTAGGTTTGATTCAAAAATCAAATGAAATAGTCATTGTTATGTGCTTAGCACAATGCCTTATATATGGTAAGTGCTATAAAAATTAGTTATTCACTTTTATTTTATTATCATAAACATCTTATTTCCTCCACTGAACTATAAACTCCATGAAGGTAAAGATTTATATCATATTCTTTCTACCTCCTACAAACCCCCATGTAATATCATTAGCATTGTAGGCAGTTGATAAATGTTTCTTGAATGAATATCAAATTTTTTTAAATGCCACAGTGGAAGAGTGCTTGAAATAAAAGATAGATAGTGAAGTGGACATTATTTGTCCTTGGGGTCCTTAGGTTGAAAAACATCTGTTAGGCTGCTGGGCAGGCTTAGATAACCTTGCCTAGCAGCAGCATTTGTATTGGGCCCCTACCAAACGTTATTCCCCCTTGCCTGGCAACTTGTGCCTCTCTGCCAGAACTATTCTTGTTAGACCCCCTTTGCCAGGCAACTACCTGGGCACCCTCCTCCGTGACAACCACTTTTTGTTGGGTACCCCATTCCTGACAACCATCCTCTGATTGGGTCCCTTTCCTGGCACCTACTTTCTGTTGGGGTCCCTTGCCTAGCAGCACCCTGACAACCATGTTTGTTGTAGAAAATGCAAGGCTGTACTGAGAAGCGCTGAAATGCTTAAAGTGAACACACCCACCTTACTTCGGGGCTGTTTCCTCTGGGTTTCTCTATGAGGCAGATGCCAGCCGGCCTAATAAAGATGCTCTCGAAATTCCCAATACTCTTGCTGTGAATTACTCACTCTGTCCATTTCATAAGAAAGGTAGACTGCTAAATAGATGATAGAGAAATAAATGGTGAATTGATAAATGGAACTGTCTATTGACAAATCAATGTCTATAGATCTATGTGTATTTTTACAGACACATACATACACATACATATATATATAATATATACATTATTTCAATCTATGTAGATGTCTCTTTCCACATATATATATATATATATATATATATATATATACACACACACACACATGTACATAGATATGACATAGATAATTAGACAAAGACATTTAACCAACCTCCACATCTCAACCTATAGAGATAACACTTAAAATTTTTTTTTAGTTAAATTTATTTATTTAACTTTTTACATTTATTTTCACTAAATTTTGGGTTCCAAATTTTCTCCTCACTACTCCCCTCACCCCACCGCAATACACCGAGCATTTTAATTACCCTTATTACCAATCTGCCTTCTCTTTTATCATCCCTCCCTTCCCTTGCCTCCATCTTCTCTTTTGTCCTGTAGGGCCAGATAATTTTCTATTCCCCATTATCTGTATTTCTTATTCCTAGTAGCAAGAACAATACTCGACAGTTGTTCCTAAAGCTTTGTGTTCCAACTTCTCCCCATCCCTCCCTCCCCACCCATTCCCTTTAGGAAGGCAGGCAATTCAACATAGGCCATATCTGTGTAGTTTTGCAATGACTTAGATAATAGTCATGTTGTGTAAGACTAAATATATTTCCCTCCATCCTATCCTCCCCACCCATTGCTTCTATTCTCTCTTTTGATTCTCTCCCTCCCCAAGAGGGTTGACTTCATATTGCTCCCTCCTCCCATTTCCCTCCCTTCTATCATCCCTCCCACCCTGCTTATCCTCTTCTCCCCCACTTTCCTGTATTGTAAGATAGGTTTTCATACAAAAATGAGTGTGCATTTTCTTCCTTCCTTTAGTTAATGTGATGAGAGTAAACTTCATGTTTTCCTCTCAGTTCCCTTCCTTTTCCCTGCATTAAAAAGTCTCCTACCTGGCTCTTCTACGAGAGATAATTTGCCCCATTCCATTTCTCCCCGTCTCCTCCCAATGCATTTCTCTCTCACCACTTAACTTCATTTTTTAAGATATGATCCCATCCTATTCAATTCATTTTGTGCTCTCTGTCTCTGTATGTGTGTGCTCATGTGTATGTGTGTGTGTGTGCGTGAGTATGTGTGTAATCCCACAAACTTCCCAGATACTGAAAAATTTCAAGAGTTACAAATATTGTCTTTTCATGTAGGAATGTAAACAGTTCAACTTTAGTAAGTCCCTTATGACTTCTCTTTGCTGTTTACCTTTTCATGCTTCTTTTCGTTCTTGTGTTTGAAAGTCAAATTTTCTTTTCAGCTCTGGTC
>CM053769.1:172546054-172565579 GCA_028658325.1 Potorous gilbertii | reverse complement strand
CTGGATCTATTTTCCAGGTCAGTTGTTTTTCCAATGAGATATTTCACATTCTCTTCCATTTTGTCATTCTTTTGGCTTTGATTTTTGATTTCTTGGTTTCTCAGAAAGTCATTAGCCTCCATGTGTTCCATTCTAATTTTGAGAGAACTCTTCTCTTCAGTGAGTTTTTGAACCTCTTTTTCCATTTGGCTAATTCTGCTTTTGAAAGCATTCTTCTTCTCATTGGCTTTTTAAACCTCTTTTGCCAATTGATTTAACCTATTTTTCAAGGTGTTGTTTTCTTCAGCATTTTTTTGGGTCTCCTTATCAAGGTATTGACCCATTTTTCATGCTTTTCTTGCATCTCTCTCATTTCTCCTCCCAGTTTTTCCTCCACCTGTCTAACGTGATTTTCAAAATCCTTTTTGAGCTCTTCCATGACCTGATTCCATTGGATATCTATTTCAGAAGTTTGGGATACAGAGGCCTTGACTGTTATGTCTTTACCTGGTGGTCAGCGTTGTTCCTCCTCCTCAGAAAGGAAAGGGCTAACATCTGTTCACCAAGAAAGTAACTTTCTATGATGTTATTTTTTTCCCTTTTCTGGGCATTTTCCCAGCCAGTTACTTGACTTCTGAGATTCCTTTCTACCCCAGCCTAGATCTGCCCAGCTAGTGCTTGGGGTCTGAGATTTAAATGCTGCTCCTCAGCCTCAGGGCTTTCATTCGTGTGCCTGTCTGCTATTCAAGGTAAGATTAAATCAGATTCTCAAGTGGGGGCAGTGCCGCCTCCCAGGCTCAGTTCCCTCAGGAGGTTTATGCAGAGACCTTCTGTAATGGATCTCCTGCCTAGCTCCTGCCTGCTCTTGGAGCCTCTGGTCAACCACTGCCTCTGCTGCTGCCTCCCAAGTGTGTCTGAGTTATGGAGACACCCTGCTCCCTTCTTGGCCAGCCCAGAAGTCTCTCTCACTGACCTGCAGCGCCTGTGGGTGGAGGGACCTCCATGGCGACCAGAGATTCCGTCCCTTAAGCCCACTCCAATCTGCTCCTCCCAGGGCTGCGAGGCCAAGGTAGGCATGGGTTCTGCTCTGGTCAGTGTGCAACGGGCCATTGGTGAGAGTTTTTGAGGTCTTTCTGGAACAGAAATCTCCTCTACTCTGTTGTTCTGTGGCTTCCACTGCTCCAGAATTTATTAGGAGTCCTTCTTTGTAGATATTTTGTAGGCTGTGGTTTCAGAGCTAGCATAAGTGTGTCTTTCTACTCCACTATCTTGGATCCTCCCCCATCAAAATTCTTAAAAGAGAAGTTAAGTGCATTAAAAGAAGAAATTGACAGTGAAACTCTCAGAACTCAATAAATGCAATAAAAATATGAACAAGAAAGAAACTAAGGAACTAAACAGAATATTAGAAAAGTTAGACAAAACAGACCTTTGGCATGATTTGAGCATAAAGGGAGACACCACAAGCCAATCAGAAGAGGAATGAATAGTCTAACTATTAGATCTATAGAGGAGGAAAGAATTGATGACCAGCCAAGATCTAGAGAACATTAAAAAATGGGAAATGGATAATTTTTGTTATATTAAATTGAAAAGCTTTTGTACAAACAAAACAAATAATGCTAAAACTGGAAGTACAACAGAAAGGAAACAATCTTCACAGTAAGTGTCTCTGATTTAAAAAATCCTCATTTCTCAGATATATAGAACTGAGTCAAATTTAGGAGAATACAAGCCGTTCACAACTGATAAATGGTCAAATGATATGAACAGGCAGTATTCAGATAAAAAAATAAAAACTATATATAAGCATATGAAGTGTTCAATAACTTTTGATTAGAGAAATACATATTAAAACAACTCTGAGATACCACCTTATATCTTTCAGATTGGCCAATTTAGCAGAAATAGAAAATGATAAATGTGGGAAAGATGTAACAAAATTAAGACATAGATTCTCTGTTGGTGGAGTTGTGAACTGATCCAATAGTTCTGGAAAGTAATTCAGAACTATGCTCAAAGAGCAAGCAAACTATGCATATCCTTTGATCAAGCAATATCAATACTAGGTCTTTTTGCAAAGAGATCATAAAAAGGGAAAAGTACCTAAATGTGCAAAAATATGTATAATAGCCTTTGTATGGTAGCAAAATATTGGAAATTGAGAGGATGTCCAAAATGGGGAATGGTTGAACAAGCATTGGTATATGAAGTTAATGGAATACTATTGTGCAATAAGAAATGATGAATAACAAATTACATAAAAATCTGGAAGGACCTGTATGAACAAACTTACAAGACTTACATGAGCAAAGTGAAATGAGCAGAACCAAAAAAACATTACACACAGTGTTCTCGACATTGTGTGATAATCAGTTATGAATGACTCAGCTCTTCTCAGCAATACCATGATCCAAAACAAGTTCAAAGGAAAATGCTATCCATATCCAGATAAATAACTCATGGAAACTGAATGCACATTGAGGCATTCTTCCTTGTGTGCCTTTTCTTATGATGCTTCTTACTTAGCAACTGTGGCTAACATAGAAATATTTTTACATGATAGCTTATGTACAAACTATATTTTAAGAGGAGGGGAGGGAGGGAGAAGAAATTGGAGCTCAGAAATCTTGTAAAAATGAATGCTAAACATTTTCTTCATATATAACCGGGAAAAAATGAAATAATGTTTTTAAAGGAAAATATGCTTGAGAGCTGCCATGTTGTAGATGGATTAAAAAATGGATTGGGGAGATGTGAATTAGAAACCAACTAAGTGGCTCTTGAAATAGTCAAGGGAATGGAAGGGTATGGCATAGGTTCTTAGTAGAGAGATGAGGCTTCACAATGTAGTTCTGGGATTCATAACCACAGAGATGGTAAGTGGACCATCAGGAGCTGATGAAATGCCTTTCTGACAACCCCTTTGTAGGATTATCATTCATTTCCCTAACCCCATAAGGGGATGTACATCATAGGATTCTCTCTGAGACCCACTTCTTTTTTTTTTCTACACCTTTATTTTTGATCATCTCATCCACATTTCTAAGCCTTATATTTCTCCTGAGTTCCCATTCCACAGAACCAATTCCTTACTTTATATGTATAGCTAGATATCCCATAAATACCAAATTTAACATTTCCAAAACAAGTTTATTTATCTCCTGCCTCCACCAAACCATTGAATTTTTGTAAATCACTATTCTTCCTTATTTTCCTCTTTCTACTAAGGTTCTATTTTCTCTCTATTCACCCCATATTTGCAACATTGAAGTCATCTTCAACTCCACTATCTCTCACCTCCCATAGCCAGTACATGGCCAAATCCTTCCTTTTCTGGCATAATATCCCTTATTTTCATCTCATCTTGTAATTAACAAGTCAAGCACCCTGGTGCAAGTCCTCATTTTCTTATGTCTACATTATTGTAATAGCTTACTTATAGGTCTTCTATATCCAATCTCTTTTTTTCCCTAATCTCATTCTCTACAATGTGGACAAATTGATCTTTAAAACTCAAGTTTGAAACACTGTTCTTTTTCTCAGAAGCTTCAGTAGCTACCTATTATGTCTAGGACAAAAACATGATTCCTATACAAGATTATAGCTCATTTTATCTCTGAGTGAATCCCTAATCACCCCCTACCCACATCTAGATGGCTACTTTCCCCACTGATTTCCTGTACTACATTGATGGACTTCTGTTGGATTTGGTGAACTGTAGAATTATCCTGATTGGTCTGTATCATTAGGTGAATTATTTCATTATTAAATGTCTTTATCCTTTGGAATTCTTTACTCAGCTATTCCAAGCTACATGTATCTGTTTGTCAGACACCTATTATTCTCTCTAGAACAGTGCTCATCATTTCCAATCATGTTAAAAGTCACATTTCACATTTTTACTACCTTTCACATAAATAAAATCATCTATCTTCAAACCAGCTGTGAACTTACTACATTGCATTAAAGTAACCTTTTAATTATGAGGTTTCTCATACAAATTTGCTATAAGCTAGATTGTCTTATTATCTGCTAATGCTTTAGGGACACTGGAAAATCAGTGACTAAAAAAAATCTGGAAGTTTTCTCAGTTAAAAAGCAAACTAATGCATATAATTTCTTCTGGATCTTTCTGATATTTTGTAAAATATGTCTATTCAGTTTTAATAAGTGTCATTGGAGAAATGTGTTATTTTCCTCAAAATGATGAAAAATGTTGGAATTTTTTCCACCCCACATCAGCTACTCCAGACAAAATATTTCTATTCTCTGGAATCTAGAAAAGCTTTTTTTACTAAAGTTAAATATGTAGAATTAATCCCAATGGACTCATGTTTGATTGTATTTAATACTGAACCTAATCTAATGCGGAACACCTTGAGCCATCAGAGAAGGATAGGATTACTGGCCATAGTGACTGACATCACCTGGCAAGGACTGCAGCCTACATATCAAAGAACTTTAATGATGCCAATAAAGCACTCTTTATCTTGGCTTTTTTCTTATGATCACAGATGAGAACACTTCTGTCTTGATAAAGGATCAGTGAGACTAGGAATGACTGGGTTAAACTAAAATCTAATCCTGATTTGAAACCACAGAGAATCCTTTAGAAGATGGAAATAAACTAGGTTGGAAACTCCATTCTTCCAAATAATCAGTAAACAATTAAGCAATTACGATGTGTCATTTGAATTTTCAGCATTATAGACCCATTCCTAGTTCTAGAAGTAGAATCCAATTACTTTACTATTTATATTCCCTTTCCAGGAGTATGGTTCCAGGCATGACCTTTTAATTAAGACTATCAAGGCAGAACATTTTCTATAGTATTTATGGTTCACATTTTCATTCATTCTTAAATTTACCCATATATATATATATATGTATATATATATATATATATATATATATATATATATATATATATATATATATATATATACATAGATACATATATAAATTCATTAGAGGGCAAAAAAAATGAGCATGATAAACAGAATGGACTTTACAACCAGAAGGCAACTGAAATGTTATCATCATTCTCTATTCACTGGGGGCTTTATAGTTATTACTGACTTTCCTGAGCATATTTTAAAATTAATTGTATTTATCTTTTGTTATATTTGAAGTTCTAAACTGTCTCCCTCATTCCTCCTCACCCCACTCTATTGAAAGTCACCATTTGACAGACTTATAAATATATTAAAACCATACTCTCTATATTTCTGTTTTACATTGTTAGTAGGAAATAGTAACTTCAATGGTTTTAAAGAAAAAAATTTATATGTATAGTATGGATTATGTACTCACATTATATATCATGTAATATAGACATAAAAGTGTATGTAGATGTACATTTCATATATATATGATATATGCACATATATGTATATAGACATATTATTATTATTAATGTGTATATATGTTGATTTGTGAACATTTGAGTGTGTATATATGTAGATGGATATATGGATTATCATCCAAGTGTTCAATCTCAAGAACTGGACACTAGGTCCCTGCCCAAGCACCACTAAATCGTTATTTGGGGGGCCCTACTGGCTCAGAGTGAATGTAAATGGTAACTGTTTCTCTTTTGTCTAGCAACTCTGAAGGTCTTCCCCTTCTAGTTTGATTTTTTTAATTAAAGACGGCATCCCTTGACTCACTTCTTAAAGAGACCTATTACCTGAATGAGCATTGCCACACTCAAAGTGAGAACTTGAAAAGACCTTAGTTTGAAAGGGCCAAGAACTCCCACTATATTCTGGGCCATCTCCAGTCATCCTGAAGAATATCTGGTCACTGGACCCGGATGGCTCTGGAGGAGAAAGTGAGGCTGGTGACTTTGCACAGTGCTCCCTCACTCAAATCCAAGTCAATTGCAATTCATGTCATCTCCCAGATATCATGGCCCTATTTGAGAATGAAGGACAAACCACAACTACAAGATGCGATTGTATATGTCTTTTATATGTGTGTATATAGCTCTTTTTCTCTGATAAAGAAATTCCCTTTAATAATAGAATTGAATTCTAGAAGACTAAGATGCTAAATGACGTGCCTATTTTCATAAAACCATTGTGCATGAAAGTCTAAACTTGAATTCGTCCTCTACTTTCATCCACATTTCCTGCATCTCTCTCTTCTCTCTGTCCTCTGTTTCTTCTCTTTCTTCTCTCTCTCTCTCTCTCTCTCTCTCTCTCTCTCTCTCTCTCTCTCTCTCTCTGTTTTTCTCTCTCTTTTCTCCTAGAGTCAGGAGTTGAGTCAGAAAGACCTGATTCAAGCACTTACTAGGTATGTGAATCTTAGCAAGTCCCTTAATCTCTCTCATCCTTAGTCTTTAAAGGTGAGATCTTTAAAATGGCAGTAATTATAGCACATCATCAAAAGACTACAGATGAAGGATACTTTTCTTTCTCCATTTTTTACTAATGACTAAGATATTTGTATCCTGGTTTTTAATTATAATTCCTCAAAAAGTTATTTTCCAGGGACTAGAATGATATTTTTCACACAATAAGTAGTAAACAGTTATTTCAAAAAGCCTTGGCTACATATTTGTGGGAATTTAAATACATTTGACCCATCAAAAAATGTTCAGAGCAAAACTGATTTTCATCCACATCTAGAGTTGCCCCTTTTTGAATGCTTCCCATCTGTCTTGATGTTATGGCCACCTTCCCAATGACCTGCATATAACCAGTCACTTTCCATTTTTCCCATGACCTTTTCCCTTACTTTCAAGCAACTATCAAGTCCTATCAATTATACCTGTCAGCTTTTTCTATTCCTGCCTTTCTCCACATTGCCAGCACCATACACTCCTTACCTGTTGCTTGAACTATTTCAACACCTAAGCAGTCATCCTGTCTCCAGGCTCTCTATTCTCCAATTAATTCTCCACCCAGCTATCAAAATCAACACCCAAAAACTTAGGTTTGGCCAGCTATTTATGGTGCAAATACATGTTTTAGTGGCTACTAAAAGCCTACATCCCTACATTTTTGCCAAATCATTCTAAGAGTCCTCCAATCCTAACGTGCTGTTGACTGTGCATTCAAATAGCTCTTCTGCCCTTCTGGCATGTATTCATGCTTTGTTGCAGTCTCTGTAGAGAAACCGAAAAGCATTTTGGAAAGAATGTCTGCATGGGATTGAAGGAACACTTTGCTTCAAATCCTACTTACAAAACTTGGTGGAAGTATCACCATGGGCAAATCTCTAAGCCTCATTTTTTTAAATCTGCAAATTGGTGATGAGTATTTACCTCACAAAGTTGTTCAGAAAGATCAAATAGCATAATGTTTATACATTGCTTTGCAAAAGTTAAAATGCTATTCAAATACCAATTGCAATTATCATTAGAATCTGTGGATGTCTTCAAGGCTCATCTCATATACCAACTGCACAAGAATTTTTTTGTTCTCTCCCCCTGGACTCCAGGTTTTGGTGCTCTTTTTGTCTCTCTCTGTCTCTCTATCTCTCTCTTCCTCTGTCTCTCTCTGTCTCTGTCTCTCTCTCTTTCTCTCTCTCTCTCTCTCTCTCTCCATATATACACATATATATGTATATATATATACATATATATGTATATATATATATCCTCCTCTCTTCCCCCTCCCCCCAAAAATAACCAGTATTTACCTTCTAAAATACATATTGTACCCACTCAGTAGAATATAAGATCCTTGAAGACAGAAACTTATTTTTACTTTCTTATCCCTAACACCTCACAGAAATCTTTGCACATTGCATATGCTTAATAAATCTTTAATTAAATTTGATTAAAATCAGTATATATCAAGTACCTATTACATATATGCATGTATATATATATGTGTATGTGTGTGTATATATACATATATATATATATATATATATATATATATATATGCAGCATGCAGCACTGCTTAATGCTTTGAGTATTGTAGAAGAAATTGAAATACTTATTTTTCAGTGCTTACAATCTATTACAATTTGATAGAATAGATTTACTACATGAAATAACATAACACTATAATATAACATAAACTAATTTAATCCAATATAAATATAATATCACAGTACCAAAATTTTATGATACAAATTATATGTAACCCTTTTTCTGATATCAAGTGCCAAAGCATGCTTTGAGTATATCTCTCTTATCTTACTATTTGGTCCACAGACACTTTAGTTAAATGAAGGATAAGACAGGATTTGCACCTGCCCTCATGAAAAGTAATTACTTTCCTATCCCAACACTTGAGTAACCCTTAAGTCTATGTTGTTGTTGCTAGGTAGATCTAGTAGTTATATAAGTTGATTTCTTTCTTTTGAGTTTCTAGCAATGATTTCTGTGTTCTGATCCTCATTATACCCTTCTATATTTCCAATTTCCAGGTCAAGGAGAAAATATTACAAGCAGCCAGAAAGGAAAAATCCAAGTATTGTGGGAATATAATCAGGATAACACAAGATCTAACTTTTTCTACACTAAGGGATTGAAGGGCTTGGAGTATGGTATTCCAGAGGTCAAAGGAGATAGGGCTAAAACCAAGAATCACCGAACCAGCAAAACTGAGTATAATACTTCAATGGAAAAAATGGTCATTTGATGAAATATAGGATGAAATTTGATGAAATATAGTACTTTTAAGCATTTTTGATGAAAAGATCACTGATGAATATAAAATTTCACTTTCAAAGACAAGAATCAAGAGAAGCATGAAAACATAAGCAGGAAAGAGAAATCATAAAGGACTTACTAAAGTTGAACTGTTTACATTGCTACATAGAAAGATGATATTTGTAACTCATGAGACCTTGCTTAGTATTAGAGTAATTGGAGGAAATGTTGATAGATAGACAAGCAGAAAGACAGAAAGATGTATAGATAGATGAATAGATAGACAGATGGCAGAGGATAGTTGAATATGAAGAGATGATTTCTAAAAAAAATCAAATTAAGGGGCAAGAGAGAGGAATATGTTGGAAAAAAGAAAAAGGGAGAGATAGAAGGGGTTAATTATTTCAGGTAAAAGAGGCAAGAAAAAGGGTCTCACAATGGAGGGGAAGAGGTGGGAGGTGAGAGGGAATGAGTGAACCTTACTCTCATAAGATTTGGCTTAAGGAGGGAATAACATACACATTCAATTAGGTATCTTACCCTACAGGAAAGCAAGGAAGAAGAGAAGAAGTGGGTGGGGGAATAATAGAAGGAGGGAGCAGATTGGGTAAGGTGGTAGCCAGAAGCAAACACTTTTGAGAAAGGCCAGGGTCAAAGTTGAAAACAGAATAAGTAAGGGATGGAATAAGATGGAGGTAAATAAACTTGATATTTCACATGACTAATTTGGGAGTGGTTTGCATAACTACATACGTATAACCTATATTAAATTGTTTGCCTTTTCATTGAGGGTGAATGTGGAGGGAAGAATGAAGAGAATTTGGAACACAAACTTTTAAAACAAAGGTTAAAAGAATTGTTTTTATATGTACCTGGGAAATAAAATATATAGGCAATGGGGTATAGCAATCTATCTTGCCTTCAAGAAAGTAAGGGACAAGGGGATAAGGGAACTGATAAAAGGGAGGGCAGATTAGGGGAAGGAGAAATCAGAATGTATGCCATAATGGGATAGGGGGAAGTAAGAGATGGAGAGAAAATTTAGAACTCAAAATCTTGTGGAAATGAATGTGGAAAACTAAAAATAAATAAATAAATTTTAAAAATAAGTCTTTATCTTCAGCCCCTATATAGCTTGTAGTGATTACATATTTATTTTTCTTTTCTTACTGTTTAGATGAGAGTTTCTTAGCTTGGTAGTGCATTTTGTATTTGTATATATAGTGGGTGTATATGTGTATGTGCATGTGTGTATGCATGTGCATATGTGTGTGTGTGTTTGTATGAGAGAGAGAGAGTTAATTCCTTCTGGCAGGACTCCTTCTGAGAATGTTTCTTGTCTACATTCAAAATAGAAAGAAATGCTAAATTTCAGTTAAAGATTAATGAAAAAATATAGATTTTTTTTTTCCTATCTAAGCTCACAGGTACCCTGAAATTCGTTGACTAAAGATCAATGGTGCCTGGTTAAGGACTGGTCAAGATGGAGCATCTTCTAAATTAACTTTTATTCTCTACTGAGTATTGAGATTTGAAAGAAAACTTGACTTTCTTCTCAAATGCCTTTACTTTTTCTCATCTTGTGCAGTAACACTGGGCTGGGTTATTCAAATTATCCTTGGGATATATCAAGAAAGCTCACTAAAAGGGAAGAGATAATGATAGAAGCTACTGTTTTCACATGGATGCATGCAGTAAAATAGAAGAAAAATTCTATCTGTGCCTTATGAATATAGGTACTTCAGGAGTTCAAAGGCAAAGAAGATAGTGAGGGTGAGATTAGTAAGTAAAGGTTTCAAATTGGATTTATGACTTGAGCTGAATAATTTTTTTTTTAGACAATTAAAAGCTTTATTAAAAAGCAGATTTTCCCACACAACATTTTTATAAGAAAAAATGGAACTAGACACAGAACACAACCTAGTTTATTAAATGATAAATCAACAATATAGGAAGAGGGGTTAAACCAATTCCTAGACGTAGGATGCCATTGTCAAATAAAGTATTTTTGATCCAAAAAATGTATTCTGAAATTTTAAATGCAGAAAATCTATAAGCTATTAAGAGCATGGGAAGAGAATCCTAACCAAACTAAAGCCAGAATGACCCTTAAAGTTTGAATGAGCCCCCTTTAAACAATTAAACACATAAAACTGTACTACTTAAGAAATTTCTCCCTGAAACTTTTGTGAAATTTTGATTGAAGCATATCATTTACAAATCTTTTATCCTTTTGCCAACTCATGTACTCTTTTGGTACAGTTCTTAAAGGCAACATCATCATCCCATCTTCTCTTTACTTTGAAGTTGACCCGAGATTGAGAGGGAGCAGTGAGATTAAGGAGAGGGTTTTCATTGAGGATATTTCCTGTTCCAATTCTCTTTTTTTCAGCCTTTTGTTATTGTTCCTTCTGAGTGCACTGTTCAACTCTTTTATCTTTTTAAAATTTTTTCTAGTTCTGTCAGTAAAGTTGTAATGTCTTCATCATCACTTTCTTCCTCAAAATCCTCATCTTCCTCTGTTAGGGTATCAACTGTATCAAGATTGATTGCAAGAATCTGATCTAATCAAGTTTCTTAGACAAAGAAGATGAGGTTGTATGCTCTCTAGTTGGATGATCTCTTTTTTTTCTCTCTTGCTGCAACTCTTTCTCTCTCTTCTAGTTTTCACCTGAAATCATGGTTGCAAACCTCATATGGAGCATCCTGAGCAGTTTTTATTGAATTTTTGTGTGAGAAGGTAGATCTCTGTTTGAATACTGCCTGAAAAGCTGACCCAAATCACCTTCCCCTTTTCCTTGGACACCTCTTCTAGGTCCTACTGTAGGACTTGTTGCTGTTTTCATTTTTGGTGTTCAGATGGGTTAGGGTCCCAACAGCCCTCTCATATTATGCCAGCACTAATACTTTTCCACTTCCCCACAACTCTCTGCACTGGAACCCTGAAGAGTATAGAACATGAGAAAAACTTGACTATCTTTTAATGGAAAAGAAAAACCTTGGGGGGCAGAGAGAAGATGGAAGAGTGAGAGCAACCACTCACCTAAGCTCTTAGACAAACTCCTTCAGATACCTCTAAAAAGAGAATCTGACCAAATTTTGGAGGAGCAGAATCCAATAGGAGACAGACTGTGGCAGATTCACAGCCCAGGAAAGACTGGAAGGTTCATAAGAAGGATCTGTTCCATGGGGGTGATCCCACAGAACACACCACAATGCATCCTGCCACTGCACAGCCCAGCAAACCCCACCCCCACCCCCGGGGAAGCATGAGGCAGGAGCAGCACTGCAGAATGGCAGAGTGGCAGTCCAGGGTGGGAAACCAGAAGAGTTGAGCTAGTGACAGCCACCTAGACCAGGGTATCAGCAGCAGCCACTCCTGAGACTTTCAGCCTACAGATTAAAAGTCTGTAAATCACCTACTTGAACTTCCAGGAGCCGAAATGGTGGAGTAATCAGTAAATGATCTCTCCCCATCCACTTATTGACCTCGAAAGAACCATAAAATATTTCCCCAGAAAAATCCTGGATCAGTGGAATAAACAGGAGGGGCAAACAGTATCATAATACCTGAGGCTAGGAAAATCACTAAAGAATATTCCTCTTACTGTGGTGGAGGCAAAGCAGGATTGCAACAGGAGATGTGAAAAGGAGTAGGCAGAAAATGGGGAATTCCATCACAGGAAGAGGCACAAAATTATATTATAATACAGGGAAAGAGGGGAGGGAGACGAGCATTGTTTGAGAGGTACTCTCATCTGATTTGGTTCATGGAGCTAACAAAATATTTAATTAAGCATATAAATCTAACTAGCTCTACAGGCAGTAGGAGAGGGGGTGGAAAGGAAGAGGAGGGGAAGCTTAAAGGGAGAGAAGAAGTAGTAAGGTTAAAGGGGAATAAAAGGGAGGGTGACTGAAAGAAGGAAGGGAAGGATGCGGTAGGCAGTGGTCAAAAGTGAAAACTCTATTGAGGAAGGGAAGGGAGACAGGAGAACTAAAAGCACAAACAGTGCGAAAGAGGATGGAGGGAAAGACACAGATTGTAATCATAACTGTGCATGTGAATGGAATGAATTCTCCCATAAAATGGAGATGGATAGCGGAATGGATTAAAAGCCATAATCCAACAATGTGTTGTTTACAACAAACACATTTGAAACTGGGGGGATACACACAGTGTAGAGGTAAAAGGTTGGAGCAGAATATACTGTGCTTCAGTTGATGCAAGAAAAGCAGGGGTAGCAAACCTAATCTCAGACAAAGCAAAAGCAGAAATAGATCTAATCAAAAGAGATAAGGAAGGAAACTACATGTTGCTAAAAGGTACCATAGACAATGAAGTAATAGCATTACTAAACATGTATGCTCCAAGTGGTATGGCATCCAGATTCTTAGAAGGGAAGTTAGGGGAGCTGCGGGAAGAAATAGACAGCAAAACTTTCTCAGTGGGGGACCTTAAACTCTCCCTCTCTGAACTTGATAAATCTAACCTTAAAATAAACAAGAAAGAAAGAAGTGAATAAAATTCTGGATCAGGTACACATGATAGATCTCTGGAGAAAACTGAATGGGAATAGAAAGGAATATACCTTTTTCTCACTCGTACATGGCATATATACAAAAATTGACCATATACTCGGGCATAAAAAACACATAGTCCAGTGCAGAAAGGCAGAAATAGTCAATGCACCCTTCTCAGACCATAATGCAATAAAAATATATATAATAAATGACCATGGAAACATAAACTAAAAATTAATTGGAAACTAAATAATCTAATCCTAAAGAAGGAGTCGGTTAAAGAAGAAATCATACAAACAACAACTTCATTCAAGAGAATGACAATAATGAGACAACCTATCAAATCTTATGGGATACTGCAAAAGCAATTCTTAGGGGAAGTTTTGTATCTTTGAACTTGGGCATGTAGCTGAAAAAGCTAGAAAAAGAACAAATTGAAAATCCTCAAGTAAATAGCAAATTAAAAATGCTGAAAACCAAAAGAGAGATCAATAAAAATGAAATTAAGAAAACTATTGAACTAATAATTAAAACTAATAGTTCGTTTTATAAAAAAACAATAAAATTGATAAACTTTTGCTCAATTAGATTAAAAAAAGAAAGAAGAACATCAAATTACCAATATTAAAAATGAAAGGGGTGAACTCACATCCAATGAGAAGGAAATTAAAAAAAGTAATTAGAAATTACTTTTCCCAACTTTATGCCCATAAATTTGACAATTTAAGTGAGATGGATGAGTGTTTTAAAAAATATAAATTGCCCAAATTGACAGAAGAGGAAGCTAAAAAGAAACTGACCAAGCCATCAATGAACTCCCTAGGAAAAAATCTCCAGCATCAGATGCATTTACAAGTGAATTCTATCAAACATTTAAAGAACAGTTATTTCCAATACTATATACACTATTTGGGAAAATTAGGGAAGAAGGAGTACTTCCAAATTGTTTTTATGATACAAATATGGTTTTGATACCTAAACCAGGAAGAGAAAAAATAGAGAAAGAAAATTACAGACCAATTTTTCCAATGAATATTGATGAAAAAATTTTAAATAAGATTTTAGCAAAAAGAATACAACAACTTATCATGAGAATAATACATTATGATCAGGTAGCATTCATACCAGAAATGCAGAGCTGGTTCGTTATTAGGAAAACTATTAGCATTATTGATCATATCAACAGCAAAACTAACAGAAACCAAAATATTATCTTAATAGATGCATAAAAATCTTTTGACAAAATACAGCGCCCATTCCTATTAAAAACACTGGAGACCATAGGAATGAAGGGAACTTTCCATAAAATAATAAGCAGTATCTACCTAAAACCTTCAGCAAGCATTATATGCAATGGGGATAAGTGCGATGCATTTCCAATAAGATCAGAGATGAAACAAGGATGGCCATTGTCACCACTATCATTCAGTATGGTAGTAGAAACGTTAACTATAACAATTAGAGAAGATAAATTGAAAGAATTAAGATAGGCAAAGAAGGAAGTAAGTTATCACTCTTTGCAGATGATATGATTATATATTTAGAGAATTGCAGAGATTCAAGTAAAAAACTACTTGAAATAATAAACAACTTTGGCAAAGTTGCATGTTACAAAGTAAATCCACACAAATCTTCTGAGTTTCTATATATCAGGAACAAAACCTAACATCAAGAGATAGAAATAGAAATCCCATTTAAAGCTAGAGTAGACACTATAAAATATTTGGGAGTTTACCTGCCAAAATAAACCCAGGGACTATATGAACACAATTACAAGACACTTTTCAGATTGACTAGCATGATACAACAGGAAAATGAAAAATGATCAAGAAGATGTGTGAAAACTGGAACTTGAATGCATTGTTGGTAAAGTTGTGAATTGATCTGACCATTCTGGATAGCAATTTGGAATTATGGCCAAAGGACTATCAAACTGTGCATACCTAGGAATACAACTTCAAGGTCTGTATCTCAAAGAGATCATAAAAACCGGAAAAGGACCCACATGGACAAAAAGTATTTACAGTAGCTCTTCATGTGGTAGCAAAGAATTAGAAATTGAAGGGATGGCCTTCAATTTGTGAATGGCTGAACAACTTTTGGTACATGAATATAATGAAATTCTATTGTGCTTAAGAAATTATAAGTAAGCAGACTTCAGAAAAACCTGGAAAAACTTATATGAACTGATGCTGACTGAAATGAGCAGAACAAGGAGAACACTGTACACAATAACAATCACATTGTGTGATGAATGACTTTGATGGACTTAACTTTTCTCGACAATGCCTGGATCTAAGACAACTCCAAAAAACTTTGGATGGAAAATGCCATCCATATCCAGAGAAAAAGTTCTGCAGTCTGAATGCAGATGGAAGCATATTGCCTTCTCTCCTCTTCTTTTATTGTTTGTTTTTTTTCTTATTCTTTTGTTTTCTTGTGGTTCTTCCCATTAGTTGTAATTTTTCTTGACATCATGACTAATGTGAGAATATGTTTAATATGAATGTATAAGTAGAGCCCAGATCAGATTGCATGCTATTTTGGGTAGGGGAGGAGAGAAAAGATGAGAAAATTTGAAACTTAAAATCTTACAAAAATGAATGTTGAAAATTAAAATGGAATAAAATAATATTTAAGTATCACATGGCACTCCTTATCCACATCCTCCCAATTGAAAACTTTCCCTCAAAAATATAAGTGAAAAAAAATTAGATGATCTGCCAAGAATGTCCTCTTCTTTCCTCCTTATTTCATATCACTAGCTATCTTCCCTCACCATCTCCTACTTCATCTTTATTTCAGAATTATACAGTGACAATAAAAGTGTAAAGATAATCAGTTTTGAAAGATTTTGGAACTTAGATCCATATAATATCGAACCATAATTCCAAAGAAATCATGATAAACCTACTATCCTCCAGATAAAGAGGTCATGTACAGATTAAAGATATATTTTCTTTTTTCTTACATAGCTAATGCAGGAATTTGCTTTGAATGACTGTACATATTTGTAATGACTTTTTGTTTTTCTTAATTTCTTACTGTGTAAGGTAGATGTAGAAACAAGAGAAAGAATTCAGAACTGAAAATAAAATAAAATTGAATGTGTGTGTGTCCTTGTTCTTTTCTTGTCTCTGTCTTTGTCTCTGCCTCTTCCCCCACCCCTTTCTCCCCCTCTCTCTCTGTATGTGTGTGTGTGTGTGTGTGTGTGTGTGTGTGTTTATTACTCTTTGCTCTGTCTCTATGTCTTTGTGATTTTTGTTTTGGAGGGAAGAAGGCAAAGCAATCAGGGTAAAGTGACTTGCCCAAGATCACATAGCTAGTAAGTGTCAAGCGTCTGAGGTTGGATTTGTACTTAGGTCCTTCTGACTCCAGGGCTGGTTATTTGTTCACTGCATCACCTAGCTGCCTCTGTCTCTGTGTTTTCATCTTCTTCTCTGTCTTTCTCTCAGTCTTTGTCTCTCCGTGTTTATGTCTCTCTCTATCTCTGTCTCTGTCCCTCTCTCAATCTCTTTCTTCCTAGATATCCAGAAAGACTTAAATAGTTACAATTGCTAGATAAGGATGTGTTTTTTTTAAATCAAGTGTTTTTAACTGAAAGTGGAGTTTTCAGTTCATTAGTTAAAAACATGAATTACCTGAAGTGAATCACTTATATCTCCTATACTCCCTTGCGATTAGTCTGAGGAACTTTCATCATTAGTGTTATTTTTTTTGGGTAGCTGCAAAGGAGTATCAAATGGATGATTGACCATGGCAGTTTATGGGAAATTAGTAAATTTTGATTCTTCTAGCACTGAGTGGTTGTTATTGGGTTCAGCGGAATAATCGATGAGGCTACTGTCGAAAATGACTTTTGCTATCCAAGATTTTTCTCATTAGCCCATCAACTGCTATAGTTTCAGAAATCCAATGAATTCCTCCAAAAAGCCTTGTTAGTCGTGTCACTCATATTAGATGCTATAAATACCCCAGTTAGTAAAAGCTTCTTACAAAAAAAATATCAGAAAAGAAAATTATGGCCAATGAGAAAGTTTTATGAGTGAATTAAGATAAAGAGGCTTAAGACAATTGTAAGTGTTTTTAAAATGCCAACCTATTACTTATTTTCCTATTTCCTTGAAAGATATATAATAATGGATCCATTACATTTCCCCTATTGAGACTGGAAACAAAGATGTATAAGTTCCTTGGAGCAATTCTGAAATACTGTTGACAGTGTCTGCAGCCATGAATTTATTTTCAGTGTTCAACCATTGCTACCATATAACTTGGATTATTATTTTTCCCTCTGTCCCCCCTCCCTCTCTGAGATGTCGTACGATTTTATATAGGTTCTACACATACATTCCCATTAAATACATTTTCACTATAGTCATCCTGTGCAGAAGAATTAAAATGAATAGAAGAAATCATCTAACAAAAAACCCACAGTACACGAAGGAAAAATGATCTGCTACATTCTGCAATGGAATTCCATAGATCTTTCTCTGGATGTGGAAGGCATTTTGCCTTAGAAGAATTTTTTTAAGTCCTTGCATTGCTGCAAAGTTCCAAGTCTACCAGAAAAACTCTTGCACACTGTGGTCATTGCTGTGCACAAAGTTCTTCTGGTTCTGCTCCTTTTGCTCAGCATCAGATCATATAAGTCTTTCCAGGCCTCCCTGAAGTCTTCCAGTTCATCATTTCTTATAGTGCAATGGTATTCCATTACATTCATATACCATAATTTATTCAGCCATTCCCCAATTTCTGGGCATCCCTTTGATTTCCAGGTTTTGGCCACCACGAAGAGTGCAGCCATGAACTTAATGGATTCTTTCTCACTGAAAGGAAAGTCATGACACATCTGAGTAACATACTAGAAAACAGAGGTTTCACCATACCGACAAAGGTCTGTATAATCAAAACTGTGGTTTTTCATGTAGCAATGTATGGGTGTGAGGATGGACTACAAGGAAAGCTGAGCACTACAAAATCAATGCTTTCAAATTATGGTACTAGAAAAGATTTTAAAGAGTCCCTCGGACAGTAAGGAGAACAAATCAATCAATAATTAAAGAAATTAATTCAGGTTATTCACTGTTAGGTCAAATACTAAACCTGAAACAAATATGTTGATCAAATAATCAGAAGACAGAACTCATTGGAAAAGACCCTCCTGTTGAAAGAGACTGAAGGCAAAAGGGAAAAGGGGCAGAAGGGGATGAGATGGATAGTGTTATGGAAACAAGGAGCATGAACTTGGACTACATGGCATAGAGGACAGAAGGACCTGGAATGCTATGGTCTGTGGGGTCACGAAAAATTAGACATGACTGAAACGTTGAATGATAATGAAATACCATTAATTCTTTCTTGACATTGGGAGGCTACTTGATAGGACTGAGTCATAGGTAGTGTAGCCTTTTAGTTTCTTCCATCAAATATATTTAAAACGTGCACTTCATGATAAATTATACAATGTAGTCTAATGTTTGATTAAGGAAAAACAGGAAGCTCATTTGGAGCTCTATTTATGTTATATCTTACACATTGGGGGTTTACCTGCCAAAATAAACCCAGGGACTATATGAACACAATTACAAGACACTAGCATGATAAAACAGGAAAATGAAAAATGGTGGAGAAGATGGGTGAAAATTGGAACACTAATGCGTTGTTGGTAGAATTGTGAATTGATCGGACCATTGTGGAGAGCACTTTGGAATTATGGCCAAAGGACTACCAGGCTGTGCATCCCCGGGAACACCTCTTCAAGTCTGTATCTCAGAGAGATGATAAAAACCGGAAAAGGACCCACATGGACAACAAGTATCTATAGCAACAATCATTACAAAGATGTGCAGGCATTCAAGGCAAATTCTTGCATTAGCTATGTAGGAAAAATATATCTATATATGTATATATATACGTATATATATACATATATATATATTTAATCTGTACATGACCTCTTTATCTGGAGGATAGTATGTTTATCAGGATAAGAATCATTCTCCTTTGATAGATCAAACCTTGAATTCTTGAAGACTATACTATGGAACAGAAGTTCCCTTAGGCCAGGGGTGTGGAACACATGACCTTGAGGCTGCATGCTGCCTTCTAGGTCCTCAAGGGTGGCCCTTTGATTGAAACCAAACTTCTCAAAACAAACGCCCTTAATAAAAGGATTTGTTCTGTAAAACTTGGACTCAATCGAAAGGTTGCACCCAAGGACCTAGAAGGCCATATATGTCTCTGGAACCACAGATTGCCTACCTACTGTAGGCTCTACTAAGCAGGAAAGGATAAGGGTAGTAGAGAACAACTTGACAAAGTATGTACCATAAAGAAAGAAAATTATTGGCAAAATATTGTCCTCTCCATGGAGATTATTATTAGCATTACTATTATCATTAATTAATT
>CM053769.1:172535863-172545954 GCA_028658325.1 Potorous gilbertii | reverse complement strand
TACTATTATTATTAATTAATTTAATTAATTAAAATATTGTCCTCTCCATGGAGATTATTATTATTACCATTACTATTATCATTAATTAATTAAATTAATTAATTAAAATATTGTCCTCTCCATGGAGATTATTATTATTACCACTACTATTATTATTAATCTCAGCAACTCATTCAACCCTTAAAGGCAGGAAGCAGTCCTGCTCCACTTTGATGGTGATATTGACAGTGATGGAAAGGGAGGTCAAGAGTACTGAGTCATTTAATTCTTAGAGAATCTAAAATAATTTATTTTTGTTCAACAACAACAACAACACACACACACACACACACCAGATAGACTGGTGGAAGACCTGAATCAGGGACCCTATGACAATAAGGAGACAACTTATCTGAAGAATTCTACAATAATTACACAATAAAAAGAAGGATCAGATCAGTTGAATTCTCGTATCAAGTGTTTTTTCATGGATCATCATCATCATCATCATAGCTAGCATTTATATATAAGACCTTTTAGTTTGCAATGAATTTTACAATTATCTCTAATTCTATTTGAGGCAGCTAAGTGGACCACTGTATAGTGAACTGGACCTGAAGTCAAGAAGATGTAAGTTCAGATCTAGCCTCAGACTTAGCTGTATGACCCGGGACTACTAGTCACTTTTCCTCCATCCGCCTTAGTTCTTCAACTATAGTACTACTAACACCTATTTTCTAGGGTTTTTATGACAATTAAAAGAGATACTATTACTAAAGTGTTTAGCACTTTGTACATGTATGGCACACAGTTGAGAATAAATGCTTGTATGCTTGTTTCCTTCCTTCCTCCCTTCCTCCCTTCCTTCGTTAAAGTCACAATGACCCTTGACTACGTGTTTGACCTATTTCACAAATGTGGAATCCTCTATTGTGAAAAACATTTCCCACCACTGATCAAAGCCTATTTCCACATGCCTAGTAATTAGATTTTGTTTTACAATAATAACCAGAGAATAAAGACACTAATATGATAAGGAAAATTATCAATGGATCTTTTTATTCTAATAGATCAACTTTACTTAGGGTCTTATTGTCACAGGTAGATCCTGCCACTTTACTTACTGTATGTATGTACATAGGGGTGAAGTATTTTTTGTGTGGGGAGGGAAAGGTGAGAATGGAGGTTTGCATGGCTCTTGGGATTTCTTTCTCCTCGTTAGAGTACAAGTAAGTCTTCTTTATTCATGTAGAAGCTCCTTTTCTCCATATTAGCAAATAATATATGCCCTTTTGCTTAATAAATTTGAAGTTTCTGATCCTCCCCACCCCAAATGTTGCTTTTATTTTCATGATGTATGATAGAGAAGGAGATTGTCTTCCATGAAAATATTGCTTCTCAGTTATTACTCAAAATAGAAATGTTAAACATAATTGTCAATGAATAAATAGTTAAATATTCCATCTTCCCAAGTAGTCCCTCTTGAAATAGCAAATATTTATTTGTACAAGACTGAGAATGTTTTTTTTTAAAGTCCTTCTCTTATATGTGCCCCCTCCTTCCTGGGAATCTGTCATTTGAAGAGAAAAATTTAACTGAGAAAAATAAAAGTCAAAAGGAAAACAGAGTCTTGCAAGACTATTTCTTTACTTGTTTTTCAAAAATGGAACTGAGGGAACAAGACCAAATATCTATATTAAAGAGAAAAATGTATGTGTATATATTTATATGTGTGATGTATGCATATACACATGAATGTATGTGTATATATGTCTGTTTATATGTGTACATATTGTTTTATGACAATTAATGATAACTTTATTTATTCCAACTGAAATATTCAATAACGTCTCAGGTTTTCTTTTTCCTTTACCCATTATTCTTTCTCAAATGGAAATAGAACATTTTTTGATGTGAGAGCAGGGAAAGGAGCTACTTTCTAACCAAAGTCTGCTCAATGTGGAATTGTTAAAAAAAAAAGATAGGACAATTGTGCAAAGAATTATTGTAAAGAAACTTGGAAGAAACTTAAATAAAATTTCTTTCAAAAGGATTTATTTTAGGTAGACTTAGAAATTGCTTATATTGGATGGTTTTAATACCTCATTTCTGTTACATGTTCCAATGATCTCTTTGTTCATATTGTACTTGGATCTCCAAGAAAGTTTGACTTCTGACCCCTAAGACTGACAATGCATAGATTTTAGCACAAGAAAAACAGTGATGAGATTTTTTCCATTTTATAAAGGGAAAGCTGAGAAGCCAAGGTCCCCTTGATTCCATTTTACTGTCTTTCTTGAGTTGGGCTCACTCACTTTATTTCCTGGAAACTAATTCTTTGGTTGTTGTCTTTACTGATTTTCAGTTTATCTGACTCTTCTTGACCCTATGTGGGGTTTTCTTGGCAAAGATACTGAAGTGGCTTGCTATTACTTTCTCCATCTCATTTTTACAGATAAGGAAACTGAGGCAAACAGATTAAGTGACTTGGTCAGAATCACAGGAAGTGTCTAGACTACATTTGACTTAGAAAGATGAATCTTCCTCACTCCAGACCCAGCCTTCTATCCACTGTGCCACCAAGCTGCCTAAGGTCTAGTTCACTGGTTAGTAAAGGACTTAGGATTTCCCCAAATTAAACATGGCCATTTCATACAGAAAATGAAGAGAACCAGTTACTCCATTCTTAACATCACTATGCCTGGTGCAATCCTTTGTGAATCCAATATCTTTCAATGATTTTACCTCTTTATACATGTTTTGTGCAAAACCAATATTTCTTTTCTCTGGTGGCTGCTAGCAGTAATAGCAATAAGCTAGCTTACCACAAAATTACCCCTTAGAAAGCATTTACTTCTACATAGAGAAAAAATATAGAAGTGCCTCTTTTGCTCCAGTAAGACCAGTTCACTCTCAAATGTTCAGTCCAACACAATTCTTTACTGGTAGAAGGAGGATGTATGCCACTCAAAGAACAAAGATGATTATTTGAAGTATGACAAATCATAGTAATATATTGTTGATATGGAATTATATTTTAGTAATACTTATTATTATGTGAAAATATTATGTGAGCTAAGAGCTAAGATACCCAAAATTCAAAAATTAGGCAGTCAAAATATATTTTGTATATTAATGAAAGGGAAGTATATTTTATTTGCTTGTAAGTCCTGATGATTTTAATGAGAGTTTGCTATCATAAATTATCCTATCACCTGGTCAATATTTTGTCATTGTTATTTTATTCTTAAACAAAGACAGTTGAAATTTGAAAGTACAACTCATTCTATATTCCCAGAAACAGATGGAATGTAGGAGAAATATCTTGATACTTTCTTCTGTAAAGCCTTTAGCTCAGATAATTCACAAGCCACTATAAAAGCAGGAATAGAAGCATGTGGATGCTAGATATAAGGGATATGAGATCAGAATTACTAGGGAAACAAGTTATAGTACCATACTTTAACAATATAAAATAAATTAAACCCATTTTGATTTTTCTGCCCTCTTTATTTCAGCCCCCTTGTGTTCTCATTTTTTCATCTCTCATCTATTCTCTTCTTAGTATACATTTCCCTAATATTGTTCTTCATAAGCCCAAGTTCATTGCTTTAACACCATATTCAGGCCTGCCCTTTCTGGAATATGCAATTCTCCAAAATTTTCTATCTTTCTTTCAAAAGTCTTATTCGTTCAGCTTCAGGATATGATATTGAGTAAGAATAGAATCTGATTAAAAAATTAAAAAACAAGGATCCAAGATGGCTGGTTAGAAGCATGTACTGAGCCAAATTCTCCCAACACAACTTCCAAACAGTTTAAAATAATGCCTCAAATAAAAGTTTTGAACAGTGTAACCAACAAAATATAACAGTAATATGTATTTTTTCCAGCCAGGGGCAACTTAGGAGGTTGGTAGAAGAAGTCTGTGACATTGGTGTGTTCACACAGTAACTAGTACACATAGTGGCAGCACAAGAGGTGGGCCACAAAAGCTGTAGCAGCAGCAGCAACAGCAGCACATACAGGAATTTTCAACCTAGAAATGGCATGAAGGGCTGGGGTTGGGGTAATGTTGTCAAACAACTGTTCAGAAAGAAATTACAGGGAACTTGGTGTAGCTAGTGCTGATTCACAATTCTTTGGCACAGGCTCAGTTTGGCTCACAGTTCAAAGGCAGAGAAGAGCGATGGTGTTTGCTGCTATTGGAGATTAGGAGAACTGGTATCATCAATTCCAGGGCCAAGAAGATTGCTAGCATTTGTAGCTTCTAGGGAGCAGGGGCCCTTACTGGGGAAAACCAGAATATAGACCAAAAGAGCAGTAACCATACCTCTCCATGGATCACATAAAAGAGATACACAAAAAAGAGCTTTTATAGTTGAGAGGAAGATGAGGGGATAATGGACAGCTATAGAATGAATAGAGTGGTAGCCTTAGAGTCAGGAAGACAAGGCTTCAGATTCTGCCTCAGACACTAGCTTTGTCACCTGGGTAGATCATTTAAGTATGTTTGCTTCAATTTCCTCATCTTTAAAATGAGTTGGAGAAATAAATGCAAATCACCCCAGTATTTTTGCCATGAAGATCCCAAATGGGACCATGGGATTTGGACGTGAGTGAAATGTGAATAAAAATGTCCATCAGTTGGAGTATAGCCAAGCAAGTTGCAGCATATTAGAGTGGAACACTATTGTGCTATAAAAAGTGATTAGGAGGATACTCTCAGAAAAACATGGGAAAACCTATATAAATGATGCAAAGTGAAGTGAGCATAACCAAATCATTGTACACAGCAACAGGAATATGGCAATGATGATTGATCATGTTCTAGAAAGCTATCCTCCTCCACAGAAAGAACGAATAAACTCTGAGTAGAGATTGCAGTATGTTTTGCATGATTCCACGTGTGTAATTGATATTCTCAATTGCCTTCTCAATGGTTTGGGGAGAGGTGAGAAGGAAGGATAGGATTTGGAACTAATGCTTTCAATGTTAAAATAAATAAACAATAAGTATTTAAAAGAGTAAAAAAATAAGAAATTATATTATCTAATGGTAAAAAACAAAAGAAAAAATTGTGCTTCCAGTCCTATTTAGTTATGAATGGGTGACTTTTGTCTAGTTATTATATAGCATGTACATATGAAGATTTGGAAAATGTAATTGAAAGTCACCATAAATTAGTCTAAGTACCTTTACCTAAAGAAGTCAGATCTGAGCCAAGAGTAAACAAAAAATGAGAGGCTGTATGTTTCTTACTCCCTAACTGGGAGGTGACAAACTTCAAGGCTGAGACCCTAATAGAGTCTTGAAACTTCTGTCATTACTAGCCAGTGCTCTCTGCCATTTCTGAAAGTGCCCAGTAGCAACCCAACTAAAATATCAAACTAACATCACAGCTGGAAAAGCATATCATCAATCTAGTCTGAGACTGGAAACTACAGCTGCCTCTCAAAAACTGAGCCTAAGCCGAACAGAACGTAAACCTATCTAGCACAGGTGTAACTTGCCTTTGTCAGACTGACTGTTCATCAGTACATCAAGCAAAGGCTCTATACCTTGTGAGGAGCTGGCCTAACTTAGTAACAGATCAATGATTTCTCATCAATATCACAATCTACTAAGGGATTCTGCAGAAAAGAAAGGACTTCAAGGCTCTGTGGTTCCAGATTTGTTAGTAGCTTTGGCCTCCTATGTCTCTTATATATGTGTATAATTACCATCATACTTTAGACTCAAATCCCTTCTCTCCCAAGATGGAATCCTTTCAAATGGTATACTCTAAGGCTTTTTTTGATTACTTATTTTGTTTGGGGAGATCTGGATTTCATTTTACACTGTTTTTACTTTGCCACTTGAATGAATACCTTTGATGAAATCTAATTGAGACTACTGGTTGATTATTAATGGAACCACATATGAGAGGGCTTGTGAGTTACAGTAGGAGTCATGTCCCACATGGTAACTTCTAGAACCCAGTGTAGTACACACTCCTCAAAGGACCCACACTATGTGTGCACGTTTGGGGGAGCAGCTTAGATGGAGTGATACTTAGTGTTTGTTAAGCAATTACAGGTTTTGCCAGTAGAACATGAGTGTGAAAAAGAAAATATTTAGCTATGTTTTAAGTTCTATGTTCTCTAAAAATAACATTCATTTGACCTTTAAATTACCTTTAATCTCTCAGCGTAGGGAGACTGAGTAGGTTTGGAAAAGGGAAAGAAGGAAGAACTCATGTTCTGAAGGGATTTGAAATGTCCCCAATTCAAGTCACAATATTTGCATATTGGATAAGATTTGTGTACTCATGCATGCCCAATCAGGCCCACTGGAGTCAAATTATGAAGAAAGTCAAGTTTGTACTCCCTAAGTTTTACCTTAATAACTGCCCTTTCATACTTTCTGTCCCTTGTCTTCCATATCAAGGATTTCTTTCCTTTGGAAACTAAATGTAAAGTTCCCTCATGAGTTCCACCCAATCTTCTTTTTTTCTTCTAGTGCCAGATCCTAGATTGTCTTGTGCCTCAATCCTGGAGGAAATTCTAGGCATCTATCTAATCTATTAAACTAAACTATGTCAATGTATTTTTGACTCTTGATGGTATTCTCATAAAAATAGTCTTGGATCTTAATAGGAATTGTTATTGCCTTAACTTAAAGGAATAAAGTCAATAATGGCAGTTAGTGCCTTGGCAGGGCAACAGGGAAAACACTTTGAGGAAAGGCTGTCTTTCAGTGCCCTTAAAATCTTACCATATAAGAAATCTTTTTCTCTCCCTGAGTCCACAGCCTTGTGTCTGCATATACATGTATTTTATGACTTGAGTATGTTATACACAATGAAATGGATATATATATGTGTGTGTATATATATATATATATATACACACACACACACACACACACACACATATATATATATGTATCAGTTATTCAATGAACAAGCATTTATTAAGACCCTACTGTGTATCAAATATTATGCTAGGTGCTAGAGATAGACAGAAGTGGAATAATTCCTATACTTACAGAGCATACATTAAATTGAGAGAGATAATATTAATAGATATTCTTTTATTCTTTGTACAAAATAGTTTTTATTATTATATAAATTGTTCTTGTACTGTTCATTTCAGTTTGCATCAGTTTATATAAGTCTTCTCAGGTTGCTTTGAAAGCTTCCTCTTCAATCTTTCTTAAATCTCAAGAGAATCCCATAACATTGTTATAGCACAATTTAACCATCCATTCCTCAATTGATGAATGCCCCATTATTTTTCCACTCATTTGCCACCACTAAAAGCATTTTGGTTTGTATGTGTGATCCCCTCATAAGACACAAAAGTTTAATACTGCTCCCTCAACTTCTGTCTACTAAAGGTGGAAGCAGAAATTACACTTCCTTTTACCACTTTCTGTACTTACATCCATGGTGAAAATGATATGTTGTTGTTTGCTCTGAAATCCAAGGGCAACTACCATTTTGAAATTATCACTATTTCTCCAGCTAGCTGACCTTTCAGTGTGTCTGAAGCCCCAGGCATCAGGAACCACATAGTGTTCAACGATTTTATATAGTTCAGAAAAGCAACTTTAGCATCTTCAAAAACATCATTTGGTTTGTGAAATGTCTTCTCTTCCAGATATAAGTTTAACAGGATAGTCAAAGTACTCTTTTCCACATTTAAATATTTATGAAAAATTTTCATTGCCATAAAAATACTTATAAACTCTTTAAAAGAACAGTTTTAAATTAGTATTTGTAGACAAATTCCAAAGTGGTATTTTATTTTCAACCATAAATAACTTTTTATGTGGGAGTCTCTGTTTTTGTACAGAATCCTCTTGACATTTGTTATCCATGCTTTTTAAATTCCATATTATTGCTGGTCTCAAAGATTATAGCTATAAAGTAGTGAAGAAGGTTGACCATTCACAACAAATTTCCCTGGGCTACTGGAGGAATTGGATCCCAGAAGGTAGCATTTGAAAATGACTTTAGTGAAGCAGGGATTTCAGTGAATTTCTTCTAGTTCCAGATTTGCTCAGAAAAGCTGCTGTTCCAATTGCCTATCACTTAGAGTAACAAATGAAATGGATGACCTATATTGAGATTAATGACCCCTTGTGAAATAATTACATGCAGTGAGAAAAATCCCTCCAAATGTAATTATACTTCACCTTAATCGAGCTCATTGTAAAAATGTTTCAAATTAATTTCCTTGATAAACTATTCTGTTAAAAATATTCTGAAATAGAGTATGTTGTTTTATCTCATGGTTGAAAATACTCTTGAGAATCCAGTATTTAGCCATGCTCCACTGTTCCACTAAGTATATCTTCAATTGTGAAGATTTTAAAGAATTGTCAGAAAATAGTACAGAGTTTAACCAACAAAGATAGAATTGAACAAAATTCAAGACTGTGATGTAGAGCAGTTAGGTGTGCAATGGTTAGGGTGATAGCCCTGGAGTCAAAAAGACCTGAGTTTAAATTCAGACCCTGACTTTTACTAGCTGTGTAACCCTGGGCAAGTCACACTTCAGTTTCCTCAACCGTAAAAATGGTGTTAATAATAGCATTTACTTCATGGGGTTGCTATGAGGACCAAATGAGATCTTAATTCCAAAGCAGTACAGTTCCTAGAATCTAGAAAGAGCAATATAAATATTAGCTATTATAATTAATTTGAATTATTCTGAATCTTTCCTGTTTATGTCAAGAATTTCTGCCTTTGACAATTCTGCCTTTGGTGAAAATGCATCCTAGACTCAGACAAAAATATTGGATATAGAGATAAGAAATACATAAGACTGAATTCCACTTCCAACAATTCCAAAATCTTTGTTCAAGATAAAGTCACTAAAAATTCTCTGGACTTTGACTTCCACATCTGTACAATGTGAATAATTATACCTCCACTATACCTACCTCAGAGAGTTGTGAGGCTCAGATGAGATAACTTAGGTAAACTGTTTTGCAATTTTAAAGTGCTATCGGGGGGAGGAGCCAAGAAGGCAGAGTAGAAATAATCACATATGATAGCACCAAACTCACAGCCCATAAAATACCTGTAAAGAAGAACTCCCAACAAAGTCTGGAGCAGCAGAAGCCACACAGCAACTGAGTGGAGGAGATTTCTGTTTCAGAGAGACCTGAAAAACCAACACCAAAGGTCCATCACACACCAGACCCAGAGCAGAACCCAGTCCTGCCTTGGCTGCGTGGCACTGAAAACCAAGAGGAGCAGATCCGAGTGGGCTTCAGGGACAGAATCTCAAGCAGCTGCGCAGATCGCTCCACCCATAGACACCAAAGGTCAGTGAGAGAGCCTGTTTGGCTGGCTGAGAGGGGAGCAGGGTGTCTCCATAACTCAGGCCCCCTCAGGAGGCAGCAGTGGAGGCAGCAGCAGACAGGGGCTCACAAAGCAGGCAGGAGCTCAGACCCATTGTTGAAGGTCTCCACATAAACTCTGAGGGGACTGAGCCCACTGTGGCGACCCTGCCCCCACCCAAGCAGCTGAACTTAATCTCACACTGAATAGCAGCCCAGTCCCGACCCAAGAACCTGAATTTAATCTCACACTGAATAGCATCCCCGAACCTGCCAAAAGCCCTAAGGCTGGGAAGCAGCATTAGAATCTCAGACCCCAAGCACTAGCTGGAGAGATCTGGAGGCAAGGTGGAGGTGGAGAGGAATCTCAGAAGTGAAATAACTGGCTGGGAAAATGCCCAGAAAAGGAAAAAAAAGTAAGACTATAGAAGGTTACTTTCTTGGTGAACAGAAATCTCCTCCCATCCTTTCAGATGAGAAAGAACAATGCTTACCATCAGGGGAAGACATAAAAGTCAAGGCTTCTGTATCCCAAACACCCAAAATAAATATTCAGTTGGCTCAGGCCATGGAAGAGCTCAAAAGGGATTTTGAAAATCAAGTGAGAGAGGTGGAGGAAAAACTGGGAAGAGAAATGAGAGAGATGCAAGAAAAACATGGAAAACGGGTCAACACCTTGCTAAAGGAAACCCAAAAACATGCTGAAGAAAATAACACCTTGAAAAATAGGCTAACTCAATTGGCAAAAGAGGTTCAAAAAGCCAATGAGGAGAAGAATG
>CM053769.1:172512930-172535363 GCA_028658325.1 Potorous gilbertii | reverse complement strand
AAAGAAACAATTCCAGTATTGTTGAAGTACAATCAGGATAACACAAGATCTAGCAGCTTCTACATTAAGGGATCGAAGGGTGTGGAATAGGATATTCTAGAAGTCAAAGGAACTAGGTCTAAAACCAAGAATCACCTACCCAGCCAAACTGAGTATAATACTTCGGGGAAAATCTGGTTTTTCAATGGAATTGAGGACTTTCAAGCATTCTTGATGAAAAGACCAGAGCTGAAAAGAAAATTTGACTTTCAAACACAAAAATGAAGAGAAGCATGAAAAAGTAAACAGCAAAGAGAAGTCATAAGGGACTTACTAAAGTTGAACTGTTTACATTCCTACATGGAAAGACAATATCTGTAACTCTTGAAACTTTTCAGTATCTGGGTAGGTGGTAGGATCACACATACACACACACATACACACGCATACATGCACGCACATACAGAAACAGAGAGCACAAAGTTAATTGAGTAGGAAGGGATCATATCTCTAAAAAATGAAGTTAAGTGGTGAGAGAGAAATGTATTGGGATGAGAGAGGTAAAAATGGAATGGAGCAAATTATCTCTCACATAAGAGGCCGGCAGGAGACCTTTTAGTGGAGGGGAAAAGAGGGGAGGTCAGAGAAAAACATGAAGTTTACTCTCATCACATTTGACCAAGGTAGGCATAAAATGCACACTCATTTTGGTATGAAAACCTATCTTACAATACAAGAAAGTGGGGGAGATCAGGATAAGCAGGGTGGGAGGGATGTTGGAAAGGAGGGCAATGGGAAGAGGGAGCAATTTAAAGTCAACACTCGGGGAGGGACAGGATCCAAAGAGATAATAGAACGAATTGGGGGCAGGATAGGATGGACGGAAATATAGTCAATCTTACACAACATGACTATTATGGAAGTCATTTGCAAATCTACACAGATATGGCCTGTATTGAATTGCCTGTCCTCCCAAGGGAATGGGGTGGGGAGGGAGGAATGGGGAGAAGTTGGAACTCCAAGTTTAAGGAACAACCACTGAGTATTTTTCCTGCTGCTAGGAAATAAGAAATACAGGAAATGGGCTATAGAAAGTTTTCTGGCCCTACAGGACAAAAGAGAAGATGGGGTAAGCTAAGGGAGGGATGAAAGAAGAGAGGGCAGATTTGTGATATGGGTAATTAGAATGCTCAGTGTATTGGGGTGGGGAGGGGGCCAAATGGGGAGAAAATTAAGAACCCAAACTTCTGTGAAAATGAATGTAAAAAGTAAAATAAATAAATTTATTTTATAATAATAAAAAAAAGAATTTTCATGCTATGTCACTTAGTGCATAAATGTTTGGTAATGCTATTACTTTGTCATCTATGGTATTTTTTAGGCGGATATAGTTTCTTTCCTTATCTTTCTTAATTAGGTCTAGTTTTCCTTTTGCTTTGTCTGAGATTGGGATTGGCACCCCTGCTCTTTTCTTCACTTGAAGCACAATAGATTCTGCTTTAACTCTTTAGCTTTGCTCTCTATGTGTCTTTCTGCTTCAAATGTGTTTTTTGTAATCAAAATATTGTAGGTTTCTGGCTTCTGAACCACTTTGCTGTCCATTTCCTTTTTATGGAAGAATTCATCCCATTCACATTCACAGTTATGATTAGTACCTGTGTATTTCCCTCCAAACTATTCTTCCTCCTGTCTGTCCTCTCAATCCTTCCACTAACTCACCAGTGTTTTGCTCCTGTCTACCACATCTCCTGATCTGCTTTCCTGTCTGTCAGTCCTCCCCTTTACTTAGTGTCTTACCCTCTTACTTCCCTGCCAGAAAAGATAGATTTCTATGTTCAAATGATTGTGTAAATTATTTCCTCTTTGAGCCAATACTGATAAGAGCAAGGTTAAAGTGATGCTTATCTCCCACTTTCATATCTTCTCTACTATAATGGGTTTTTTGTGTTTCTTCATATGAAATAACTTATCCCATTCTACCCCTAATTTCCTTCTGCACCCATTGTACTCCTGTTTGTTATCCTTTAAGTTTTTATGTCATTCCGTCAAAGTCACATCATACCTGTATTCTCTGTATATATACACACATAAATATATATATACGCACATGTATACACACATGTTCATATATGCACACATATGTATATACACATATGTATATACACTTATGTATATAGACATAGATAGACATATAGATATAGAAAAATAGACATAAATAGTTAGAGCTAGATAAATCTATATCTATACATATAGATTATTTTCCTTGTAGCAGTACTGTTAGTGATACAATTTTTAAGAATTTCAAGTATCATCTTCCTGTGTAATGATATAAATAATTTAGCTGTATTGAAATCCATGTGTTTTTCCCCTTTTCTCCTGTTTATACTTCTCTTGAGACTTACTATTGGATATCAGATTTTTGGTCAATTTCTGTTCTCCTTATGAAAACCTAAAATCCTTCTATTTCTGGAGGAAATATTTTTTTTCCTTGATACATTATGCTGTATTTGACCAGGTAAATGATTCTTGGTTGTAGTCCTAACTCTTTTGCTCCTGGGAATAATCTGTTCATGACATCTTGTCCTTCAATTTTGTAGCTCCCAAGTCCTGTGTAATTCTAATTGTGGCTCCTCAGTATTTGAATTGCTTCTTTCTGAACACTTGTAATAATTTTGCCTTGACTTTGTGGTTCTGAAATTTGGCTATAATGTTCCTTAGAGCTTTTATTTTGGGATCTCTTTCCTTAGATGATCAGTGAACTCTGTCAATGTCCATTTTGTCAACTGGTTCCAGGACATCAGGGAAGTTTTCCTTGATAATTTCTTGAAAGATATTGCCCAGGTCTTCCTTTTGATTACGACTTTCAAGTAGTCTAGTGATTCTGACATGCTCTCTTCTGCATCTATTTTCTGAGTCATTTGCTTTTCCCATGAGGTATTTCGCATTTTATTTTCTTTTTTTTTCTTTATTTTGAATTTGTTTGATAGATTCCTGGTATGTTATAGAGACATTAGCTTCCATTTGCCCAATTTTATCTTTTAAAGTGTTGTTCTCCTCAATTAGCTTTTGTAATTTCTTTTCTATTTATCCAATAGTACTTTTTAAGGAGTTGTTTTCTTCAGTGGATTTTTGTATCTCCTTTTCCATTTGGCCAATTCTACTTTTTAAACAGATTTCCAAGCTGTTGACATTTTTTCATAATTATCTTGTATCATTCTCATTTCTTTTTTTTTTAATTTTTCTTCTACCTCTGAGTTCTTTCTAAACTTGAGACCATTGCACATTTTCCTTTGGGATTTTGCCCATAGGTATTTTGACATTGTTGTCTTATGAGTTTGTGTCTTGGTCTTCCCAGTCAACACAATTGCTTTATATGGTTAATTATTTTTGTTGTTGCTGTTGTTTTTAAATTACCCTTTTTTGTCTTTTTCTTTTTTAAAATTTTGAGTTTTGTATGTGGGGTATAAGGGACACTGTCTCAGGCTATTTGTTCCAGTGACTACAAGTCCTAGCTATTTACCTGGTGTCTCACTGATTTTGCCAGGGGATTCTTATGTCTGGTACTGTGTTGAGGAAGTGGGTGGATTTGGGTGGTGCTGCTGGAAGCAGTAGTGTTCTGGCAGTTTATCTGGTGCTGAACTGGTGTCTTAGTAGTGGTGTTTGGTGTGTGCTGAGGCCTGATAGAGTGTTTCTGTGTTTCTCTGATGCTATACAGAAGCTTGTAGAGGTCTGGTCACTGGAATGTGCTTGTTTTCTTGTGGTTATAATGAATCAAATGGTGTTTCTTGGAACTGGGGTCTGTTAGTTCCCTTGGCTATTGTAAGTGTGTGTGTGTGTGTATGTGTGTGTGTGTGTGTGTGGAGTGGGATTTGGAGGGTCCTTGTGTCAGTGTTTCCCTGCTCAACTGGTGCTCAAGATTGGGACTCAAGTTCTCCCACTGGTTTGCTAAAGTGGGGCTTATTGCTAGTTTACTGGAATGCTTCCAGTCTTAGAATGTGCTCCCTTTTTACCCAAGTGAGAATGAACTTTCTTGCTGATCTTCCAAGTTTCTTGGGCTAAAAGATTATTTTTGCTACTTCTGCTGTTCCAGGACTTGTTTTGGGGCACTATTTTCTGGTTGGTTGGAGGTGAATATGGGAGAGTTACAATAATTTACTACCTACTCCACCATCTTTCCTCTCAGAAGTCCTCCAGTAATATTTAATAAAGCATAGACTGGTCATATCATTTCTCTAGTCAATAAACTCCAGAGGCTCCCTCGACTCTAGTACCAAAAGTAAACTGCTCTGTTTGGCTTTTAAAACCTTTTATACATAACTCCATCCTTCTTTTCTAGTTTTGTAGAAAGGTAAACTTCCAACTATCCTTTATCTACTTTCTACTCCCCTTTACACACTCTATGATTCATCTAAACTAGTCTTATTTTCCTCCAACATAATGCTCTACTTGAGCTCATTGTACTGTCTTCTTTGCCTACAATATCCTCTTCCTTTATATCCACCTCTTAGAAGCTCTAGTTTCTTTAAAAATTAATTTTAATCTCACCTATTACATGAAGATTTCTTGGTTGTCAAGCTATTGGTTCCCCACTTGTAATTACTAATTACTTTGAATTTATTTTATATCTAACTATATAAACAAAGTCAGTTGCATTGTCTTTGTCCTTCATTCTCAAAGAGGACCATGACATCAAGATGATGACATGACTTGCAGTTGACTTTAGTTTGAGTGAGTGAGGGCTATGCAAGATCACCAACCTCACTTTCTTCTCCTGAGCCATCTGGGTCCAGTGGCATTATATTCATCAGGACAAATATCCAAAAATTGATAGAATTTCTATGCAGTGGTTGAGGACCATTTGTGTTTAGATAGAAACATTTATAACTAAATCAGTTAGAATGGTTATATAACTTCCTCTAGTGGGTTTTAAGAACATGTGTAGAATAGAAGTAGAAAAGTATATGGTGGCTGCAATACAACATTAGGATTAGAAAAGGGAAAATTACTAATAGAATTAGGTGATAAGTGACTTAAGAGTACAGATTAGTATAAAATTGAACTGGTAAATTATTAGGTCAAGATTTTTGGATGGAAGAAGTCAGAACAGGAACTTGGATTAGTATAAAACAGAAATATGTAGTAAGAACCCACCAGGACAGAGAAAAATAGCGTTAGGAGGGATGAGATCCAAAAAGAGAAATAAAATAAGAAGGTCTTGTCCCTTGGAGGAATTTCTGGATCACTAAGATAGTACAGTCATAGAGATAAGATCAATAAAGGGGAAGTTGAAGAAGCTGAGGAATTTTTGAGAGGATTTTTGAGCTTCTGAGAGGATAACATCATATAAATCGAAGACCACAGATGTGAAAGTCTAGGATGGGATAATCAAAAAGGTTATGATACTGTCAACTGAAAACAGAGAAGAGAGAAAAATGTTTGGGGGGTGGGGCATTAGATAGGTATCATCAGTATAAGAATAAAATTCTATGTCTAGATTACATGAATTTCAAAAGCAGTAAAACTGTTGACTAATAGCAACAAAGGGCAGGTTTTGAATTAGTCTGAACCAAAGATTCTCTTCCTCCTGCCTATTAAAGGCAGGGGCAGAAGCTATTAAAGGCAAGTGGCACAGCCCTTAATCTCCGAGCTCTTTCCCTGGTATAGGCAAAGGAGTGAAAGAAAACATGATACTAAAAGCCCTAAGGGAAGTTATATCTAGTACTGCCAAGGTTGGTTAAGGAAGTACCATCGCTGGGGGAGAAACTTTCTCAAAACTATAAGACATTAAAAGGTGTGTGAGAAAGAAGTCTAATACAATCAGCAGACAGGTAATTGTAGCCTAGCTTTCAAAAGACCACAGTAAGAGCAGAGGGCAAAACTGGATAGCTATCGAGAAAGGGTAGGGCTGAGATATATGGGTTGAGGAAGCATGTGGTGGAATAGCTTTCTATTCTGAATTACAGATTTGGAAAATAGGGCTTGCTATGTACAGGACAATAAATTTTCATTCTTTTCCAAGAAGGATACGTTGCTGTCTTCCAGGTGCCAGAGTAGATCTTAAGGTTCAACTATGCAGTTCTTTGTGATTTGATACAATGTGTCGGTCTACATTGGCCCAATAAATATCACAAAACTGACCAGAACTGGGTTGTCATGTTGCCACATCAGGTATCCCAGTGTTTGCTATATAGGAATAGTAACTGGATGTGTGATTTCACTGGTATAGGGAACTCTATACTAAGAAAAGTTTAAAAAAAAAACCTAATACAAATTAGGATCTTCTCTATCATTTGTAATCTTATTGCTGAGAGGACTTAAAAGTTAATAATCTTTCCTCTGCTCACCTAACCAGTATGTGCCAGAGGCAGAACATGAATCAAGGCTTTCTTCCTATCCACCATAATCACTTTGCTTCTCAATTGCTAAAGAAAATATAGCTGAAGCAAATATTGCCTACACAGCTAGAGTAACTTATGAGATCACACATAACTATGTACTCTTCTAACCATGCGGCTCTGATTTCTGGCTGCGATAAGTGGCAGAAGTATACAAAGCTCTCACAGAACTTTCACTTCCCCTCTGAATTTATATCCCTTCATGGCATAGGTATGCTGGAGCCAGTTCATTCAGCTGAAAAGAGTCTATTGTTAAATGTTTATTGTGAGCATTTGCACCTAAGAAATAAGCAAGTTTATAAATCAGAACGTATTTTATTGTTTGGTGACCATATAGACAAGTAATAGAGAAAATATTAATAATCCAGATTAAAATTAAAAATATGTACTGGGTACATTTTCCCCCTTGACAGTTAGTTGATAAACAAAGTACACCCTTCTGTGGTTACATAAGGAATAGCTAGCTTTAGAGTAGAGGTATTATAGAAGTGTTTAACAGCTACCCTATAAGGGCAGCTAGGTGGTACAGTGGATTGATCACTGACCCTCTAAGTCAGGAAGAACTGAGTTCAAATTTGGCCTCAGACACTTGACACTTGCTAGTTGTGTGATACTGGGAAAGTCATTTAATCCCATTGCCTCACAAAAAGGAAAAGAAATAACTACCTATTTTTCCTCACATCCTTCCAATAACCCCATTTTGCAGGGGTACTGTAACACCTCTCCATGTCCATGGAAGAGCCAAAATAAGATAACTTTCAATATCTGGAGTGTTTCAGCACTTGATGATTAGAATGATCCTTTTATAATTTTAAGGAAAAGAAAGGCAACTGACGCTCAAATGTAACTATATAACTTTGTTATGTAGCAATAAAAGCAGTTAGATGACTCAGTGGATAGAGCACTGTACCTTACATGATAACATGAGTTTAAATCCAGCCTCGGCAACTTACTAGCTTTGTGACCTCACAAGATCTGAGTTAAGTCCATCTCAGCTCACATGAATTTTACGTGCGAAATGGGGCTAATGATATTATCTACCTTTTTGTGTTTGTTTTAAGACTGAAATGAGATCATATACATAATGCATTTTCAAACCTTAAAATACTCTATGAATTCTAGTGGTCGTTAGTAATAACTGCTGATTATAAGTTAAGGGATTCATTGAGGATATACGCCAACCTATAAAATGAACACTTGGATCTTGTATTGTGCTTATGGACTAGAGCAAGCTTTGGACCCAACCAGACACTCATCATTCAGTCAATAATTATATATTAGGTAACTTCTATGTACAAGGCCCTTTGTCAAATATCGTTGCTAGGACTACATTTTGACTGATCTGAGTAGCTCCTGATCATTGAGGTTTGTATTATTTTGTACTGAGGGACGGACAGCTACCGTTGATACCCTTTGTAAATGTGCTGTCATAAAACTTTGAATATACCATTAATGAGTAAACAAGATAAAAATACACAAATGCATTGTTACAATAACTTTTATGCTTAGACCTTACACTTTCTAATTCATCAAGTACTCTGGCTATTTTTTGTATGTGTCTGTGTGTGTCTCCCTTCTTCCCTTCTGGAGGAAGGCCCATAATTTGAACATGCTATCTCAAAAATCCTTTTTACAGGAGCGTTTAACCAATAATAGCATTAACGGATAACTAAATAGTCATCAAATAAAGAATTTATGTTTTAAAAGGCATTATTACTCATGATTTGAAATCTTTCATGAATGTTGTATCTAGGGTAGATCAAAATCACAATCTTTGTCCAATAGTCACCATTTCCTTTGTTTTTATATAATGTCAGGTGCTACAGAGACTCCCTGGTGAACTCCCATTCACAGCTGTATATTTCACTGGCACATTCTCATCCACAGCATGTGTTATTTTCAAGACGTATTTCTCATGTACCATGGTTTAGTGTTTGAGATGACCCTTCTAGAGGTTCACGCATGCATCCTCATTTTAATCCAACCCATCTAGGTCCAAGTTTTAGTGGCATCACAGGAAGTCATAAGGAACCAGACTGTGTTTTAGAAATTCAAGTTCAAGACATTACACAATCAATTAGTCAATCAAGTGCATCCTATGTGCCAAGATTTTTGCAGAGTAAAAGGAAGGGAAAGGTGAAATATAAATAAGCTCACACATGAAGTGGTGGGCTACAAGCCAGTAATAACCAATATGTGTATGTAACTGCTATGACTCAGATAAAATTGAATGAACAAATATCAGAAGTCAACTCATGTCAGCAAGCTACACTAATCTGTATGTATGAGACTTACCACTTAACCTTTATATCACATCATACTTGTTTTAGTGTGATTAACCTTAAGATTATTTTTTTGTGATTAATTCAATCCTCTTCATGTCTGTCTATTCCTTTTCTTTACATTAAATCTTTGGAGGAGGTACTAGATGATGAGGATAATGAAGATGAAGAGGAGAATGAAGAAGAATACTGAGAGGCCAGGTTAAATTTTACAACATCTATTTTGCTGTACTTCTATAAGCTTATGATTGACACCAAGGGCTTAGTCATTTTAGCCCAAGTGACACTGGGGAGACTTGTCTCTAGGCAACAAAATCAATTCACCTGTGTTTGTTTAGCTGTACATTTCAACAATCCATCTTTCAATGAAATCTCATTTTTATGAGAATCTTGTCAAATATTTTGAGTCTCAGTGGTCTGTTCTTAATGTATCAGCTAATTATAGGAACAACTCTAGAGATGAATTCATCTACCAATTTTATTGGCATATCTTACCCCACTTTTCAATCTCAATTTCTAAAAGTATAAGAAATTTTGATTCAATTCATCTGAGAGTCTTGCTAAAGATGAATGAAATTCGTCTTTGACATTTCAACGAATCACTCCCATATAATTATATGTACATAGCTGCAGCAGCAGTAGTTGCACTAGCAATAGTAGTAATAAAATCACAGTAATATTAACATTTATCCAGCATTTACTACGTGCCAAGAACTGTGTTAAAGGTTTTACAATCTATCTCATCTGACTCTCACAATAACCCTGGGAGGTAGTTGTTGCTATTATGCTAATTTTACAAATGAAGAATCAGGCAAGAAGAGGTTAAATGAATTACCCAGGGTCATGCTTTGAATTCAAATCCCCCTGACTCCAATCCCAGTGTTCTAACCACTACACCACCTCTGACATAGCTAAGGCATGATGATTGCGCCTTAAACAATACAAGTCCTCACTATGTCTACAATATCAGATACAATTTTACATACATAGATGTATGTATGTATTACATACATAGATACAATTTTACATACCATGTTATATCTACAATTTATCCTTGCTCTCTAGGGCTCATATTTCTCACTGTGAAATGGGGAAATTGAACTGGATGATCTATAGGGTCTAGCATTGAGATCTGAATAAATGTCAACTATTTATTCAAATCCCATATCTGCTATTTCCTGAGGTGGATAAAAATCACAGAATCCAGGAAAATGTTCAATAAATAATAAAAAAAAAATAATCCAGCAAGAGGTGTGATAATAGCCACCTTCCCCTTCATCTGCAAGGCCATGATGTCACAGGAGGAAATATTCCTGCACCCAGGGAAGGAACTCAACTCCAGTAGCACCATACAATTTAACACTGGGTTTTGAAAGGTCATGTCTGTTCTCATAGAGAAGAGAGAATTACTATGGGTCAAGAAATATGCCTTGTGCCTCTCCTGAATGTCTTGTATTCAGTTGCATCCCCAGACAACACAGCATAGTGTAGAGCATAGAGTGAAAGATAAAGCACTCAATAGATGAAGTCTAGGTTGACTTGAATTGATCATATCATAGCTTAAATGACCCAGTCTTTCTTGATCACAGAAAGGTGCACATTGGACTGTTGCTATTTTTTTTGTTTTCTTCCACTTTGATACCATTTCTTCAATTGGGTTGACTCTGGTACCTGCTTCACTTTCCCCTTCCCACGCCTACTAATCCTATCAATAAATACACATATATTTTTAGATACAATATGAATTTTCTTTTTATTTATTCATGTACTGACCGGTTCATAGTTTCAAAGTTTCAGCAATAGCAGTAATGACTATTAATCAGACGCCTGAGGAATAATAAAATCCCCTTTACTTGAACTAACTCTTGGACCTTACCTTTAAATGGAAAGAAATTGCAGGTCAGTCCACAGTGAGGGGCGGTTTCCATGGAACTTTAAGGACAGCCCACATAGAGTGATGGGAAAAGGGATGGAGAATACAAGATGAATAGTGTGGTACGAAGCAAAAAATACATTTCAATAAGAAAGATATTAACTGTCTAAACAAGAAAAGCCCAAAGTGGAAGTAAATAGGCCTTCCTTGCTTTGGAACTTCAGAGAGAGTCACGAGCTACATCAACTGTGTATCCTTGAATGACAAGTGTCAGCACAGCAGAGAAACCTTGCACACTGAAAATCAATACTGACTTATTTCTTCACTTGGATTGTAATTTATGGAGATTGCTTAGGTTCCAAAAGAAGGTGGGACTCAATGCAGGGAAGGACTGCTTGAAACTCGTCTGAAAAATAAAGACTTTTATGTGACAGGCAAAGGACTCTTCTACACACCTATTTTCTACAATGCTTTGGTTCTTCTCCTCCTTCTTCTTTGGCCAAGGTTTATTAAACTCATCCTCTTTCTAAAACTAACTCGCATTTTAAATAGTATTTTATTTTCCCAATTATATGTAAAACAATTTTTACCACTAATTTTGACAAGATTTTGAGTTCCATGTTTTTCTCCCTCTCTCTTTTCCTCCTCACTTCCTTGCTTCTGAAAAGGATAAGCCGTTTGGTAGCTAACAAATGCATAATCATGTAAAACTAATTTCTATTTTAATAAGAGTTGTGAAAGAAAAAACAGAACAACAAGGAAAAACACCAAACAACAAAAAGTAAATAAGAGAAAAAATATGCTTTTGATCTGCATTCAGAGCCTATCAGTTCGTTTTCTGATGTATATATATATATATATATATGTATATATATATATATACATATATATATATATATATATATATATATTTATATGTACACACACACATACACACGCACATATATTATATATACATTATATATATAATGTGTATATATATATACACATTATATATATATATATATATTTCTGCCTGCTTGTCATTTCTTATTGCACCATAGTATTCCATGACATTCCTATACCACAATTTGTTCAGCCATTCTCTAATTGATGAACATTCCTTCAATTTACAATCTTTTGCCATAATGAAAATGACTTCTAAAAATATTTTTGCAATGTAGATTGTTTTTGATTTTTCATGTTCTTTGGGGGATTTGGTAATTTAAATGGAAAGACCTTTCCCATTCATTAATATGCTCATGTGACCTGTCTGAGTCATATGGAAGCCTGAGCCAAATGAGTCCCAGTCACATGGAACCTGTGGTGAGAGGAGTTTGCTGGAAGAGTGGAACAGGAAGAGGCAGAGCTAAAACAGAGCTGAGAGGAAATTGATCAGAGTCTGATCAGAGCTAGGAAGGATGCAGGCAAGCAGGCAACTGGTAGGGTGAGTGAAATGACTTGTTTATAATTTTGTTTGAGGGACCTGGCTTGTGATTTGTTTAATGGAGCTGGTTTATGGGAAACCTAACAGGGGAAAGACTTGGGAATGGTGTTGTTCTCTACATTGTTATCGAGTATAGATTTTGTTACTATGATGGATTTGGCTGTCTGGTATCTGAATAAACGTTAAGACTCCATCTTCCATGTGGAGAGTCTGTGGTATTTCACAATTCAGAATTGTGTCGAGATATTCATGGCCACTGCAAGTGTGGTGAACATTGCATTGGTGCTACAAGCTAGTATTGGTATTGCTGAATCAAAAGGTATTCACAGTTATACAGCCCTTTGGACATAGTTCCAAATTACTCTCCAGAATGGTAGGATCAGTTCACAGCTCCACCAATAGTGCATAAGTGTCTCAATTTTCCCAAAGCCTTTCCAACATTAATTATTTTCTTTTTTTGTCATATTAACCAGTTTGATAGATATGAGGTTTTAGTTGTTTTAATTTTCATTGCACTAAGTAAAAGTGATTTATAGTACTTCTTCTTATGACTATTGTTTTATTCATCTTAAATTTGCTTGTTCAGATCCTTTGTTCATTTATCAATTGGGGAAACACTTGTATTTGTATGAATTTTGCTTAGTTCTCTATGTATTTGAGGAATGAGTCATTTATCAGAGACGTTGTAAAGATTATTTCCCAGCTTTCTGCGTTACTTTTTGTTTTTTGATTTGTAGCTATTCTCTTTTCTTTTATTATCTACATAGATAACCAAATTCCATTAGAATATAAGCTCTGGGCAGATAGAGGCTCTTTCCCTTTTTTGTACTTGTATCCTTAGCACTTCAAATTGTGCCTGGCACATAAATGCTTTCGATTAATTATTAGATTTTGTAGCATTTAGAAACAATAAAATCTCAAATGGAATACATAGTATTACCTTCACAGCCTATGCCCTTTCTGATGAGTGAAAGAAAAATGCTGCATGGACTTGTAATAACTTTTAAGAGATGCACAAAACTCATATTGCACTACATTTGTCTACAATAAGCTGAGATTCTGGTATATGATTAGTTGTTTGCTCAGTTTCTTGATTTGAGAGTCTTAGATAGGTCCCTTAGCAAGTTATGTGACTCAGTGATGGGTAACTGTCTGAGGTAACCAAGGATAATAAGTTTTACAAGCTTAGCATGTCTATGCAACAAGTTTAAAACTGATCTTAAAACTGCTACACAGAACTAACTCTCTTCATCAACAAGAACTCTCATTGGAGAAACATGCATGGAGTTTTGTACTTCAGTTTCTCATTTGTTCTCTTCCATGAGTATAAGCTGTATTTTACCTGATGTAATATATAAGCAGCCAGGCTAGTCTTCTCTCTCAGTAAACCAATGGCTTTATCAATGGATGCTGTAAATAACATTCTTGTATGTTTGTTACTATTCCATTCACTTTGATGAAAAAAGTGTTCCATTCTTCTGGTGTATCTCAGTCTTACTGAAAATTTTCACAAGCTTTCCACACTTCTATCTCTTCCATTTGCTCCACTCACTTAAAGAGAAGGCTAACAAGCATAACTTTTCCAGAGCCACCTTTCTCACTGATAACTGTCACATCAGTAGTACAAATCATTTCTGGGACAGGCACCTCATTCTGTTCCAATTGTACTTGGTTTGGCATTTCAAAATCAATTTCATTTTTATCAGAATGAAAAACTTGGTTACTGTGGCCCTGCATGAGCATCATTTTCTAATTTTTCTTCCTAAGGTTTACTGGTATTTGTGCAATCATCTCCTTCCACACATGCTTAGATTTCCTGCTCTCCATAGATGCAAGAAGTTTGATATCTATTTAAAATTCCATGATGGCAATATCATAAAGTCATGTAGCAAAGAAGCAATATCTTTCAGATTCATAAAGATTATTAAGAAAGATACACTCTTTTCAATTGTCACTATCTCAATATTTTTAATAACTTCAGAAACGATAGAACATCTTGAAATGATATCTTTCCAGAGAGTTTAATTCACCTTCTTCAACATAAGTGTGCCCATATGTGAGGCCAAGCAAAGTAGTATCTTTCACTGTTTTTGTCTTAGTATAATGAAGAAGTATAATACCTCTGCTTGAATGTGATTAAGGAAAATCTTCCTCACCCATTGATAGACCTGCGAATTAAGAGAAGCTTGATTAGGGGAGTTGTTTTGAAGGATGTTCCCAAGTACTTTTTGTTTTTTCTATTGAGGCACTGGGTCAGAAGGTCATGCCCTTTGACTCTGAAAAGTGTATAAATACTCTGAGGGTTAGGTTTTACTTTAGGACTTAGTTTTTGGAAGAAGTTTTGTGTGCCAGATGAGACTCTGGGAAGATGATAAGGAGTTCCCCAGCCTTCAAAACCCAGATGTTGATGCCTCCCTCTCTGGTAAAGATGTATGTATGTAAATAGGCAGGCCGTTTGGAAGCACTGTATGCTGATTTTTGATTTCTCTGAAATGTTTATTTTCTCTGGTACCTATGCTTGATTAAAGTAATTGTAAACCCCTCAAAAGCTGTCTTTCCTTTTAGAGATGCAGATCAAAGAACCTGTGGCAGCAGGCTCCCCTGTGTGTGGTGGAGTGATTACTATTATAACATCCACCCTATATATCTTTTCAGTTTATTATATGTCACTAATGCCTTCTCCAAATTATTCATTATTTGGAAAAGAAATTCATACTGATAAAATGCAAGCCAAGTTGCTTTAAACCTAATAAGCTTCTGTTCTCTGTAGGTTATTTTTACCAAAGTCAGCTTTCCATGGACAACTACTTAGGATCTCTTCTAAGACTTTGAACAAGCTCTCAGGATGTTCTAGTTTCAGAAAACCATGAAAATGTTGAGGCAGAAGGATTGGAAAGAATTCCACTGTTTTTGGAAACTTCAAAGTTCTCATTCTTTGTAAAGCAATTAGATTTTTATTCAATAAACTGTTTTTTCTCCTGTGAAGAATTTCCATTTTTCCCCTCCGAGGATGCATCACCCTTTTTTAAAATATCTGATTGCTTTTTGAAGATTTCCAAAGTTCACGTTGTGAAAACTTGATCTTTCATATCCCCACTTTAAAAAGTTCTATCTAAAATCATCTTGAAATTCACGGGCCAAAAGAAAACGTGTACAAATATATCTTTTATTGAATAATAAGTCTGTTTGTAAAAAGGAAGATGAAAATCCAAGAATGAAGTACCAGGATTCCATAAGTTTTACTATTACTTCAACTCTCCACCAAGAACCAACAAATGGAAGCTATCTAAAGACTTTTTAATGTTTCAATCTTCAGTTGCAACCATCCCTGCAACATCAGAAGATCCCCCATTGTCAAGGTAGTGAAAGTGAAGAATACAAGCTGCACCAAGCCTGTGGTGGCTTTCTTTCCCATTTTGATTGCATTGACATTGTTTGTGCAATACCTTTTCAATCTAATATAATCAAAATTGCCTCTTTTACATTTGATAATGATCTCTATCTCTTATTTGGTCATGAATTCTTTCCTTCTCCATAGATCTGATGGGTAAACTATTCTTCTTCTAATTTGTTTATGACATCACGCTTTATATCTGAAACATGTAACCATTTGGCATTATTTTGGTAGATTCTGAGCTAAGTCTAGTTTGTATTCTATTTTATCCAGTTTTCTCAGTAGTTTTTGTCAAATAGTGAGTTCTTTATCCCAGAGGTTGGAGTCTGGGTTTATCAAACACTAGGTTATGATGGTCATTCACTACTTGTGTCTTAGGTACCTAGTCTCTTTCACTAATACACCTATAATGGTCTATATATTTATTTATTTCTATTTCTTAGTTTGTATGAGATAGTTCTAGTGACTTTCTTTATAACACAGTTAGGGATTCAATATTTCTAGGCAACCTTCCTCTGCATTTTAAAAAGTAATTCCCTTGATATTCTTGTTTTTCCAGATGAATTTTATTATTTTTTCTAGCTCTATCAAAAAATTTTTGTATTCTTTTTTAAATATGTTATTAACCTGAATTATTGTAAGCGAATTAAAAGTACTTTTGAGGGAAAGAAATGCAATCCAGATGCTAACATTCTCATGTTTTTCCTGGAAGAGTATGTAAGCTACATTTTGCAAGATTTTTGTGATACCTTTGATTTAAAATTGTACCCATGTCCATTGGGTCAGAAGCCAAGATCTAAATGCTACATAGTTTGAGGAATTTTTGAAAATTAAAAATATAGTAGAAGAAAATTTGGAACTCAGAAACTTGTGGAACTGAATGTTGTAAACTCAAAATAAATAAATATTTTTAAATGAAAAATATAATAACAAATGAATTTCTCCTTCACTTAACAAGTATGTCTTTAATGTGGAAATAATATAATACCCATGAGACCTTGGGCAAGTCAATAAATTTCTCTAGGTCACAATTTTCTCATCTGTAAAATTAGTGGGCTAGACAAGATAGTCTTTAAAATGTCTTCCCCTGCCCAAAAATTTCTAAATATGAGATCCAATGACTTACTTTGTGGAAGATGATTATCTGTGTATTGTGAAAAGATAATGAGCTACAAAATGTAAGGAATTTAAAACCTAGTGTAGAATCACTCTTTTGAATGGATAGATTGCAGCTCCAAATTGTACCTTGTTGATTTTCTGTGTGCATATATGTGTGAAGTACTCCAATAATTATGAGATATTATTTAAGGCATTTGATTATAACTTTTGGACATCTTCCACACCAGATGCTTCTATTTGATGAGATGCACATTATGAATGTTTTGTAGTCTCTTTTTATTATTATTTAATTAATGTTCTCACTGGGATGAAAACAAAATAAACATTAGCAAGTGACCTGTTATACTGAGTGATAATTCTCTATTTCTTCCTAAGAATCCTTTACTTTATTTTTTCCTCTCATTCTTTGATGTAGTTGAAATCTACTTCCATGGATTTTGTGTTGTGTGGTCTGAAAACAGACTCTACATTTTATGAAGTGCTTAGTGATTTTGACTTGTGATTGATACCTTGAATTGCAGCAGGGGAATTGCTTCTCCATTACACTCTTACCTCTCTTCTTGAGCAATCAGAAATAAGCACTCACATTATGCCCAGCCAGAAAAAAAAATCTAGGGAAGAATTAGGCAATTAATGAGTGGCTTTAAGGAATAAAGAGTGAAAATCTGGACGATTTTCAAAATTAAAACAATAACCATAGCAACATCTTTTTCTATTTTACCTTGCTTTTCTCTGGTCTTTTTAAAAATTACCCCCAAAACTAGTATACTGCAGCTCCTGGGAAGATGGAACTTATGCTTGGGAATTTTTTTCAAAGATGAAATGAGCCTCATTTGGTTTCTAAACTCATAATTGCTGAGAATGAGAGCTATATGCTCTGGCCAAATTACAGTAAAGGCAGCTTTTTGGTCACTTTCTACCAATGATCATTAAACGACAATAACATAACAATTCATAATTCTTTCACAAGGAAATAGAGGTCTTAGCATTTTTTTGTTTCTCTCTCAGAAGTTAATGTGCTGTTCGGCCTCCATCAAGTGAGATAAAAATTAAGAACAATTGCAATTATTCAATTATTTTATTTCCAGTAGATCAAAGTTGTGTGTATGTGTGAGTACACACACACACACACACACACACATCTAAATATATTGCAGATATGTAGATATATGTATGCACACATTATATTCATATATTTTATATACATACATATCTATCTATCTATATCTGTGTGTGTGTGTATTATAGTTAGAAGGAGAGTGTATAGATATTTATTTTCCTCTCAAGCATCATGTTTAGCATTCTTTTAGGGGATCAACTACCCTACGTTCTGCAGATGATTCATATGCAGCTTTGTCAAATTATTCATTTATTTTCTTTTCCAATTCTAGGGTCTACCTATCACTCTAAGAATTTGGGAGGTAAAAAAAATAAGAGTTCTAGATCCATCTATATATCTCTCTACACAACTCTATCTAATATTTTTTTTCAGTAAAGGAGATGGAAAAAAAACAAGTATTGGAAAGGAATTAATATTTTACCCTTTTATTATACTAGTTCCTTATTTTTTTTCTTTTTGGTAGATGGCTATACCAGACTGGATTGTTGAAAGATGTGGAATTGGGCCAAAAATTATATCACCAATAATGTGACTTTTGCCAACCCAAACTACATTTCACATGAAATCACAAAATTCTTTATCATAGACCACTCTAATTTTAACCTCAAGTGCCACCTTTTATATGAAACCTTTATTTTACATGAAACTCCAGCTGCTAGTGACAGTCCGCCCCCCCAGTTTTTAACCAGAAAACTCTCTATCTCTCTACTCCAAAATGTATGATGTTAAAATCACTCAGCATTTTGACAAAACATTTCTTTTTATACAAACTTCAAAGTTTCCCAAGTACAGGAGTATCCACCCACATCTCTCATATAATGACACTGCTTAAAGCCACACCTGTCAGGGAAAACTACCTCAGTGAAGTTCAAGAGGTACATGAGTGTTTATTGCTAAGTTAGGGAAGTCTGTGAAGTCTAAACTGAATTGCAACACTCCCATGAGGATTTCCCTTTGTTTCTAATTTCTAATTTATTTTTAATCTCCTGGGTGTATTCAATCAACCTTCTAAGAAGTACATTATGGATGGTTTCTTTACTAATAAATTCATCAATCTAATGAGATATAGATTATCCTCATTATACATTCCTATCTCATTCTTCTTTGTTTCTTCCTCTCGCTAAAATTGTACCCCTGTTGAAAAATTGCAATTCAATCTTAATTAATTTTCATTTAAAATTTTTAAATGTAAAATTTTAAAGTTTAATCAATAATAAAATGCACTCTTCTTCCCCCAAATAGATACCTACCTTACTATAAGTGACTGTATGATTTTAAGTCTATTCAGAATCTAGTTTATTTCAGAGGAAATTCCAATATCTTATAGACTGAAAAAAGTTATAACTGAAATGAAAGGACTTAAGAGCTAGCTATGCACATAATAATAAACAAGGACAAAAATAGTTGATATTTGGAGATAACCTGTAACACCCTTTAAGGTTTGCCTGTATATATACATATATACATACATACATACGTGTGTGTGTATACACACACATATATAAACACACATATGTATACACATACACATATATACAAATGTATATTAATATACGTATGCATATTCCATACACTTACATGCATATTATGTATACTAATATCCTATGTATAAAAATATCGTTATAATTATATATAGTCATATGCATGTATATGTGTGTATATTTGTATATGTATATGTGTGTGTGTATATATCTCCATATTATTTTTGCATGTGTGTATACACACAAAAATACAGATGTATTTTGGTAAGGGGCTCCTATCATTAATCGCCCAACTAAACTACTGTAGCTCTTATCAACACATTTGGAGTTTTGTGGCATCAGAAAGTTAGGACTGGGTCCCATGAACCCTGTCCTCTGAGGAAAATCAAATAAATGTTTTTGAGGGCAAAGAATGTGGGAATAGCATGCTCTCCCTACAACAGGTGTGTCCCACAGCTTCCTGGAGGATGAAACACTAATTCTGACATTTAACTCAGGGAAATTATGGGCCAAAAGAAATGAAGAAAATTATCCTTATCAGGTTAGAAACCCTATGTCTGGTTCTCTTAACTATAAGGTATACTTTTGCACACCTATGGGAAGTTATTCAGAAAATTCTAAGCCAAACATTAATGGGTGATATTTAGGAGGAAGGCTGTTCCATCATAACTTATCCTCCTAGAAGATCTAAACTGGTGAGGGGGCAGAGCCAAGTTGGCAGGAGAGAAGCCAGGATGTTATCTGAGCTCTCCCCAGCTTCCCTCAGATACAACATGAAATCAAGCCTCTGAAAGAATTCTGGAGTGACAGAATTCACAAAAAGACAGATTGAAGCAATTTTCCAGTACAAGATAACTTAGAAGGATTTCAGGAAAGGTCTATTCCACTTGGGTAAAAGTGGAGTGAAGCCTAGTGCAGATGGCATCGAAATGGCCAGCAGGATGCTCTTAGCCACAGCACAGATTAGCAGCCAAAGCCCTGAGGTTCTGGCTCAGCAGGCCATCTATGAGACCACTGGCCCAAGCACAATAGGCAAACTACCAGTTCTGGAACCCAGGACACAACAGGCACAACTAGTCTGGACCACCTTAATGTGGTGGGCAAGTCATCAGCCCCAGAGGCCCAGGAACAGAAAAAGTGACAAAGTCCCTGGCCCTTTGTGCAAGAATCTTGCTATTGTACTTAAGGAAGAGAACTCAACTCAAAAAAGGAGCCCTAACCGTAGAAATCTACTACAGCAAAAGAGAGAGAGAGAGAGGAGGAGAGAAAGAGAGACAGAAAGAGACAGAGACAGAGAGAGACAGAGAAAAACAGAGAAAGAGAGAGACAGAGAGATAGAGAGAGATAGAAAGAGAACAAAACACAAACCCAGAAGAGAGCAACAATTTCAAAATGCTCACTTGCAATGTCTCAAAATGGAATATAAATTGGTCTCAAGGTGAAAAATTTCTCTTGCCAGAGTTCAAAAATAAATTTAAAAAATCAAGTCAAATATGCAGAAAAAAGTAAATGGGAATTATGCAAGAGAATTACGAAAAAAAAGTCAACAACTTAGAAAAGGAAGCACAAAAATTGACTGAAGAAAATAACTTAAAAAACAGAATCAGTCAAATTGGGAGAAAAATAACCACTGAAGAAAACACCTCCTTTGAAAGTATAATTGGCCAAATGGAAAATGAGGTACAAAAGCTGGCTGAAGAAAACAATTTCTTAAAAATTAGGGTGGATTAAGTCAAAGCCAATGACTTTCTATGAGACACCAAGGATCAATCAAACAAAATCAAAAGAATGAAAAAAAAAGATTAAAATGTAAAATATTTCATGAAAAAAAATTACTGACCTAGAAAATAGATTTAGGGTAAATAATTTAAAAATTTGTTTTGGGGGTGGGAGGGTGGAGCCAAGATGGTGAAGTAGAAAGATGGACCTGTAGAAGTTCCCCCACAAAGACCATAAAACACCTGTAAAAATGACTAAACAAATTCTAGAGTAGCAGAAGCCACAAAACAACAGAGTGAAAGAGATTTCCATCCTAAGACAGCCTGGAAGGCTGACAGGAAAGGTCTATCACAATAGATGCAGAGCAGAGTGCTTGGACCATGCATCATGGCAGGGACAGCACAAAGAAAAGGCTTCAGGGAGCCACCAGCAGCAAGAGTTTTAAGATTGCTTAACCCAAAAAACGCCGAAGATAGCATCAAAGGTTAGTAAGAAAGCTCCTTCATAGGAATGAAGCCAAGATGGCAGAGTGAGAGCAATGACTCAAATAAGCTCTTGAACTAACTCCTTTGGATATCTCTGAAAGGAGAATCTGACCAAATTTTGGAGGTGCAGAATTCAGGGAGAGACAGACTGTGACGGATTCAGAGCCCAGGTTAGACAGGAAGGTCCACAGGAAGGATCTGTTCCATGGGGGTGAGCCCAGAGCACACAGTGCATTGCATCCAGTGCAGTGGATCAGAAGGGGCCTGGAAAACCCAAGCAGGCGGAACTGGCAGAACAGCACCCAAGGGCCAGAGCTGTTGAGCACCAGATATCAGCACAGCAACTCCTGAGACTTTCAGCCAGAAGATTAAACATCAGTAAGTCACCCACTTGAACTTCCAGGAGCCAGGATGGAGTGATCAGTAAATGCTCTCTCCTCTTGCCTTGATGACCCTGAAAGAATCATAAAATATTTCCCCATAAAAATCCTGGATCAGTGGAATCATCAAAAGGGGCCAATAGTATCATAACAAGTGAGGCTAGGAAAATAGCTAAGGGGGATTCCTCCTACTGTGCTAGAGGAAAACTGGAAGGACAGAGGACCCAGGGCAGAGAAAACTCGCACTAGGACCCAGGCAAGCCTCAGCACCAGGAGAGGAGCCCAGGAGGGATGGGAACACAAATTAGCATCTAGGCTTGCCTCAGTACTCTAGGGTAATCAGAAAGAAAATAGGGAAGCTGGGATCACCATCCCCTGAGCTTGCCTTTGCCTCAGTTTAGCTGAGGAGATCTCCTGTGACCAGACCACTCCTCCCCCACACTTAGAAAGCTAACCCCAGGACTGATTGGGGAAACACAAAACAAAAACCTTCTTTTAGCTTTTTCACACATCAGCTCAGCACAAAGCTCTTTAGCTTCTGACTGAAAGAACCAGGAGCCACAACACTCAATCAACATCATGAACAAGAAAAAGCAGATGAAGGATGAAAAAACCATAGAATCTTTCTATGGGATTAAGGACCAAAACACAAACACCAAAGAGGTCAGAGCTGAGACTGTACTTCCAACTGAAACTTCAGAAGGGACTATGAACTGCTCGCAAGCACAAGCAGCTCTCTTGGAACAGCTGAAGAAGGAAATAGAAGAAAAACTGGCCAAT
>CM053769.1:172489811-172512430 GCA_028658325.1 Potorous gilbertii | reverse complement strand
TTTTCTAGAGCTGGATAAAATAATATCAAAATTCATTTGGAAGAACAAAAGGTCCAGAAAATCGAAGGGACTAATGAAAAAAATGCTTGGGAAGGTGGCCTAGCGCTACCAGACCTCAAATTGTACTATAAAGCAGCAATTATCAAAACCACTTGGTATTGGCTAAGAAAGAGAGAGGTAGAGAAGAGGAATATACTTGGCACTCAAGACACAGTAGGCAAGGAATATAGCAACTTCCTGTTTGACAACCCTAAGGACCCCAGCTTCTGGGATAAGAACTCACATAATAACTTGACAAAAATTTCTGGGAAAACTGGCTAACAGTGTGGCAGAAATTAGGCATAGACCCATGCCTGACACCATACACAAGAATAAAGTCCAAATGGGTACATGATTTAAGTATAAAAATTGATACTATGAATAAACTGGAGGAGCAAGGAATAGTGTATTGATCTGATTTATGGAGAAGGGAAGAATTTTTTACTAAAGAAGTGATAGAAAGCATAATGAAATGCAAGATGGATAATTTTGATTACATTAAACTGAAAAGTTTTTGCAAAACCAAACCCAATGCAACCAAAATTCGGAGGGATGTAGTAAATTGGGAAAGAATTTTTACAGATAATATCGGGGATAAAGACCTCATTCTAGAAATTTCTAGAATATATAGAGAATTGACTCAAATATGTAACTATACAAGTCATTCCCAAATTGCTAAATGGTCAAAGGATATGAACAGGCAATTTTCAGAGGAAGAAGTTAAACATGTCTATAATCATATGAAAAAATGATCTAAATCACTACTGATAAGAGAGATGCAAATCAAAACAGCTCTGAGGCATCACATCACACCTATCAGATTGGTAAAATGACAGAACAAGAAAATGATAAATGCTGGAGAGGATGTGGGAGAGTTGGAACACTAATTCATTGTTGGTGGAGCTGTGAGCTCATCCAACCATTCTGGAGAACTGTTTGGAACTATGCTCAAGTGCTACAAAAACATGCATAGCCTTTGACGCAGCAATATCACTACCAGAACAGTAGCCCCAAGAGTTCATAAAAATGGGAAAGGGTCCCACATGTACAAAAATGTTTATAGCAGCACTCTTTGTAGTTGCCAAAAACTGGAAGTCAAGGGGATGCCCATCAATTGGGGAATGGCTGAATAAATTATGGTATATGAACGTAATGGAGTACTATTTCTCCATAAGAAATGATGAACAAGAAGACTTCAGGGAGGCATGGAAGGATTTATATGATCCTATGCTGACTGAAAGGAGCAGAACCAGGAGAACTTTGTGCACAGCAATGACCACAGTATGCAAAAGTTTTTTCTGGTAGACTTGGAATTTTGTAATAACGCAAAAATTTATTAAAAATAAAATCCCAATGGTGGTTTTCTAAGGCAAATTGCTTTCCACACTCAGAGAATGAAATATGGAATTCATTCACAGAATGTAGCAGATCATGTTTGTGTATGTGTGTGTTTTAGTGTATTATGTTTTCATGTGTTATATGATTTCTTCCATTTATTTTAGTTCAACTACATAGCATAACTATAGTGAAAATGTACTCAATAGGAAAGTATATGTAGAACCTATACAGAATTGTATCCTGTTGTGGGGATGGAGGGAGGTAGTGGGGGGTAGGTGTGGGGGGAGAAAATATTAATTTTATGGTAGTGATTGTGAATCATTAAGAAAAATAATAATAAAATTTAAAAAAAATGTACCACAAACCAGCTGGTTATAATGGAGGAATTAAATAATTTGGGAAATAGATCATGCCCTTAGTATAGACATATTTTATTGTAATATTACCCAATATGTCATGAAGCATGGCATTTTCATGGTCTTTTCATGTCCTCAACAGTCTGGAGCTAACATTTCCTTTTGTTCTTTTCTCTGCAGTCTGAAAACGATTATCCTTGCTGAAGAAAACGTAAGACCAGAAGAGCTCTCCTGGTTCTCATGTTCGTTTTAATTCTTCTATGCAACATGACTAATGTGAAAATGTGTGTTTAATAGGAATGTATGTGTAGAACCCACATAAAATTGTATGCTATCTTAAGGAGGGAGAAGGTGGGAGGACAGAAAATTTGGAACTTATGGAAGTGATTCATGAAAAGTGAAAACAAATAAAATTTTGGGGAGGGGAGGGGAGGAAGAATGTTGACCTGAAAATAAAATTGAATTTTAAAAAACAAAAAAAAATTGTAGAAATGAATATGTTTTCCAATAGTTAACATTTTTGAGAAGGTGCAGAATTTTCTAAAGTGAAAGAATTCAAGCAGATTTGTAAGACCAATACTCAATATTAGCCTTCTTGATGAATAAAACCTCGTTAACTTGTCTCAAAATAAAAAAAATAAAATAAAGCTCCTTCACCCTGGAGAAAGGAGCATGGTCTGGACCACCAGCAGTAGCCACTGTATCCATTTTTGGAGTCCTCTGCCTAAAGCCCCTGGGGCAATTGAGTGGCTGATCTGAATCTCAGCCCTGAGTGGCAACACTGGGAGCCCTCCACCTAAAGGCCCTGGGGGAATTGAGCAGCTGATGTGAATCTCAGTCCTGAGCTCAGCCTTGGGGTAAGGAGGACCATGGTGTGGTGGAGCCGGATGGAGTTATGAAGAGGGAATTCTACTCCCAGATTCTAGGCAGAAAGGTTTTTGGTTGCTCCCCGACCAGTGCACAGGCCAGGAGAGGAGTAAACTCCTGTCCCTTGATTGGGCCACCTTTGAGGAACTGAGAACTTATAGGTCCCCAAATTATACCCACCTCTTGACAAAGGACTCAAAAGTCAAGTAACTGTCTGGGAAAATATCCCAAAAAGGGAACCAAATAAGACCATAGAAGGATCCTTTCTTTGTGAGCAAATATTTTCTTCCATCTTTCAGAGGAAGAAGAACAATTTAGGTCTTCATAGGAAGACCTGAAAATCAAGCCTTTTGAATGTAAAACCTCCAAAATAAATACACGATGGTCATAGGCAATGGAAAAGCTCGAAAGGTATTTTGCAAATCAAGTAAGAGAGATGGAGGAAAAGTTGGGAAGAGAAATGAAAGAGATGCAAGAAAATCATGAAAAGCAAGGCAACAACATGCTAAAAGATGCCAAAAAATGCTGAAGAAATAAACATCTTTAAAAATACACTAACTCAATTAGTAAAAGGAGCCCAAAACATCAGTGAGGAGAAGAATGCTTTAAAGAGCAGAATTAGCCAAATGGAAAAGGAGGTTCAAAACTCACTGAAGAAAACAGTTCTTTAAAAATTAGAATGGAGCAGGTGGAAACTAACGACTTCATGAGAAAGCAAGAAATTGCAAAACAAAACCAAAAGAATGAAAAAATAAGAGATAATGTAAAATATCTCATTGGAAAAACAACTGACCTGGAAAATAGATACAAGAGAGACAATTAAAAAATTATGAAACTACTGAAAGCCATGGTCAGAAAAAGAGCCTAGACATCATCTTTCATGAAATCATCAAGGAAAACTGCCCTGATATTCTACAACCAGAGGGCAAAATAAATATTGAAAGAATCCAAAAATCACCTCCTGAAAGAGATACAAAAGGAGAAACTGCTGGGAATATTGTTGCCAAATTCCATAGTTCCCAGGTCAAGGAGAAAATATTGCAAGCAGCTAGAAAGAAACAGTTCAAGTACTGTGGAAATGCAGACACAATAACATAAGATCTAGCAACTTCTACATAAAGGGATTGAAGGGTGTGGAATATGATATTCCAGAAGTCAAAGGAACTAGGATAAAAACCAAGAATCACCTACCCAGAAAAACTGAGTGTAATACTTCAAGGGAAAAAAAATCATCATTCAATAAAATAGAGGAATTTCAAGCATTCTTCAGGAAAAACCAGAATTGAATAGAAAATTTGATTTTCAAACACAAGAATCAGGAGAAGAATGAAAAGGTAAACAGGAAAGAGAAATCTTAAGGGACTTTCTGGAGTTGAACTGTTTATACTCCTACATGGAAAGATAATATTTGTAACTCTTTAGACTTTTCTCAATATTTGGGTAGTTGAAGGGATTACACACACACACATACATACACACACATGTATATACATATAATATATATATACATAAAATATCTGTATCTATCTATCTATCTATATATATATAGACTGAGAACACAGTGTGAGTTCAATAAGAAGGGATGATATCTAAATGAATAAAATTAATGAGTAAGAGAGGAATATATTGGGAGGAAAATGGGACAAATGGAATGTGGCAAATTATCTCCCATAAAAGAGGCAAGAAAAAGCTTTTGTAACAGAGGAGTAAAGAAAGGAGGTGAGAGGGAAAAAGCGAAGCTTGCTCTCTTCATGTGTGGGTTAAGGAGGGAATAACATGCTCACTCAATTTGGTATGAAAATCTATCTTACACCACAGGAAAGTAGGGAGAAGGGGACAAATATGTGTGTGGGATGATAGAAAGGAGGGCAAATGGGAGGAAGGAGTAATTAGAAGTAAGCACTTTTGGGGAGGATAAGGTCAAAAGAGAGAATATAATAAATGGAATCCAGGATAGGAAGGAGGGAAATATAGTTAGTGTTACACAACATGATTATTATGGATGTGTTTTGCAAAACTACACATATATAGCCTATATCGAATTGCTCACCTTCTCAATGGGATTGGTGGTGAAGGAGGAAGGGAGAAAAGTTGGAACTCAAAGTTTTAGGAATGAATGTTGAAAGCTGTTTTTGCATACAACTAGGAAATAAGAAATACAGGTAATGGGCTATAGAAATCTATCTTGCTCTTCAAGAATAGAGAGAAGATGGGGACAAGGGAAGGGAGGGGTGTGATAGAAGGAAGGGCATATTGAGGGAATGGGAAAGCAGAATGCAAGATATTATGGGTGGGGGGAGGGGAAAGATGGGGAAAAATTTGAAACTCAAAATTTTGTGGAAATGAATGTTGAAAACTTAAAATTAATTAATTAATTAAAAAACAAGAAAGCTTTCTCTATACTTACAGGCTGATCCAATCCCTGACTTGACTGATATTTCAGCATAGATCTCTAGCTCATCTAACCAAATAGCTCCTAGGGACTCACCCTAACACTTTTCCTTGAGTCCTTATTATCAATACCTTCCTCAGGAATCCTTGAGCCTAAACTGGCTGTGCTTCCCCTTTCCTAGGCATAGTTGACCAACAAGTAAATAAATCTCTCTGCAAGGTGGGCAGGTACATATATACGTGGATACATGTGTATGTACGTATATGTGTATGTATATATACATCCTGTATATGTGCATATACATGTATATATGTATGCGTATACATGCATATACACATGCATATTCATATACACATATAAATGTACACACGTGCACACATAAATATATGTACACCATATATATGTATATGCATGTGTGTGTGTGTGTGTGTGTGTGTGTGTGTGTGTATTCTGTTACTACTGGGACAAAAATAAAAATGATCTTTCTTTTTTTTGCTATATTTATACACTTTTCATTAGTGGGCACATTTGTTTTGCCAGTAGAGATAAATGTTTGTTTCCTTCCTTGGTGCTAAACAAATATTTGCTTTGGTGCAGAAGAGATGGCCAAATGACTCTGCAAACACCAGTTGGGGTCCATCTGGTGGGAACTGAACAAAAAGCATTTGTATCATTAGAAGAGCACAAACAGAAAAAAAAAGAAAAATAAGCTGCAAAACTCAGTGTAAAGTATACAGTTCAGACTTGTTAGTGGCAGAAATAAGTATTTAACACTTTCCAGAGGAAGCAGAGAATATGTGTCTTATAAATTAAATTTGTTTCCTCAAACTACTACTAGAAAACAGAGAGATGAATTTCAGGTGAGTCTTTGGGACATATAAATCTCACAGTTTTCATTGTTAACTTTTCACCTGTCCTTTATCACACAAATTCAGCCTGTGAATTTTATCACCTAAACTAAGTTGAAGTGCTGAAGAGATATTTTTTTGGCTATTCTGTAGTCTGTCCATGTATATAAAATAATCATTTAGTCTGTCATTACTGATCTATAAAGCAGAGTTGAAGTTTGGAAGCTTAGAATGCAAAACTATTGAACGATCAAGGAAATCACAAGATTAGTTAATACATGATCAGATCAACAGAAGTCTTTAAGAAACTTTAGAGGAACTAGCCCAGATTCTTCTAAATTGTAGGTATTTTTAATGGTATTCAAGAAATTTCCTTCCTAGTTTTTTGTGTTATGGATGGATATTTTCTATCAAGGAACAAGTTTGAACAATCTTGCTTCTTAAACCAGGGTAACAACAAATATATGAAAATTCAAACATTTTACAACTAGAATTTTGGTTGATGGTCTTAGTCTGATCCTTTTGGATATGATAAAATTTAAACTTCCATCAATAATATCATTTTCTAAATCAAGGGATGGCTCAATGACACCTAAGACCTGCAAAAAAGAAAGAGTATTTCTCCACATCATAAATTTGGGGATGGTGACACAGTAGAGTGTATAGAAGAAGATTACAATGTACAACAGAAAAAAACTTGGTTTCTCTTAACTTGAGTGTCATTCCTTAAGCACAATAACTCCCGACCCAATTTTAAGAGCTATCAGCCATTTTGCAAGATGCCCCAGTGAATCCCCAGAAAAGATACTTCAAAAGCTTCTACTATAATAACCCATTACTAGGGATGTTAATCCCCAATCAGTTTTGTTTTTGTATTATGCTGAGGAAGCAGATACTGAAGAGGAGTTACACTGTAATTCCCATGACGGTTCATGGGCCCACATCTTTTTGTGTATAGTGGGGGAAAAGTGTTTTATACCTAAGTTCTCTTCCTGATAATGATGGTAATTAACGACAACAACAAAGGCAATAATAATAGCAGTTAACTGTTCTATAACACTCTGGTTTGCCAAGTATTTCACATGAATTATCTCTTCTAGTCCACTATGTTAAGCCAAGTTCACTCAATAGATCTTATGTCTAACATTTTTCAAATTCTGTCCGCTTAAATAATTTAACCTTTGAGACTCAATTTGCCTATCTGTAAATGATATTTGGACTATATCACCTTGAATTTCTACCTCCAAATTTGATGTAAATATTATGAATATGTTTAGACTAAAAACATAGAATGTTTTCTTTCTTTTATCTTTTGCAAATTGAAAAATACAATTCGCATTGTTAATCCTCCATTACCTCTTTCTTATTAACCAAGTATACGGTTTTTCAGAGCAGAGACTGTTTAATTCTGTCTTTATATCTTCAGAATATTGCATAATAGGTACAATGAATCCTTCTTCTTTAATGGAGTCTCTTTATTTGGAATGGCTTGACTTAAAGTTCTAATAATTCAGGTCAAATACCTACCCAATGTAACTGACTATGAAAATAGCCAAGTAGTTTCAGGGGAAAAATTCATTTCACATTTTATGTCCTCTCTCTACTATTAAGGAAACTCCACTCCATCTGTTTTGCTTTGTTTAATCATTCTCAACTTATTTTCTAGCTCTTTGATAGAGTTCTAAATTTTCTTCAGCTGGATTGGAATCTCCTTAAAGGCAGGAATCACGTCTTCTGCTTCCTTTATGTTCTGTAGAATAGCAAAAGTAACTCTGGTTACACAAAAACAGTACCACAAAAACCAATGAAATAAACAAAGGGCTTCAAACTGTACTAGATCATAGTTTATTATGTACATGAACATTCACTAATTTTCTGGACACTATGAAACATCTGACTCTCATACATCTTTTCACCAGACCACTCAAAAATGGGGATAATTATTATGGCAAAGTTTAAAACAATGTTTATTCCTTTTCAGCCGCTAGAAAGAAAATAACCTTCTGACTCATCACACAGTTAATGTTTATTTCCTATCTTGTGGGATTTATAAGGAAAACAGATTAGCTCATTATTTTAGGTGCTGCGATTACTTTATTTTGTCAAGAGTTATAAAGCATGTATCCCTTTTATAATTCCTTAATATATGATATTTTGCCACAATGGCTCTGTTGATAAATAAGATATCTGCATACCAATTGCATTAATCAACATCAGGCCTTCAAGATCTCTGTTTATAATGCTCCAATTTTCCATTTCACATTTAAAAGTTATTACCAATTTTATTAGTTCCATTTTAGATACTAGTGCCCACTCAATTTCTAAAGTATATTATCTTTGTGGTTTATAAGTATTTAGTTTAAGTTCCCAATGGAGGTGTTATCTTTAGAAAGCACTACCTAACATATGTGTTTGTGTGTGTCTGCGTGTGTGTGGAGGGGGGAGGGAGAGTTGAAATTTGTACTATGTGCCAAGCACCAAGCACTTTACAATTATTATTTCATTTGATCCTGACAACAACAACCCAGGGAGCTACATTCTATTCTTATCCCTATTTAATATTTAAAGAAGCTGAGGCAGAGAAAGGTTAAGTGACTTGCCTAGTTTCAAACAATTATAAGTAACTGTGGTCAGAAAACACAATTTTCCGGGGAAAGAATCCTTACTTCAATAAAAACACTAGCAAATATGATAAAATACTTTGCAAAAATTCAGAAAGTTGCTAAATTGTTAATTTCTTGTAAACTTTCATCACATGTGCTAAACACAGCTACATTTTTCCTTTGTAAGATACATAGAACACCACAATGTGATATGTGTATATATAATATGTATACACATGTGTGTCTATATACACATATGTGTCTTGTATACATGTATATGTGTATATACACACATGTATTTGCATGTATACATGTGTATGCATGTATGTATATATACACACATGAAATTGCAGTATGCAATTCTGGATATCCCCTGTGGTTTGATAATTTAATGAAATGTAGCTGAAACATGTCTATGAAATGGAGTCTTAATATATTTACATATATGCATGAGATACATGGACATACATGTACACACATACGTGTGTACTCATATATCACTCATTGGCCAAGCTTTTCTGGATATTACTATTCTGTTTGAGAGATGTACTTGTCCATAGTATAGTGACATCCCACCCGATCCCATCCCATGATAATATGTGTATGCAATTTCCTAGTTAGAATGTTCCCTGAGATTTGATAAAGCCTAGATGAAATGAAATGCATTCTTTCAATATGTGCAATGTATATACATGCATATATACTCACATACATATCCTTGCCCACAATGCATGTATACATATGTGCATGTGTGTGTATGTATACATATATATGGTAAGAATGGTTCATGTTATATATACACATCAATAGACACAAGTATACATATGTTTATATGCATATATGCATAGTTAAACACACATACATACACATATATGTGTCTATGGCCACTAAGTGTATGACATATATGTGTATATGTATGTGTATATATACATGTAATCATACATACATCGATATATAGATAATCTAAGACATTTTGCTTGGCTTCCTCTCTCTCCAGAATAAGCTGATTCCGTGAATTTTCTTCTTCATTAAGTAGCAAAAAAGGAAAAATAAAGTCTTATAGCAACTAGGGCAAAAAAAAGTCTACAAATTTCTTTGCTCTGTTTTAAGATGCTATCTTTAGTGGGAACTAAAGATTCTGACCTTAGAGATAAATGTTTGTTTTCATCCTTCGTGCCAATAAATATATTGGTTTTGAGCAGAGAGGATGGATAAATGGCTCTGCAAATACCAGTTGGGGTCCAGCTCCTTGAAGGTAGGAGCTGCCTTATTTTCTATTTGTATCCTCAGAGCTTAGTACAGTTCCTGAAACACAGTAGGCATTTAAGAAATGTTGATGGCATGGAATTATTAAATGTATCTATCCATCTCTCTGTTCATCAATCTATCCATGTATCTTATCTCTCTCTCTCTCTCTCTCTCTCTCTCTCTCTCAGAGAAATGAAGATATCCTATGACCTTGTCTAGAAATAGAAACAGTGAGGATCATTATGAGATTTTCAGAATCTGAGACCCCTGAAAATAGATATAATTTAGGTCAGAGACCTAAAGAAAAAATGTTTGTCTGATTAGCAAGGACCAGAGTCATACTCATAAGTATATCAGACCCTATTTATTGTCCAAGTGAATTTTCTCAACAGAAAAGTGAACAAGCCAGCCTAAAATAATCAGCAATTTAGGAAATGATTAAAATGTTTTAATGTACTATTAAAAAGTAAAATAAGGCAAGATAGTATCCCAGTATAAATGATCAAATGGGTCTTCAGTTTTAGTTAAATTTTCACCTTGCTGACAAGGAGTTTTGTTATTACTTGAGTTGGTAAAGATATTTTTTGTTTTAGGAAAAGCAGCTATTGACAGGTCCTTTATAGAAATTAATCCACTCATCATTTAAAATTTTAGCCAAAACCATGTTGAGATTTTATAGTGAATTAAATAAAATGTAAACCTGGAAATTTTATTTTTAGTAATTTGTCAAGACATACTAAATTTTAGAGATTCATATCTGATCCTTCTTGTACAAACTAGAGTATGGGGCATAGGTAAAACTGGCCAGATTAAGGGCGACCAAGAGAGGGCATCCAGATCCACAGCTTTGTATGAAGGCCAAGTGTTATATAGACCAAAACTAGATATTAGTAAATGAAAGTATGGGAACACAGGTATACAAAACCTGAGGGTAACTTCCAAACAAAGAGATCATTCTATTTGGACAGAAAGGAACAGATTGAATAAAAGTCAAACTTATAAAGAGGCTATAAAATGTCAGCAAGGCAATCAACAGAGTTCTGAGCGATAAGAACGTTACATAGGAGACAGAGTCATAGACATTAGAGTTAAAAGCAGTAAATTAAATATATTTATTTATTTATATATAATTTATTTATTTTGTTTTCACCATTCACTTCCACAAGATTTTGAATTACAAATATTCTCCCTATCTCTTCACTCCTCCAACCCTATGACTGTGTGCATCCCAATCACCCCTTTCACCAATATGCCCTTCCTTCTATCACCCCCTCCTTCTCCTATCACCCACAATTCTATTTTCCAAAAATATTGCATATCCATGTCTTATTTGGAATTATTGTTATTTTCTTAAGTAATACTATATATTTATTTCTGTAAAATATTGTTTTCACCCTAGCTTTGGTCATACATTCTAGTCTCTCTGTATATCTTTGGATCCTAAAGCTGACATTGTTTGAATCTATCACTTAGTTTATATCACTTTTAAATTGATGTTTGTTATCTATGGCTTTGTTTAAAGCATAGAAAACAATGTTAACAACCCGGGACCTGGGAACGTCATGTAGAGGTTGTCTTCTAAGTACAATTAGATCAAAAATCATTCTCAAATAATGTATTCAACTATTCATGAATTGTTATAATTTTTAGTTTATATGTGGTAGTCTCTTCTGGAATTTTATTCTCTGTGCTCCACATTGTGAATCTCAACAACATCCATGGACTCAAATGGCATCTCTGTGCAGATGATTCCAAAATCCTAGTTCTATTCATATTACATTATGTGAACTCCATTTACACATTAATATGTTGCCAACTTATTGCTGAAAATTTTAATCTAAAGGTGCAATTAGTGTTTCAATTCAAGGTGTCCAAAGAGAAACTTGTATTTCTCTCAAATTCAGACCTCCTTGTAACTTCCCTATTACTTTGAGGGCACAACCATCCTTACAGCCACTTAAGTCTGCTGCCTCCAAATTATCCTTTACTCTTCCCTCTCTTCCATTTTGTTTATATTCAATCAATAAAATAGTTTTAGGAATGCTATCTCTAGTACATCTCATGTATCTCTCCCCTTCCCTCTACACACATTTATATTATCCCATTTCGGGCCTTTACCATTGCCATACTAATATTCCGTTGTTTCTGGTCTGGCCTTGTTTCTTCTCTATCCAAGTATTTCCAATAGTTCTTTAATTTCTTCTAACATAAAATACAAATTCTTCTGCCAGTTGTTGGTGTTCCACAATCTAGGATATATTTGCCTTTCTAGACATTTCATATGTTACTTCTTCATGCATTTGAACAAAGTGGTTCTAGTATGGATGTCCAGAACTAAACAATTTTTTTAATTAAAAAAAATTCCCTAATTACATGTAAAAAGAACTTCAGCATTTTTAAATATTTTTTTTTGTTTCTTTGGTGAGGAAATCAGGGTTAAATGACTTGCTCAGGCTTACACAGATATTAAGTGTCATGTGTCTGAAGCTGGATTTGAGCTCATGTCCTCCAGACTCCAGGGCCAGTGCTTTATTCACTGCACCGCCTAGCTGTCCCCATTTTTAAAACTTTGAGTTCCAATTTTTCCTTCTCCCTCCCTCTTCTACACCCCTCATTGAGAAGGCAAGCAATTTGACATAGGTTATACATCTGTAATCATGCAAAATGCATTTCCATTTAAGACATGTAGAAAACACAGACAAAAATGATCATATGAAATAAATTAAAGAAAAAGTATATTTTATCTACATTCAGGGTCTGCCATGAGCTGAACTGTCTTACACTTTTATTCCAGGTTGTCCATTATCTCTAGAATACTCTCCCTTCTCACATCTGTTTCTCAGAATCCTTAATTTTGCTCCGTTCTAATTTCAGGTGATATCTCCTACTGGAGCTTTTGTATGAGTCTTTTACTTTTTAATATGTCAATTCTTAAGTTGCTTTGACTTTATTGCAACATGTCTTTTCCTACAATGTAAAGTTAAGTTCTAGAAAGCTGGTGACTATTGAGTTCCTGAATTTTACATTCCCCAGAACTATTAGATGCTAAGTACACTTTCGTTAAATTTAAATGCAACTTCCAATTACTGAATGTCAAGTTTATGGACAGACTAGGTAATCAGAGAGGAACTTGCACACAGAAGATCAAGAAAATAAGTTAACTGGCAAGGCAAGTCAAACTCTCGGTTAAAACGCTGAAGTACAATGAAGTACAGATGTAGAATGCCTTCTTAGCTACTTATATTTAGGAGAGATTCAGAGTTCTGTGGTGAAGAAAATGTTTAAATCAGCTGTGGAACTCAGTCTAGAGACTTACCCAGATAGAACTACAATATTCCTTTAAATAATCTCAATATATAGCTTTTTATCACACTAATGCTTAGTTAATTAAGCAAGTAACCATTTGTGACTGACAACTCTAAATAGGAGGTACAAGCTCATTACTGGTGTAATAGTCTGTGCTTATATATTTTTTTAATTTCTCAACTCCTATATGAGCTTTCTGACCATTTTCTTTAATATGTTATCATTCCCTGAAAAAAAAGATTGGGAACCCTTAAACCTTTTCTGAATTGCCACTTTTCAGGTTTGGATAAGTATGAGAATTTTGCAGTGATTAACTGATTTCTGGAATTTATGCACTAACTCTTTTCACTATCCAAGGATATATAAAAGCATTGCACAATTCTCATTTCAATAAAACACTCTGTTGTGTGACATTGTTCAAAGAGATTTTTTTTTTGTTTTGGAACCAGAATGTATAGTTACTTCTGCCTTCAGTCAATAAACATTTATCAAAATGAGTGCAGATTAATCTGGTTTTAAAACCTGAGTTTGGAGAACTATTAACAAATTTAGAGGCAAACGTGATTTTTGTCATAACTTAGAGCAAAACACCTGTGCTTCTAATGAAATGCAAAGTATATATTAAAATTAAATAGACTGGCACCCCTGGCTTCTGTTACTATCTTCCTGATTGTTTATAATTTCAGTGTGGTTATCTGTCTCTTTGAAGGAAAAATACTTATCTAAATAATTGACAAACCCTGGGATTGGAAGATAGTTTTCAGTGGAATCAATCATAGGTCTAAGTTATTTTTTCGAATATTAATGCCACTGCAGTTAGCAACACTTCCAGAATTGTTACATGTGAAATTCCAATAAGAACTTAGCAAATTTTTGCAGTCAGCCTTGATTATTTCTTGAATGAAGGCATATTGCATAGGAATATATACCAGTGTGAGTTAGAAGTTGATTTTCAAGAAAATGGCCACATTCACGTATAAAAAAAGGCAGAACTGACTCGTTAATGGGAGACTCTTTATACTGTTGTTTAATTACTATACTTTGAGGGCTTGGAGTAAAATTAGACAACCAAGTAGGCAAAGAGAAGATTGTGAGGAATAAGAAATATCCTGACCCTAGACGAAAAAAAAAATGCTAGAGTAATTTAACTTTTTTTAGAAAATCTGTAATGATATTTTAGTCGATCCATATTCTAGCCCCCATGGTAACTGTTATTGGCCCATCTCCTGACTCCAAAATAGTCCAATAGATAAAATACCAAAAAAAGTCTAATGAATAACCCTTAGCCTGATAAATGCATCTCCAACATACTTTTTCTAATGAATGCACCTTTAATGTTCTTGAGTCTGAAGAAAAATTTTTAGAATGTAGCACCTTGCCTCCTCCACTTTCTATGAGCTCTTGACCAACTATACTAGAGTTTATCAGAGTCCAGTAGAATCTATGATGTCTAAAGTCTATGTTTCTATGAAAATAGTTCACATTGGATCATGATAGTGAGAAAAACTTCCTTTTTTTCCCTTTTTCTCTATCTTTCAGCCCTGATCCTCATTCCACATCACAATATAGTGCTCAAGGATTCCAATGAATGGAAGTGCTAAAGTTCCTGGGAAGTGAGAAAATATTGATCATTGCATGTTAAATACAAAAAGAGAAAGTTAGAAAAACTCTTTGCTGAATAATTGTTATACCACCTACCCCCTGATTTTCACAGGACATAGATTTGAGGTATGGCTGTATCTAATTTCCCTTTCTGCTGTGTTGGTGATTAAAAACAAACATCTAAATGGGTTAAATAGAGCATGCTCATCTATATATTTCCTTATGTGATCTAATGCAACAAGGAGGCTTGATGAGCTCATTCTTTTCCATGAGTGACTGAAGGACTAGTAGTATGTACTTAGGAAGATTCTTATAGTTGTCCAAACAACTAGAAGGACTGATGTCCCATGAAGGGCAGAGCTAGAGCCAGCTGTGTGTGCAAAGGTTTGAAATGAATGACCTCTCATTGTTTTCCCTATTGATTTTTGAGTAAGGAGGATTAGTTTAAGTTCTCAGGTAGGAAAATCTAGCCAACAGCTTTCACCTCCACTCCACTTCCCAAAGGTTTGTCATTTTTTTTCTGTGTTTATTATTTCTTGAACAGAGGTGAATGTATATGCTGAGATGGAAATATCCAAGGAACTGGTTTTGGAGGTCTATATAAACTATCGGAGAAGTTACACAAGACCACCAGAATCAGTAGTAGAATCCACCAAAGTGATCTTGATTTGTTCTGTATATATCTTATAGGCACATAGTTGTTTGCATGCTCTGTCTTCTATTACAATAATAGCTCATAAATAGGATATATAGTCAAGGTATTAGGAGACATGATTTCCAGAGACCCTGATTTCCAGAGCTAAAGCTCAGCAAGCAAGCTGGGCCCTGAGTTTGGCATAGCAACAGCCCTCTGTGCTCACCTCCCTGGATGATCTCAGCCACAGTAAAATCCTGGAACTGGGATTTATGTGTCATGATTATATATTTAGGTCTGTTAGAGCTTCCCTATTCCCCGGGAGATTCTGACCTGAAAGCTGAGGTTGCCGCTGACAAGCTGCAGTAGAAAGTAAAATCAATCACAATTCCTGACACGCTGTCTCTGTGCTTGTAACTGTTAAGTGAACGGAACTGCTAAGTGAACTGCTAAGTATGCTGGACTCCTGTTGCCACCAAGCTATACCCTGCTGAATGATCACAGAGCTCAATTACCCTAGTAACTTGAGACAGTCACAAGGCTCAACTGTTCTAGAAACTTGCAGGTTGTTGCTACAGGGCCCAAGAATGCCTACATTGTCCCCAAAATGTGCCTGCACACACAGGCCTGTGATGGGAACTGTTTATTCAAGACCTCAGAATTACTGTGTTGCTGGCAAGCTCTTTGGGGTATCATGTTTAAAAATCCTACCCCAGCCATAAGCAAGTAAGTTTGTCTTCTCTGAAGGTGGACTTTTCTTGCAATTGTTTTCCTCACTCTGAAATTAAACTATTTAATTCCTGTCTTACCTGTCTCTGGTTTGCTTTGTTCAGCTCAGACCATCCACAGGTTAGAGAAGGGTCCTGTCCAGACTAAATTTAAAATTCTTTTGTCATTTTAAATTGGTGGTAGCAGAGGACACAGAACAAGGCCATCGGAATCTCCAGTACCAGTGAGAATAGATTAGGTGCAACTGGAGATTTCTCCACGGTCTGATGCCCATCTCCTCATTTGGTGAGTCTTCTATCTTTGTTCCTGCCTCAATACTACAGGTTCATGCTCTGGGTAAGTTTCCCATTCCTTGTGAGGAAAATTCTTGGGCTTCTTCTTTGACTTGGTTCATGATGGAGAACTCTGGTAAGGATGTCATTTCTTAACTGCATACCTTTAGTTAATTGGCATCTGTCCTGCTCTCCTACTACATGCCACTATTAAATTTGCAATTTTTTGTTCATGTTTCATGTGATGACAAGTTAAGTGGGATCTTTTGCTGTTCTTGTTTTAGTATAATCAAATGCCTCTGATTGAATCTTGCCTTTATCAATCAAGACTTTACTGGAACAAAGTACAGAAATAAGAGTTTCTTTAACTAGAACTAGTATATGTATTTGTACTGTTAATTATTTTAATGTGATTAAAGATTTTCCTCACCCATTAATGGGGGTGCCCACTGGTTGTTGTCATTTCTTCTCGAAGAGGACTATGATAAAGAGAAGTTTCAATGTGTATGACTGTGACTGATCAGACCAATCAGTGCTTGGAATGCTCTTCAGATTAGGCACAGATAGTCTGTGTGAACATTTGGGGTGATTACTCCAAATTTGTGTATCCTCCATTTCCTTTGTGCTGTTTCAATTCTGCTTTGCTTATAGAGCACAACACCTTTCCTGATATGGGCATGCTATGCTGAGTGGTCCTGTGCCAGTGTCTCCCATGTGGCACAATCAAATTCAAAGTTCCTGAGAGTGTCCTTGTATCATTTCTTCTGACTACCATGTGATTGCCTGTCCCATATGAGTTCTCCATAAAATAGTCTTTTTGGCAAGCATGTATTTTGCATTTGAACAACATGGCAAGAGAGAGAGAGAGGGAGAGAGGGAGAGAGAGAGAGAGTTGCACTCTCCAAAGCTTAGTTTGAATGCTTGGAAGTTTAGTTTGAGCTAGGACCTCAGTGTCTGGTGGTACCTTAAGGGGAGATTTATTAGGGAACATTTGTAGTAAGGCCCAGGCCGTTTTTTAATGAGGCACTGATTTTCAAGGGTTGAGATGTTCTCTGGCTCTGAAAAAGGTATAAATACTCAGAATTGTGGTTTTACTTTGGGGCTTAGTTTTTGGAAGAAACTTTGTGTGCCAGATGAGACTCTGGGAAGCCTCTTAACAGCCGCTAGCTTTGAAAACTCAGATACTGATGCTTCCCTTTCTGGTACCTACAGTCAGACAGTTGGACCTGTCTGTTGGTTTGTGATATATGTATTGATTGTGGTCAGATATTTGGAAGCCATATCTACTGATCTTTAATTTCTCTGAGGTTCAGGGTGCTGACTTTTTCCCCTGAACTAGGTGAATGATATATGTGCTTGATTAATAGAGATTGTCAAACCCTCAAAAGTTGCCTTTCCTTTCAGAAAAGCAGATCAAGGAACCTGTGATAGCAGGCCCCTGTGTATGTTGGGGTACTTACTGATACACTTCAGGACTGGGTGTTTCTGCTCAACCAGTTAAAATCAGGTTTGCAACTGCACACTTTGTTAAAATTGTGCTGTGGAATGCTTGTTATTGTGATTTAAGATTTCCTTTGTGGATTGCTTATGCTCTGTAGATTGATTGTACTAGTTAGTTAAGTAGTGGCTTAAGGGGTGTCCTTGTTTGAGTATTCTCCTTGGATATGAAACAGGTAAGCTCTAAAGAGGGAATGAGGCTGAAGTTTCTGCTAATCCATCCCTGGAAGGAACATGTAGTTTTCAAGTGTGTAAGAAATATGGCCCTGACTCCCTCATATTGACAGGCTCTGATGGATTTGACTAAGGACAACTTTAAATTTGCTGGCACTGTTGGGACAGTTTTGATGAGGCCAAATTAGAGTATTTGAGGCAGAAACTTATGAATATGCAAATTCAGTCTCTTGTATGGGATAGTTTTAAGGAATAGTGCTTGGAGCAAAAAGGAGAGAGAGCATAGATCTGATTTAGAATCAATGAAGAAATGGATCAAATAATACTCTAGAGCCATTCTTCTCTAAACAAATTAAGGTGCTTATTTCTTTTCTTTTTTTCAGATTTCCTAGGAAAGTTTTTAAAATCTTTTTGTATTTATTTAGCATTTAATTTTTCCCCACTTACAGGTAAAAACAATTTTTAACATTTGTTTTTAAAACTTTGAGTATGAATTTCTCCCCATTTTGCCATCCCCATCCCACTCCACCCCAATTGAGGAGGCAAACAACTCCTTATATGTTATATGTGTGTAATCATGCAAAACATATCTACATCAAACATGTTGTGAAAGATAACCAACAAGAAATGAAGTGGAAAAAAAAGTTGCTTCAATATATTTTCAGACACCATCAGTTCTTTCTCTGGGGATGGACAGTATTTTTCATCCCAAGTCCTTCAAAACTGTTATGAATCATTTTATTGCTGAGAATAGTTAAATTATTCCCAGCTGATTATTAGAATATTGTTGTCATTTTGTACTCAGTACATTTCACTTTGCATTAACCCATGTAAGTCTAGGTTTTTCTGAGACCATCCTGTTTATCATTTCTTATAGTATAATAGTAGTGAATCAAAATTGCATAACACAATTATTCAGGAATCACCCACATGATGTGTATTCCCTCAATTTCTAATTCTTTATCTCTAGAAAAGAGCTGCTCTAAATATTTCTGTAGATATAGGTCCTTTACCTTTTGTTTGTTATCTCTTTTGGGATACAAGTCTAGTAGTTGTATTGCTATGTCAAAGGGTATGAATGTTTTTTTTAACCCTTTGAACATAGTTACAACTTGTTCTATTGAATGGTTTAATCAATTCACAACTCTGACAAAAGTACATTAATGTCTCATTTTCCCACACCCCCTAAAATATTTGTCATTAATGTTTTCTGTCTTAGTATGTAATCTAATAGGTATGAGATAGTAATGGAATTGTTTTAACTTGCATTTCTCCAATCAGTAGTTAGATGATTTCTTTTTCACATAACTATAGATAGTTTTATTTACTTCATCTGAAAACTAACTATATCTTTTGATGATTTATCAACTGGGGAATGGCTCTCATTTTTATAAATTTTACACAGTTATATGTATGTTAGAGAGAAGAGGCATTTATCAAAGAAACTTGCTTCACTTTTTTCCCCATAGGTAATATTGCTAAATGTATTTCCCTCTATCCTATTCCCCCTGCCCCCATTTATTCTATTCTCTGTTCTTAAACCTTGTTCTTCATCAAAAGTCTGATAACTCCTTCCCCCAATCTGCAATCCCTCCTATCACTCCCCTTCTAGCTGATTTTTTCTGATGGGCAATTTTATGACATTTGGTTCCACCTTAAGATCACAACAGGACTGACAGTCACTCTGACTAAGAAGGATGGAATTAGTAAGAACAGAAATGCTAAAAATAAAATTTTCCTTACAACTCCCTTGCAACTGCAGCAACCTGTCACTTCCTGTATCTATTCTGCACCATTAGGAAAGAAAAGCGTGGTCCCTTTAATCAAGAAGAAACAGTAAACTAGAAGTTTGCTTTTTTTAATATAAAAAATCCTGATTCCCCAGAACACAGAATGTAGAATGAAAGCTACAGTTGATGCTACAAAAAGGAAAGCACCCCATAAAGTACTTATATACCCTCCCTACAACCCTCAGTATGATGTAGCTCTGGGGAGGTTTGGCAAGAAGAAATGTTGCACATGGAGGGGGTTATTCATATCATGTGCTTCATCCCTATGACTCTTATTGTAGATGCCTCAGTACTCATACAAAGGCAAGACATGTCTGCCTTTGTTGACACTGATGTAACACTCTTAATTTTAAATTTCCCTTCCTCACCTACTTCCCTCCCTCACAGTCATGAGTCTATTTCCGCTGTGGAAATTGAGAACAAGATCATTGCATCTCAGATCTCAGAGCCTCTGTCTTTCTGTTTTTATTGGAGGAATTCAGCTCTTTCATCACTTCCTCCTATTACCTGAGGCCCTTAGTAATTTGCTAGGGTGTGATCTACTTCTTAAATTATCCACCACTATATCATTTGACCTAAAAGGAATTCCTTCCTTTTGCCTTTTATGCGTGATACCCTGCACCTCTGAAAGTGTACCTCTTCCTTTAGGACTTTTTCCCTTAACCCTTTCTGACCTAGGTCCCAAACACCTCTCCCCTAACTTGTGGACTTTATATACTACCAATATGCAGTCAGCTGTTGTTGTGCAGTTCAATCTGTCTGAATCCTTGCTTTCATGTCAATACCCACTAAGCACAAAGGCCATGGGTAGGTGAGGGGTATCAATGCCTTATAAATACTTATTTGTCTAAGATCCATAGTCAGAGAATTTAGAACATTGGGAAAAATTAATGAACTCTTATAGTTGAAGCACTTGTCCCAGTAAGCAAGACTAACTCCCACTTTTTACTTTCAATGAGAGATCAAGATACTTTTCCCTCTGTAGCAGCAGTGTCCATTTTTGGAGCACTCTGAACTAAGCCCCTGAGGAAATTGAGCTGTTGATCTGAATCTCAGCCCTGAATACAGCCCTGGGGTGAGGAAGAGATCTGGTGTGGTGGAGCTGAAATTGATTGTGGAGAGGGAATTCTACTCTCAGGTTCTGGGCAGAAAAGTTTTTGCACACATAAGTGTTCAGGCCAGGAGAGGAGTAACTCTTCTCCTTTGATTGTGCCATTTTGGAGGAACTGAGAACTTACAGGTCCCCAGAGTATACCCTCTTCTTGACAAAAGACTCGGAAGTCAATTAACTGGTTGGAAAAATGCCCAAAAAAGGGAAAAAATAAGACCACAGAAGGTTTCTTTCTTGATGAACAAGTATTTTCTTCCATCCTTTTGGATGAGGAAGAACAATGCATACCATTATAGAAAATCAAGACTTTTGCATCCAAAACTCCCAAAATAAATATGCAAAGGTCTCAGGACATGGAAGAACTCAAAAAGGATTTTGAAAACTAAGTAAGAGAGATGGGGAAAAAATTGAGAAGAGAAATGAGAGTGATGCAAGAAAATAATGAAAAGTGAGTCAGCAGCTTGCTAAAGAATACCCCAAAAAATACTGAAGAAAATAACACCTTTAAACCAAGCCAACTCAATTGGCAAAAAGAGGTCCAAAAAACCAATGAGGAGAAAAATATTTAAAAAACAGAATTAATGAAATAGAAAAAGATATTCAAAAGCTCACTGAAGAAAATAGTCTATTAAAATTAGAATGGAGCAGGTGGAAGCTAATGACTTTCTGAGAAAGCAAAACATAATAAAAAGAATAAAGAAATAGAAAATAATTTGAAATATCTCATTGGAAAAACAACTGACCTGGAAAATAGATCTAGGAGAGACAATTTAAAAATTATGAGACTACTTGAAAGCCATGGTCAATAAAAGAGCCTAGACATCACCTTTCATAAAATTATCTGATATTCTAGAACTAGAGGGCAAAATAAATATTGAAAGAATTCACTGGGCTCCTTCTCAGAGAGATTCAAAAAGAGAAAGTCCCACAAATTCTGTAGTCAAATTCTAGAGTTCTCAGGTCAAGGAGAAAATATTGAAAGCAGGTAGAAAGAAACAATTCAATTATTGTGGAAATACAATCAGGATAACACAGAATCTAGCAGCTTCTACTTTAAGGGATTGAAGAGTTTGGAATATGATATTCCAAAAGTCAAAGAAAATAGAATTAAAACCAAAGATCACCTATCCAGCAAAACTGAATATAATACTTCAGGGGGAAAATGATTATTCAGTGAAATAGAATACATTCAAGAATTCTTGATGAAAAGACCAGAACTGAATAGAAAATTTTACTTTCAAACCCAAGAATCAAGAGAAGCATGAAAAGATAAATAGGAAAGATAAATCATAAGAGACTTTCTAAAGTTGAATTGTTTATATTCCTATATGGAAAGGCAATACTTGTAACTCTTGAGACTTTTCTCAGTATTTGGGTAGTTGGAAGTATTACACACACACACACACACACACACACACACACACACACACATATATATATATATATATATATATATATATATGGGCAGAGAACACAGGGTGAGCTGAATAAGAAGAGATAATATCTAAGAAAGAGGTAAGAAAAACTTTTTCTTTTTTTTTAAATAAATTTATTTAACTTTTTACATTCATTTTCACAAGATTTTGGGTTCCAAAATTTTCTCCCCATTTGTCCCCTCCCCCGTCTCCAATACACTGGACATTCTAATTACCCATATCACCAATCTGCCCTCTCTTCTATCATCCCTCCCTTCTCTTACTCCATCTTCTCTTTTGTCCTGTAGGGCCAGATAACTTTCTATTCCCTATTACCTGTATTTCTTATTTCCTAGTAGCAAGAACAATACTCAACAGTTGATCCTAAAACTTTAAGT
>CM053769.1:172470054-172489311 GCA_028658325.1 Potorous gilbertii | reverse complement strand
GAGACAAATGGAGGAATGATCTTTTCAAGGAAATAACCATCTATGGTCTTAGTTTTTTTCCCATTTCTGGGCATTTTCCCAGCCAGTTATTTGATTTCTGAGAGTCCTCTCCACCCCCTGGCCTAGATCTGCCCAGCTAGTGCTTGGGGTCTGAGATTCAAATGCTGCTCCCCAGCCTCAGGGCTTGACTGCTCTTCAGTGGGGGCTTATCTGCTGGTTCTCAGGTGGGGGCAGGGCCGCCTCTCAGGCTCAGTTCCCTCAGGGTGTTTATACAGAGATCCTTTGTAGTGGAGCTGGGGTGGAGCTCCAACCAGCTCTGGGAGTCTCTGGCTGAGCTGCCTTGCTGCAGTGGCCGCTTCCCAGGGGGTCCGAGTCCTGGAGACACCCCCGCTCCCCTCTCAGCCCATCTCTCTCACTGACCTGTGCGTCTGTGGGTGGAGGAACCTTCTCGGCCGCTGGAGATTCAGGTCCCTGACGCCTGCTGGGCTCTGCTGGCTCCTCTCAGTGCCATGTGGCCAGGGTGGAGGAGGGGAGCGCTCTGCAGGGCAGGGCTCCGCTCCCTTCCGGGGTACCTTTGCGGTCGGTTTTTCAGGGCTCTCTGCGATGGAAATCTCCTTCACTGTGTTGCTGCGCAGCTTCCACTGTTCCAGAATTTGTCAGGAGTTCTTTTTACAGGGAATCTATGGGCTGTGGATTCGGACCTAGCATAGGTGAGTCTTTCTACTCTGCCATCTTGGCTCCGCCCCCAGAAAAACTTTTTCAATGGAGGAGGAAAGGGAGCAGTTGAGAGGGAAAAAAAATGAAGCTTATATCTTCACATTTGGCTTAAGGAGAGAATAACATGATCCCCAAATTTGGTATTAAAATCTACCCTACATTACAGGAAAGTAAAGCAGAAGGACAAGTGGGTTGGGGGGGGGATGATAGAAGGGAGGGCAAATGGAAGGAGGAAGCAATTAGAAATAAACCCTTTTGGGAAGAGACAAGGTCAAAAGGGAGAATAGTATAAAGGGGGACAGGCTAGAATGGAGGGAAATAAAGTCAGTCTTAAACAATATGACTATTATGGAAGTCTTTTGCAAACCTACACATACATAGCCTATATTGAATTGCTTGCCTTCTCAGTGGGGATGAATAGGGAGGAAGGGAGGAAGATAACTTGGAATTCAAAGTATTAGGAACAAATTTTGAGAATTGCTTTTGCAAACAAGTGGGAAATAAGAAATACAGGTAATGGGGTATAGAAATATATCTTGCCCTACAAGAAAGAGAGAAGATGGGAATAAGGGATGGGATGTGATAGAAAGGAGGGCATATTGAGAGAAGGGGTAATCAGAATGTGGAGAAAATTTGGAACTCAAAATTTTGTGGAAATGAATGTTGAAAACTAAAAACAAATAACTAAATAAACATTAAGTTTCTTTTTTAAAAATTAAAAAATAAGCTGATTATTAGTTAACCACAACAAAGTAAGGGGAAAATTAATAGCTTCTTTGTTTTAGGGCAATGAAGGAAGACAACTAGTTTAGACATGATCCCACAGTGGAGAAAAAAAAACACAACAGATAAACAGTTTGTACTTTATATCAACCTCTAGCTAACCCTTTCTTGGATAATTGCTTAAACTAGAGATCCCCTTTTACCCCAGGTCAGTGATTCTTACCTTGTTAATTCCTCTCATCCCAGATCAGATTCTCAAACACAAGTGTTGAAAGGAAACAAATGCTGGAAAAATGCAGGAAAACTTGAATTATGTTCTACTACTTCAGTCACGCAAGGCCCATGGAATGGAAGGTGGAAAGCAGTTGTAGCTGGGTTCCACAACTGGCAGTGGACCTAACAGCATTGTGTTCCAGGACATTTTTCAACCCATCCCTCTTAGACAAGTCTGAGTGTGGCACTCAGGTGCAATACATCCTGCCTACCCTTCCTCAGCAGTTCTAAATTATATCTGCATGTGTTACGGGCATGATAAGTTTCCAAAGCTAGAATTTGTCTTGCTCTGCCACCAGGAACTACCACCAGTGGGAAGTATGAGGTGGGGGAAACCAGACAGCCTCTGCCTGTGGTGGGCCCACCTTTCTCTGCTGTGGTTACAGAAACTTAGTAACTGTGTAATCTTATGTGACTTATCTTGTCTCTGCTTACTCAAGTTTCATAAACTGCAAAGAGAAACACAATAATGGTGCCCACCTCTCAGGGTTCTTGTGAGACTGTAATGTGGTTACCACAGTGACTGGCATATGCTGAACACCATGTTATTATCATTTCTTTAATTGAATGTAATTGTTCCATACCTGATAAATTTAAAGTCATTTTAAAATGCCAAAGGTAGTAAGACCAATGATTTTTTTCTTAATATGTGATAATTTGGAAATGGAAATGATGTCATCTGAAGTTTATTCTTTGTATTATTATCGTGTTCTTAAATTGTATTGTATGTTTAAATTTATATTATGAAATCTGAGAGACCATTAAAAACTAGATATATTGTAAGGCAAAAACTTCATTTTTAATTTAGATGCTATTAGATTATGAATTGGACTTTTAATAGGATGCTATAAATAATAGATATTTGAAAATGGTTAAATATTCAATGAAATATATTTTATCATAACTCAGATACTAATAATAGAAAATAGAAAATTTTCATTTGAAATACTTGGACATTATGAAAGTGTGTCGAGTGGTTTAAAGATCTTAGCTTAAAAATATTAATGATGAGTCAACCAAGAGGTATTTGAGGTATATCTGAAGCCCCAGAATATGGCAGTTTTAATTTACAAGTAAAGGATAAATAAAATGCTAACTGCTAGGGAAAAATCAGGAAAGATATTCAAGAAAAATTCCTATCATTTACTACTGTTTTTGAGCTTTGATTACAAGAATAGTTGTCCAAATGGTCGTGAAGCCAATAGTAGAAAATGTCATGTACTGCTGTCTGGGAACTGTTACCAGTGAATATCTTTTCTTGGGGAAAGTTTTGTGGATGACAATGGCATAGCCTAGATAGGGTCCTCATGACTCTATTTCACCATTGTGCTATTTTCTTTCCAAAAAGGAAATTTCTCTACCTAGTCAATCCTGAATCTTGTCCTGTGACATGATTGACTGTCAGACATATGCTTCCTACCTGGAAGCAAACAGAGATAGACGAGGTTTTCCCTCTAATATTCTTATAACTATGTCCCTCTTTTTCCTGTTGCAGGAACTGTCTATAATCAGGAAGTTTTCTAAGTACAATAATAAATATATTAAATAGTAGATTAATATTGGAAAATTCTTGAGTTACCATAATAGGTTGCAAGTATGAATATCTTACAATTTTAACCCATATTTTTGGTCAAATTGCACTATAGACATGATATCCTCCAAAAGCAAAAATTATTATGTAAAGGAATAAGACAAAAATGTAATGCAAAATCTTTCTAATCAAATGGAATAAGAAATTTTAAGAAAAAGCAACAGGATTAAACTGCTTTCCCGGCTACAGCTTCTTAAGCCATTCCCCAAATGACAGCCATTCCCTCAATCTGCAATTCTTGGCCACCACAGAAAGAGCTGCTATAAATATTTTTATACAGGTAGGTCCTTTTCTCATTTTTATGATCTCTTTGGGATAAAGACCTAGGAGCAGTATTACTGTATCAAAGGATATACACAATTGTATAGCCCATTAGACATAGTTTCAAATTGCTCTTGAAAATGGTTGGATCAATTCACAATTTCACCAACAATGCATTAGTGTTCCAATTTTCCCACTTCTCCAACATTTCTCATTTTCCTGTTTTGTGATCTTTGTCAAACTAATAGTTGTGATGTGGTACTTCAGAGTTGTTTTAAATTTGCATTTCCCAATCAATCGTAATGTATAGTATTTTTTTAATATGACCATAGATAGCTTTAATATATTCATCTGAAAACTTCCTGTCAATATCCTTTGCCTTTATCAATTGGGGAATGATTTGGATTCTTATAAATTTGACTCTGTCAAAATGGCAGAGTAGAAGGATGGACCTATAGAAGCTCTGCCCCCCATAGCCCACGAAATACTTGTAAATGTGACTCAACAAATGCTAGAGCACCATAAGTCACAAAATGACAGAGTGAAAGAGATTTCCAGCCCAAGACAGCCTGGAAAACTGACAGAAAAGGTCTATCACACTGGGCTGGTAGTGGAGTGCAGCACAGCCTTGGCCATACAGCACAGCAGGGACAGGACTGGAGTAGGCTACAAGACTCTGAATCACAGGTAGAAACTGCTGATCCCAGATTTCTCAACCCACAAATTCCAAAGAGCTTCAAACATAAGAAAGCTCTTTCAACTAGGTGAAAGGGGATATGTGTCTGGCCCCAACCCCAGGGTGGTGGCAGTCATTGTAGCAAAGGGCATCCATTTTTGGAGCCCGTGGCCTAAAGACCCTAGGGAAATTGAGTAGTTGATCTGGATCTCAGCCTTGAGTGGAAGTCCTGGGGTGAGGAGGAGCACTGGTGCTGGCATGATGGAGCTGTTGGTGTCTGTGGAGAAGGAATCCTACTTGCAGATACTGGGCAGAAAAGAGTGCTTTGCTCACAGACCAGAGTTCAGGGCAGGAGAGAAGCAAACTCCTCTCCCTTGATTGTACCACCTTAGAGGAAGTGAGAACTTAAATGTACCTAGAGTATACCCTCCACTTGACAAAAGACCCAAAAGTCAAGTAAATGGCTGGGAATACTCCCCAAAGGGGAGGAGGGAAGTAAGACTATATGTAATTGCTTTCTTGGTGAAAAGGTATTTTCTTCCATCCTTTTAGATGAGGAAGTACAAAGGATACCAACTGAGGAAGATATCAAAGTCAAGGGTTCTACATTCAAAACCTGCAAAAAACTTCAATGCTCTCAGGCCATAGAAGAGGTCAAAAAGGATTTTGATAATCAAGTAACAGAGGTGGAGGAAAAATTGGGAAGAGAAATGAGAGGAATGCAAGAAAATCATGAAAAGTGTGTCAACAGTTTGCTAAAGGAGATCCAAAAAGAAGCTGAAGAAAATCATACCTTTAAAAATAGACCAATCCAAATGTCCAAAAGACGTTGGCCAATTTTCCAAAAAGCCAGTGAAGACAGAATGCTTTAAAAAGCAGAAAAAGCTCACTGAGGAAAATAATTCTTTAAAAATTAGAATGTAGCAGATGGAAGCTAATGACTCTATGAGAAATAAAGAAATTGTAAAAATAAAGCCAAAAGAATGAAAAAACAGAAGACAGTGTGAAATATCTGATTGGAAAAACAACTGCCTTGAAAAACAGATCCAAGAGAGATCATTTAAAAATTATTGGAATACCTGAAAACCAGGATCAAAAAAGAGCATGGACATCATCTTTCAAGAGATTATTCAGGAAAACTGCCCTGATATTCTAGAACCAGAGGGAAATATACAAAATGGAAAGAATTCACTGATCACCTCCAGAAAGAGATCCCAAAAGGAAAATTCCTTGAAATATTATAACCAAATTCCAGTTCCAAGGTGAAAGAGAAAATATTACAAGCAGCCAGAAAGAAACAAAGTATTGTGGAAATACAATCAAGATAACAGAATTTAGCAGCTTGTACACTAAGGGATCTAAGGGCTTCGAATATGATATTCCAAAGGTAAAAAGGAAGTAAGATTTAATCCAAGAATCACCTACCCAGAAAAACTGAGCATAATACTTCAGGGAAAAAAATGGAATTTCAATGAAATAGAGGACTCCCAAGCACTCTGGTTGAAAAGACCAGAGCTGAAATGAAAATTTGACTTTCAAATACAAGAATCAAGAGAAATACAAAAAAGGAAACAGGAAAGAGAAGCCTTAAGGAACTCATTACAGTTGAACTGTTTATATTCTTATATGGAAAGATGATATTTGAAACTCATGAGACCTTTTTCAGTGTTAAGGTAGTGAGAGGGAATATATATATATATATATATATATATATATATATATATATATATATATACACACACACACATATGTAGATGTTTGTGGATATGTACATGTATGCACATGCATATTATATATGTGTAGGTATGTATGTATGTACATGTGTGCATGTATACAAATGTATGTATATGTATACATATATGTTTATAAATATAGACAGAGTGCATAGTGAGCGGAATATGAATGGAGAGTACATAAAAAAATAAAATTACTCCTGGATGGAATATTTTAGGAGTAAGAGGAAGGGAGAGGTAGAATGCAGCAAATCATCTCACATAAAAGAATGAACAAAGAACTTTTATAATGGAGGGGAAGAAGGATGAGATGAAAGGAAATAATTGAGCCTTACTCTCATGGGATTTGGCTCCCAGAGGCTAGAGTCTTTGTCTTTATCAAACATTAGATTGTTGTAGTCATTGACTACCATGTCATTTGTACCTAATCTATTCCACTGATTTATTACTTCATTTCTTGGCCAATTTTTCTTATATTGGCTAAGCTTACCCATGAGCAACTGATATTTTTCCAGTTGTTTAGATCTTACTTTATTTGTGTGAGAAGTCTTTTGGAATTTTGTTTGTATAGTTACCAGGATTGTCTTGGCAGACAGAATCCCAAATATTTTATAGTGTCTAGAGTTATTTAAAATGGATTTTATCTTTCTATCTCTTACTGCTGGGCTTTGTTGGTAGTATATAGAAATGACAATGATTTGTATGAGTTTATTTTATATATTACAACTACTAAGTTGTTAACCATTCAAGTAATGTTTATTTTTTTCTCCACTTATTTTTAAAGATAACAATTCTAGTACAATATTAAATAATGGAGGTGATAATTACCCCACCACCAATCTTATTGGTAAAGTTTCCAGCTTATTCACGTTGCACATAATGGTTGTTAATGGTTTTAAGCAGAAACTACTTATGATCTTAAGGAAAATTTTATTCTTATACTGTCTAGTTTTTAATGAGAATAGATATTGTATTTTTCTGCATCTATTGATGTATTCATATGATTTTTATTTATTTTGTTATTAATATGGGCAATTATGTTGGGGATTTTTTTGCTAATATTGAACCAGCTCTGCATTCCTGAAATAAATTCCATCTGGTCATAGTGCATTATTCTTGTGATAAGTTTCTATAATCTCTATTGCCAATATTTTATTTAAAAATTTTACATTTATCTATAATTTTCTTTCTCTGCTTTGGCTCTTCCTGGTTTATATATAAGCATTCCCCCCATTTATTTGTGTCATTAAAACAATTTCATTGAACTCATTTTTCACATATTTTCAAAAGCTTTTTATAGTAGTTGAATTAATTGCTTCTTAAATATTCAGTAGAATTTACTTGTAAATCAATCAAGTCCTGGCAGTTTTTTCTGAGGAGTCCCTTGATGGTTTGTTCAATTTCTATTTCTGTAGTCGTATTTAAATATTTTATTTCTTTTTCTGTGAATCTGAGCCTTTTATATTTTTGAAATATTCATTTCACTTAGATTATCAGATTTATTGGAATGCAGTTGGGCAAAATATCTTTGTTAGTTCTATAATTTCCTCTTCACTTGGTAGCAAATTCACCCTTTTTTTGATGCTGGTCATTTGCTTTTCTTCCATTTTTTAAATCAAATTAGCAATGGTTTATCTATTTTATTGATTTTACTATAAAATAATCCTTAATTTTATTATTTATTCAATAGTTTTCTTATTTTCAATTCCATTGATCTTTGATTTTCAGAATTTCTAATTTGATATTTAATTGAGATCTTTAATTTGTTCCTTTTATAGCTTTGTCAGTCATATGTTGAATTCACTGATCTCATTCTCTGTTTTATTCATGTAAACATTTAGAGATACAAAATTTTCTCCAAGAATTGCAACCCATAAGTTTTGGTATGTTGTTTCATTTCTGTTGTTCTCTTTGATGAAATTATTAATTGTTTCTATGATTTGTTGTTTGACTCACTCATTCTTTAGTATTAGATTGTTTAGGTTCCAACTATTTTTTATCGTGTCTTTCCTATGGCCCTTTATTACATGTAATTTTTGTTGCATCATGAGCTGAAAATAATATATTTAAAATTTATCTCTCCCTGGATTGTACTATGGAGTTCCTATGCAGTATTACAAGGTCAATTTTTGTGTAAGTGTCATGTATCCCTGAGTGAAAATATATATTCTATTCTATTCTCATTACGTTTTTCCAGAGGACCATATCTAAGTTTTCTAAAATTTGGTTTGCCTTCTTAATTCCTTTCATGGTTATTTCGTCGTTAGATTTGTCTAGTTTTGAGAGTCAGGGATTCAGTCCCCCACTAGTATATATTTTGTTGACTATTTCTTTAACTTTAACTTTCTTAACTTTCCTAAGAATTTGAATGCTATACTACTTGATGTATATATATGTTTAGTATTTACATTACTTCATTGTTTATGGTACCTTTTGACAAGATGTAGTTTCCTTCCTTATCTCTTTTAATTGGGCATATTTTTGCTTTTGCTTTCTTTGACATCAGGATTGCTACCACTTCTTTTTTCTGCTTCAGCTTTAGAATAACATATTCTACTCCAGTATTTTACCTTTACTCTGTATGTATCCCTGTTTCAACATTTTCTTATAAATAACCTATTGTAGGATTATGTTGTTTAATCCACTTTACTCTCTGCTTCTGTTTTATAGGAAAGTTCATCCGATTCACACTCAAAATTATAGTACTGTGAATGTTCCTCTACCCTATTTTCACCCCATTTATACTTTTCTCTCCCCTTTCCCTCCTCCCCAATGTTTTATTTTTGATCACCACCTCCCTGGATCTACCCTCCCATATATCATTCCTCTCCCTTTTCTTTCCCCTTTCCCCTCCAACTTCCCCTTAGGATAAGATAAAATTTTTATTCCCAACTGAATGTGTATATTATTACCTCTCTAATCCAAAGTTGATGACAGTAATGTTCAAATAATCCCCAACCATCTCCCTTCTTTCCTTTTTTTGCAAAAGGTCATTTCTGCCTCTTCACATGATATAATTTATCCTATTTGCCTTCCCTTTCCTCATTTCTCAGTACAATGCTTTTTTATTCCTTCTTTTTTTTTATTTCATCTCATCAAAATCAACTTATAGCCACTCCCTCTGTCCATGTATTCCCCTTATAACTGCTGTATTAAAGATACAGTTCTCATGATATGCAAGTATCATCTTCCTGTATGGGAATATAAATAGTTTAACCTTAGTGAATAACATGTTTTGCTTCTTCTTTTTCTTTCTTGTTTTTTTTAGCTTTTTATGCTTCTCTAAAATCTTTTATTTAAAGATTGAATTTTCTGTTCAGTTCTGGTATTTTCATCAGGAATGATAGAAAATCCCCTGTTTCATTTAATGTTCACCTTTTCCTCTGAAAGATTATTCTCAGTTTTCTTTAGTAGTTTATTCTTGGTTGTAACCCAAGTGCCTTTGCTTCTGGAATATTATATTCTAAGTTCTCTGATTCTGTAATGTAGAAACTGATAAATCTTGTGTAATCTTGAAGGTGACTTCATGATATTTGATTTTTTTTTTCTTTCTGACAGCTTGCAGTATTTTCTCATTGACCTGATATTTCTGGAATTTGGTTATAATACTCCTTAATATTTTCATTTGAGAATCTCTTTCAGGAGACAATCAGTGGATTCTTCTAATGACTATTTTACCCTGTGGTTCTAGGACATCAGGACAGTTTTCCTTGTTAATTTCATGAAAGGTACTGTCCAAGCTCTTATTTTATCATGATTTTCAGGTAGTCTAATAATTCTTAAATTACTTCTCCTGGATCTATTTTCCAGGTCTGCTGCTTTCCTAATGAGGTTTTTATCTTTCTTTTATTCTTTTTACTTATTTTTACTGATTCTTGATCTCTCACAAACTCAGGAGCTTACATTTGCCCAATTCTAATTTTGAAGGAATTATTTTATTTACTTATCTTTTGTACCTTCTTTTCCATTTGGCCAATCCTACTTTTTAAGAAGTTGTTTTCTTCAATGGGTTTCTTTTTCCATTTGGTAAATTACATTTTTTTAAGGAATTGCTTTCTTCAGTAAATTTTTCCCTTCTTTTTCCAAGCTATTGCTCTCTCTTGCATATCTCTCATTTATTTTTTTTAACCAGGTTTTCTCCAACCTCAATTATTTAACTTTTACACTCTTTTGTGAGCTCTTCCAAGGAGGCTTTTTGGGCTTGAGATCAATTCATATACCCCTTTGAGATTTTGCATACATGTATTATGACATTGTCTTCTTCTGAGTTTGTGTTTTGATCTCCCCTGTTATCAGAGGAGCTCTCTCTATGGAGAATGGTCTTTTTTTGCTTCTTGATCATATTTTTGCCTATTTCATGGTTTTTATAGTTAAACTCTCCTGCTGGAGCACAGGGGTCACTGTCCCAAGCTTTGTCTGTTAGGGGTCAAGGGGTCTGGTCACTGGCTTTGGGAACTGGGGCCTCAGCTCCTGGTGGCCTGCTCATTTCACTGGGGTGGCCCAGCTTATTCACACTTATTGTTGTCTTGTCTCTTGGGATAGTAGTTTGCCTTCTTCATTGGGGTTGGAAGTCTCACAGCTGGTCTGCTGTGACACTGGCCTACTGATTCAGGATCAAGTGGCTTCAGTTACTGATCTGTGCTAAGGGCCTCTGGCTGCCTTCCCCAGACACTGTCTGTGCTGGGTTGTGTTCCCCTTTTACCCAAGTGAGATAGACCTTTCCTATCCTAACTTATTGTAAGTTGGAAAATTATTTCTCTTTATCTTTTTTGTAGGTTTTATTGCCCTAGAGTCCATTTAGAGGCATGATTTAATGTTGCTTCTGAGGGAAACTGAGGAGATTTCAGACAACTTCTTGGTTTCTCTCCACAATCTTGGCTCTGCCAGAAATGTTTTGCATTACCCCACATATATAATCAATCTTGTATTGCTTTCTTTCTCAAGGGGTAAAGACGGTGAGGAAGGAAGACCATTTGGAACTCAAAATTTTAAAACCTGAATGTTAGTTTTTATAGCTAATTAGGAAGTATTTAGCAAATAAATAAAAGGTATTAAATAGGGAAAAAGGTGACCCTCATAAAGATCTTGTGATGATAAGAGAATAGGCATATATAGGTCTGTAATTGTTGTTTTCTCTGTCACCTTTTTTACATCAATAAAATATGAAACAATATATTTGCATATATACATACATACATTTGTGCGAATTTCCAATTTATCTATGTTTTCTCCCATTTTAATTTCTCAGCGCCTTCAGAATCACTGAAAATAGGATGAAAATATAGCAACAGAAATGAGAGAGAGAGAGAGAGAATCTAAGCTATTTTCCCATCTTTTTCCTCTTTAGGTCCATTTTAATCACTGTGACTACAATATTACATAACAACTGTGATGGTTTCACTGTCCTTGAAGGGAAAAAGATTGTTTTAGTTTTTTTTTAATTTGTTTTGTTTTGTAAATTTTTTCCATTATTCTTCTGCTTGTAGTCCTCCTTCCATTTTCATCCTTAAAATTCTTTAGGATGACTGTGGTAAGTTGTATACCTTACAAGATTCTTTAAATATTTTCTTACATATACTTTTCCTCTCTTCTTTATGATACATTACTGTTCATAATCCACTGTAATTCCTTGTTCAAAGTTTTTACTGATGTGTTCATATTTTAGCCTGGTGTTATGTTTTTTAGTCATCTTTCTGTTTTTGATAAAAATGTCAACTGATACTGTTGCCACTCCATTGCTGGTCCTCATCAACTGATTCCTGAATTATTGCAATAGCTTAATGGTAGCTCCCTCTGCTTGAAATTTCTCCTCATTCAAATCCATCCTCCATTCAATTACTAACATGCTTTTTTTTTTCTGAAGCATAGGTTCAATCATGTTACCTACCCTTTATTCAATAAACTCCAGTTGCTTCCTATTACTTTCAGGAGCAAATATAATAGGGTCAGTCTGTCAGTCAAAGTCCTTCATACCCTTTCCCATTCCTACCTTTCCAATCTTCTTGTGTATTTCTACCTTTTACATGCTCTTCATTACAGTAACACTGACCTTTAATTTTTTCACAAGAAATGCTTTCCATCTCTTGGCTCTGGGCATTTTCTCTGGCTGTCCTTCATGCCTGGAGTTGTCTCTCTCCTCTGCTATAATCACGAATTTCCATGGTTTTCTTTAAGTCTCATCTAAAAATCTCGCCTTATATAAGAAGGTTTTCCCAGCCTCTCTTCATTAGTGACTTCTCTTTGGTAACTTTCTCCTACTTATCCTATACATAGACATGTTTGTGTATTGTCTCCTATGCTATTGCCTATCAGCACCTGCCAATAATTATTTTTAATAATGTTTCGTGTTATAGAAACATGAGACTTCTATATGTAATACATTCATTTTGTTTGAGAGGAAGAGAATTTCAAGTTTTAATGGAGGGCAAGAGCTACCCTTGAGAAGCACACATAAAATAAATAGGCAGATTGTATCCTCTAGAGGACTTCCCTGCATTTTAATGAGTGAATATCATCTTAAGAATAGAAATATCTTTGAAAAAAATATTATTGTTAAATTGTTTGTACTATGGTTAATATTATATAGGTTCATACAAAGCTGAAATAATTTAAGTGGCATTTAGGTCTTTATGCCTATTTTCTCAGTTAACAGGCCATATACATAGTGAAGATTAATTTGATCTAACTGCTTATTTCATAAAGTGACTAAGTTGTTTTGCAGTCCAATAAAGCTACAGATACAAGAGATATAAGGTGAGCAGGAGGTAAATAGCAGTTACTGAGACTTAAATCAACACTTTTATATTATAAAATATAGTCAAATAAAATAAAATAGTCAAATAAATATAGTCAAATAAAATATAGTCAAATAAAATAAGTCAAATAAACTATTAATTTCTCTATCCTCACATTCATAGTTTGATGATAACTGACATTAATGATCCTAACCCTGAGTCATTTGAAGATCAAGAACTAAAAATCATTGAGAACATTTACCTATGTTCAGACTAGCTTAATTTTCCACAGATTTGGTTGTTTTCTAATTCTCCATGTAACGACTGAAGTAGGATCCCTTTCTAATTCTTCATCAAGTAAATCTTATCCCACCCTATCCATGAGAATGACACATTATTTTCAATACATTAGTAGAGCCTGTCTTATGGGCCTATGTATTCAATATGTCACCAATGCAACAAAAATTAATTAAATGGAGATCATGCTTTCTCTGTCCTATCAATGCTCAGCATATAATACTTTTCTAGGTAACTTGTAATATCCTCACAGTTGATTATTAGTCATATTGTTGTTAATGGAGAAAAGAATGATATTATCCTCATATTATTGGTAAAGTACCAAAAAATATTTTGCACATGCCAGAATGCTATACAGATGCATACATAACTATTTACATACATGCACTGTATGTAATGCATATATATCCACATACATATATACACACATACACATAGGATAGTTCAGAATACACATTTCTTTATAAATCTTACAGAGTAGCTGATCAAAATTATGAATAGTATCATCTCACAAGAAAAAAGAATCAATGATTAATAACATCATAAAAATACTTCAATAAGACTTTTTCCATCACCCTCTGATTACTAGTATCAGGAAAAACATAAATCACATTCTTGATACTTGTCAAAATTTTTCTATTGTCATGGAGAATAACTAGCAGAAAACTCAAGTTGAATATGGTTTCCTTTTAGATAGTGATTTCTACTAGAAGCACTTTTTTCAGATAACATTATTCTACTTGCATTAGGGCATAGAACATTGCAGAATAGCCCTTAGATAAGATCAATAGCCATTCAAGGGAGTTTGGTGTAACTACAGAACATAAAATGGATGAAGAATGTTTATTGCCCAATTACATACAGATAGATGGGCAAGCTATAGAATTCATCTTTCAATGTATACGGATATCCCTTTCTTCACTCTGGTGCTGAAGTCCCAACTCTCACTTTTATCATCAGAATAGATTCCCCAAAGGTGGCCACACTCAAATTTCTAGAAGTAATCTGAGATGCTCAGATTACTTGGTTTTGTAACATGGTTACTCAAGAATTCTCAATAGTATGCCCCCCATTTCAACCAGCTAGTAGACACTACTTTGCCTTTTAGCAAAAGGCATTTACTAAGACTATATACTAAGAAGATTTATTACAAAACAAAAGTTTGGGAGCATACCACCCCACACATTCAAATACACACAAGTCCACTGGAAGAGTGAATCCAAATTTAGAGTGGATGGTAAAGAACACATATAGGATACACATCTATCAAAAGGACAACTCATATTTCCTAAGTACTAAAAATATTTCCTTGAGTATGTAGCAATCATTTTTTCTCAGGTAAAAACAGGTCATGTTTCTTAAAGCTACTTGTTCTTTTTGGTGGTCCTGCATCAGTTTATATGTGTATGTGTATGCATGCAGGCAATGTGTATTATGCATGCATATATGTATGAATTCTACGTCTATAAAAATATAAGCACAGTATGCATTTGCGTGTCTGTGTATGCATATATATGTATGCATTTGCATTGTGTACATATAGGAACATATACATGCATATGCAAATGACATGTGTGTGCATGTGTGTTTATGTATATGCTGCATGTAGGTGTGTGCATATATCTGTGCACATATGGACCCACCCAGATACATGCATATATATGTTCATGTATGTGTATTTGCAGGCATATATGCATACACACACGCACATACAATTGTGTCTTTATAGGGGGAGGTTTTGTATGTATGTACATGTGCACAGGTATAGGTGTATATATATATGTGTAGTGATCACTGGATTTAGACTCAGGAAAAACTGAGTTCAAATTTGGCCTCAGACATTTAATAGCTATGCGACATTGGGCATATCTATTAACCTCTATTCATCTCAGTTTCCTCAAAAATAACGTGTCAATAATGGCAACACCTATCTTCCAGGGATGTTGTGAGAATCAACAGATTTATTTATAGAAACACTTAGCAAAATATCTGGCATATAGTAGGTTTCATATAAATTCTCATTCCTTTCCCCCTCCCCCAACTTATCTTTTCTTCCTACCATCTTTCAAGTCTCTACTTAACTCCCACATCTTGTACAATCCCTTTCCCAGGGTTCCTTAATTTTACTGCCTTTGTTCTGAACTTACCAACTTTCCCTGCACAGGTCTTTACTAAAGTAATTGTGTTCCCATCATCTTCTTTATTAGCCTAAGGGCTCCTTTAGAGTAACTACTGGGTTGTTGTAATTGTTGCTGTTACTGTGATTTGTGTCTTTCTTTTCCATTTCTTTGTATCCTTGGTCCTTAGTACAGTCATTGTACTAGATTGTTAATAAATGTTTGTTGGCTTGACTTGATGTGTCTAGAGTAAGAAAGGCCCATATTCTGTTATTTGGATCTTTGATGATAAGCTGATGGAAAAGACATGGGCAATTAGGAGAGGCCTCACTGGGTTTTGATTTTCAATAATGAGGAGAATATCACTATCAATTATTGGTTTAATATTAGAGATTGGTTTAAGATTAAGTGATTTAATGTCCCTTTATGTTATGTTTAAACAAAAAATGCATTCAATCTCTCCTTGCTAATTAAGCATTCATAATCAGATCTCTAGGGCTATACATCATTTTAAATTGATTTAGTCACAAAGTGATTAAAATGAAATACTTGATCTGCTTCTTAAATATTCCTTTATACCACTGAAGACATCTGAAAATACTCTTTTAGTGGCAAAACTCTATTATTATTGCTTGATTTGCTCTGAACAAGTCTGAATACATTATGTTAGCCAATATTTGAGTTAGCTAAGAAAAACTGTAGCCATAGAATAACTTTAGATTAGCTTGCCTTCCACTCAGTGTCCTAAATAAAATACCTTTTTGGAATTATATATATGTGTGTGTGTGTGTGTGTGTGTGTGTATACACACACACACGTATATATGTATATATACATGTATGTATGTATATATTAATGTACATATGCATATGTGTATTCAAATACTACATATCTACATAAATATATACATATGTGTGCATATATATACACCTCTTAATGTGATCTTAAAATGAATGGCCATTATCAATTAGGGAGACTATTATTTAACCAAGCTAGAAGGCTACAAACACTTTTGCAGCAGAAATTATTAAAAATGTCTTTAATTCATAACTTCACACTATTCTCATCATAACTTCATTCATGTTGTAAGGATAAAACTTGTGTGTAACACATGCACATATATGCATTGTATATGAATATAAACAAAAATCATTTATATATCTCAGAAAATGTCAATTAAAAGGACAGGTAAAATGTAGAAAAAGAAAAGAAAGAAATGTATCTAGACAGGTTGATTTCACACACTAAAATTCTAAAGATTGTGTGATATAGCTGAACAAAGAATCAGGAGACTTGGGTTTAAATCTGATATCTAATTGATGAAATTGTAATCTTGATTAATACAATCATTCAGTGAATCACCACACCTTTATTCAAAACCTCTAAGTAGCATACATTCTGCATCTATTAAGGATACAAAGAAAAATGAAGTCCCTGCCCTTAAGAAACTTACATTCTTTTGGAAGAGATAACAAACATATATTTACATATACACACAAATATATGTGTGTGTGTATATATATATATATATATATATATATATATATATATATGTATATATATACATATAAACAAAATATTTACCAAAAACATACAAGGTAAATGTGACTAGATGCTAGCAGCTGAGGGTGTTTGAATTGTGAGAGGTTTCATCTGTATAAAATTTCACTTGAGCATAGATTTAAAGGGATTAAGTCATTATAAAAGGCAAAGGGTAGGAGGAAGTTTCCCTTTTTGAAAATGATTTTATGCAAAATATCTTATTAAATAATGCTACCAGGAAAATTTGCTACATTTTTCTGTATAATCAATACATTTAATTTTTCATGAAATAGTAATATTTCATTCCATTCATGTAGCACTATTTGTTTACCTATTCCTTTATCAGTGCATATTGATTATCCATATTGTTTCTTCTTGTTTGTTATCATTAAAATTCTGCAGTTCTTATTTAGGGATGGGTGATAACTATTTTTGGTGTTTGTGATGCCAATGTGTGTAACAGTAAACACCCCAACATACACAGGGAGGCCTGCTATCATAGGTTCTTCAATCTGAATTCATAAAAGAAAAGACAACTTTTGAGGGGTTAACAATCACTTTAATCAAGCACATTTATCATTCCTTTAACCAAGCACATATATCATTCACCTAGTTCGGGAGAGTCAGCTCTCTGAACTTCAAAGAAAATACAGAGAAATTAAAAATCAACAGACATGACTCTCTCTGCCTTAATTCAACAGACAGTTGGACCCCAACCCATAGTTACAAGAGAGAGAATCATTGACATCTGGATTCAAAGCCGAGGGCTCCTTAAAGTAAGTCCCCAGAGTCCTCGTCTGGCCAAACTAACACTTCTAGTCAGTAAACCCCAAAGTTAATGGTATAGCTTCCTCTGCCTGTCCATAATTCAAAAGACAATTCAACTGTCTGACCACAGTTAATATAGAGGGAAGCACTGACATCTGGGTTTTCAAAGCCAAGGGGCTCCTTAAAACAGCTTCCCAGAGTCCTCATGTGATACTCAAACTTTTTTACAAAAACTAAGCCCCAAAATAAAACCTCACCTTCAGCTTAGTTATATACCTTATAGAGCCAGAGGGCATGGCCTTCTGACCCAGTGCCTCAATAGAAAAAGAAAAGATATTTGGAAAGCAGCAAAGGATTCTAATTTGATTGCCATCACAATATGATATTCACAAGAGCCTAGAGCATCCATGAATATCCCAGAAGAGTTCTGAATCATGGAATACAGCAGACTCTCTACATGGAAGACAGAACCAAAGCATTTATTCAGACACCAGAAAACAAATCCATCATTATCTATACACAACAACAATGCAAATGACTACACCAACCCTAACCTTGCCCATGCTAGGCATCCCACAAAGAACTCCCTTAAACAAATCAGAAACAAGGTCTTTCACTTATGCTAGCCAGTTGACTGCTTGCATGCATCCTTCCTAACTCTGACTGCTCTCTGACCAAATTTATTTTCAGCCCTGCTGTAGTTCCACCTCTTCCTGTTCCACCCTTCCTGCTCCACCCCTTCAGGAAACTCCCACTACAGGCTTCATGTGACTCAAGCATGTCACATAAACCTATTAATGAGTGCACAAGATCTTCCCATTTAAATTACGCTTACAATGTTCCTAAGATCTATTACTTGTAGTAGGATCTCTGGGTTAAAGGGCATAAATACATATTTTAGTCATGTTTTAACACTCTTCATAACTTATATTTTAATTTAATTTATGTTTTTCAATGAACAAAAATGTCCTCTACCCTCCCACTTCTCAAATAAAAAAATATGATACAAACCCTGGTATTAATGTGCACAATCAACCAAAACAACTTCTGTAATTGGTGAGGTACAAAAGAAAAATATTTCTCATTTTAAACCTTGAATCCTTTACTGTAAAGAGGTGGAGGACATGTCTTATTAGAATTATGGTTGATCATTAGTGTCTGTTAGAGTTCTTAGCTCTTTCAGTTGTTTTATATTTATAATATTTTGAGAACATAAATTGTTTCCTGGTTCTGTTTATATCACTCTCTGTGAGTTGATATATTTTTCCTTTTTTTTTCTGAAACTGTCCCTATAATGATTTCTTCCAATACAACTGTATTTTGTCTTGGATTCAAATTCCAAAATTTGTTTAGCCTTTCCTCACCTGATTGCTCCCTTGTTTTCTAGAATCATTAGCAACCACAGCAAAAGTTTCCATCAATATATTTACATTGGTGTTTTTCCAAAATGATTTTCATAATGGATAATCTGCTGCTCATTCCTCCAAAAATATTAATGCAAGTGTCTACATCCTGTGCCTATAACATTAACATATTCTATCTTTTGCTGTCGTTGTCAATTTACTGGGAGCAAGGTAAAGCTTCAAATTCATTTTGATTTGCACATCTATTATTATATTATTAAAGCAACTCTTTATAGAGTTGTTTTTCATAGTTTGTATTTTTTCTTTTAGAACTGATTATATAGGGGGCGGAGCCAAGATGGCGGAGTAGAAAGACTCACCTATGCTAGGTCCGAACCCACAGCCCATAGATTTCCTGTAAAAAGAACTCCTGACAAATTCTGGAACAGTGGAAGCCGCGCAGAAACACAGTGAAGGAGATT
>CM053769.1:172435014-172469554 GCA_028658325.1 Potorous gilbertii | reverse complement strand
GAACTTAAAGTTTTAGGACCAACTCTTGAGTATTGTTCTTGCTACTAGGAAATAAGAAATACAGGTAATGGGGAATAGAAAGTTATCTGGCCCTACAGGACAAAAGAGAAGATGGGGTAAGGGAAGGGAGGGATGATAGAAGAGAGGACAGATTGGTGATATGGGTAAATAGAATGTCCAGTGTATCGGGGAGGGGGGAGGGGATAAATGGGGAGAAAATTTTGGAACCCAAAATCTTGTGAAAATGAATGTAAAAAGTTAAATAAATTTATTTAAAAAAAAAAAAGAAATTGTACATTTTATCTCCCACCCCAACCCCTGTAATCCATCACAACAGAGAGTGTTTTCAGAAAATGTTTGTAAATATTTGTATAAATTGCTGTAAGATAAAATAAAGAAAAACACGAGAATAATTTTTACTCTAATACCAACATTTTTAAAATGTACAATTTTAATAGACTTAAAAAATCTGATCAAGAGTATTATCAGTCATGATTTCAACAGACTGAAGATGAAGGATATTACCAATGTCCTGAAACAAATATAATGGATTAAATAGGCTGGATAAAAAAACATTTTTGGAAAGATCAACATGGAAATTTGCTTCATTTGACTATTCATATTTGTCATAAGTGGTAGGAGGGAAGTAGGAGGTAGAGAAAATGATTGCTTATTAATTTAAAAAATTACAAATTATTGTTTAACCCATGACCCTTTATCTTGCATGATGTGGTATAGTGGGTAGTGTTCCGAAATTAGACTGATAGTAATCCAAACACACACACACACACACACACACACACAAAAACACACACACATATGAATAATAGATTTGGAGCTAGAAGGAATCTTTGAGTCCAATCTCATCATTTTACAGAGAAGCATGCTGAGAAAAAGGTAAGTTGATGCTGCTTAAGTCCCTTAACCTCATTAGATCTAATTTTCTTCATATGTAAAATAAAAGTATGGGATTTTGCAAGGGATATTTAAACTCCTTTTAGCTCTGAATCCATCAATCTATAACAATATAAACCTATGAAATAATGAGAAGGATAGGGATATTTGTACCAGATCTAGGAGACAATTATAGAAGGTTTGACTGAGAATATTCAGAGAATAACAAAAGGGAAGGAGTCTATATTCCAATGGTGTCAGTAGAGTCTTTCAGGCCTAGGTGAATAGGAAAATAAAGAAAAAACCCTGTGGTGCTAAAGTAATTTCAGACTGCAATACATTTATATGTATCACTGAATAATATTATGGCAACCTAATAACCAATTGGCTTAAGATAAAACTTTATATTATATTAATCAGTGTACATACTTATCTTTTGGGTATGGTTAACTCACATTTGTACCTAAAGTCGAGTAACATCACTGTGTTTGCATTGACTTACTCATTCATTTTCTCTGCTATCTGGGGTTATCAATATCATAACAGAAAGCAATTCAGACCATAACGCAGTACATGTATTAAAAATGGACTTCTGTGAATTTTTTTACCCATGAAATTAGTATTGTGAACTAAATGATCTCCATTGAAGATCCAAATTCAACGACAATAGAATTCCAGACAAGTTTATCAAATACTAACCAACTGGCAGCCTTAATTTCTCCTATTAAATCTTGTTATCTGTCTTTGTTATGGGACATATTTGGGATATTAAGTTGCTTATTCATTGAGAAAAAAAGCAAAACCTTACATCATTTTTTCTTATTTGTATAGAATGCCTTCTTAACAACCAATCATAATTAGTTATTTTATGCTTAAAAAGTTCTACTTTGTCTTAAAACAAAGACATCCTGATGAGTGTAGATTGCTGATTATGTTAAATTACAAAAAACATGAAATTTCTTATGAAAGTAAAATTCAGAGGTACCCAGAAGCTCTCCTCACAGTTGCCACTCAAAGTTAAGTGCTATTTTTTCTGTAGGTAAATTTTCATTGAGTTCTAGTTAAGGCTGGAATTGGAAGTTTGTGGAGAAGGACCTGGCTCTTCCACATATAGTCCAGGAGATAACTATAGGAAATTTAGAAAGGTCAACAATGAAGATGAAGAAAGAAAATCCTCCTATATCAAGCCAAGGACTATAGAAGAAGAGGGCTATAATCTTGCAAGACCTCTGAATAATAAGTGATAAGGGAGCAGAGTGGAGCCAAGATGACAGAGAAAAGGCAGTGATTCACCTGAGTTCTGCCACAAGCACATTTAAATAAAGCCATTTAACAATTTCCAGAACAGCAGAACACACATAAAAAAGGGACAGAATTAAATTACTTCCCAACAAAACACAACCATCATATCAGGAAAGGTCTGCCTTACCTGTGTAAGAAAGGAGCACAATCCAGGGTAGGCCATGCCAGCACAGACCAAACCCTAACAAAAGAAGCACAGGTCTTGGGAGTCACTAAATTAGCAGTGGTAGCAGGTGCTTTTAGAGTTCTCTGCTCACAGACCATAATGAGGTAAACTAACTGGTTAGAGAGATTACAGGGGTTTCTTTATAGCACTAAGGCAGGATTCTTTTTGTTTTGCCCCTACTCAGATCTAGGTTTCAAGTCTGGGTGACAGTCCCAGAGCAAGGAAGAGCACTAGCATAGCAGAACGTGTGACCACAAAAGAGCAGGGACAAGAGTTCCAGGGCAGAAAAGAGTGGTTTTGGTCACTCAAAGACTAGAGCATAGGCCAGGAGAGTAGTAAAAAGCATTACTCCTCATATCATTCTAACTTGAAAGAATTGTAAAAAAAAAAGATTCCTAGGGAGCTTACATATCCCTACAAGTATCTCTGAATAGAGCTGCACAAAACACTGGAAGCTTGGGACAGAGCATCCACCACCTTGGAAGCAGAACCCTACATTAATAAAAAGCTGAAAGTCAAGAAATATACTGGTAAAATGAGCAAAGAAAAAAAACTCTTTGTAGAAAGTTACTATGTTGACAAGGAAGATGAAATTACATATTCAGAGAATATAACAAAGTCAAAGCTCCTACATCTAAACCCTCCAAGAGGAATATGAATTGGTCTTAGGTCTTGGGATAGCTCAAAAAGTATTTTTCAAATCAAGTAAGAGAGGTAGAGAAAAATTGGGAAGAGAAATAAAATCAATGAAAAAATCATTAGGAGGCACAGTCAAAATGGTGGAAGAAAGGCAAGTAATTGCCTAATTTCTTCCCCAAACCTCTCCAAACACCTTTTGAAATGACTAAAAAAATGCTAGAACAGCAACCCCATCCCAAATACAGAGTGAAAATCCAAGTCCAAGACAGCTTCAAAGGTTGACAGGAAATACCTGATACATCAGGGTGGTAAATGAGTGTAGTGAAGTGTAGGCCACACCAGTGAAATAACGGGCCCCAGCAAACAAGGAACCAGTGTCAGAGTGACTGAATCACTGGTTGCAGTGGCAGCTTCCAGACCTCTTAATCCACAGGTGCCAAAGACAACTTAGAAGGATAATATAAAGAGACTATCTACTTGGAGGAGAGTCAAACATGGTCCAGCACTGAGTCAGGTGTCTGTTTCTTTGTCCATTCTCAAATCTGCATTCCAGTCCTGGGTGGTGGTCCTAAGATGAGAAGGCTCATTAACTAACCAGAGTTTGCAGCTATAGTGGAGGGGGGACCCTCCTCAGAGATCCAGGGCAGAAAACAGTGCTTGTGATCATTCGCACACCAGAGAACACATGAGGAGAGGAGTAAACACCTGTTGTTAGGTCATACAACCTTGGAAGAAGTAAAAACTTAAAGATCCCTAGAGGTATCTCTGAAAAGAGCTGCACAAAATTCCTCAAGCTTGGGACAGCACACTTTCCACCCTACAGACAAAGCCTTAGCTTAACAAACAGTTAAAAATCAGCTAAGAGACTGGGGAGATGAGCAAACAGTGGAAAACAAAACAAAATCTCAGATAGAAGAGAGAAACTATGGTGATAAGGAAGATCAAAACACACTAAGAACACAAAAAAGGGAAATCTCCCAAATACAAAGGCTCCAAGATGAATATGAATTGTACTCAGGCCACAAAAGAGCTCAAAAGGATTTTGAAAATCAGAGTGGTAAAGGAAAAGCTGAGAAGAAAAATGAGAGTAATGCAAGAAAATAATGAAAAAGGAGTCAACACCTAGGTAAAGGAGACACAAAAAGTATTGAGGAAAATAACACCTTAACAAAAGACTAGGTCAAATGGTAAAATACTTCCAAAAAGCCAATGAAGAAAACAAAGTGAAATTGGCCAATTGGAAAGGGAGGTCCAAATGGTAACTGAAGAAAATAATTCCTTAAAAATTAGAATTGAAGGAATGTCATTTGATGACTTTATGAGAAATCAAGGAACAGTAAAACAAAACCAAAAGAATAAAAAAAAGGAAGACAATGTGAAATATCTCATTTGAAAATCAACTGACCTACAACATGGATTGAAGAGAGTTAAAATTAATGGACTACCAGAAAACCATGATGAAAAAAAAGAGCCTAGATACCTTCTTTCAAGAAATAATATGCTCAGGAGCCAAGATAAAGGACTGATCAATAACCGTTATCTCCCTCCCTTTGTTGACCTTAATGAGCACAGATGATATCTCCCTAGGAAAAAACTTGGAGCATTGGGAGCAGCAGAAGGTGTAAACAGACCCTCAGCCCGTGAGGCTAGAATGATCTTTAAGAAGATATCTTGCTGTGGCTAAAGGAAACCAGTGCATGATCAGAGCTGTCCCACACAATTCCACCTCAACAAACTGGGAGAAGATCCTGAACCCCAAGGGGTTGAAGACAGCAACTGCCAACACCAGGACTCCAGGCATACCCCAGTACCCGAGTGTAATCTGGAAGACACCAGCACAAAGAGCTGAGCTTGCCTACCCTCTAAATCAGCAGAGGAGCCTCCACCCCTACCCCACACTTAATGAGCTAGCTCCAGGGTAACTGCATGGAAAACCCCAAAAAGACCTCACCTCACATTTGCTTTCAAACATCAGTCACCTCAGTACCATGTAAGCTGAAGCATTTTTGTTTCTATTTGAAAGAACCAGAGATCACAACACACAAAGGCTCAAGGTTTAGGCACAAGAACTGTGAGAAAGAGCTCCCTGTGCTATAGATGCAGAGATGTACTTTGAAAGTCAGGAAAAGGATTGTTATCATGAGTAAGAAGCAAAGCAGAAAAGAAAATACCATAGAATCATTCTATGGGGACAAGGACCAAAACGCAAATACCAAAGAGGTCAGCACTGAGACTGTGCTCCCATTTTAAAGGGAATATGAACTGGTCTGAAGCACAAAGAGCCTTCTTGGAAGATCTCTGAAAGGATTTTAAAACCCAAATTAGAGAAATAGACAAAAAACTCGCCAATGATATTAAAAATATGGAAAAAGAATTCATTGAAGAGAACATCTCCTTACAAAGGAAAATTGGACAAATGGAAAAGGAAGTACAAAACAAAATTGGTGAAAATAGTTTCTTAAAAGGAACAATTGGACATATGGAAAAGGATATGTAAAAGTTAAGTGAAGAAAACAATTTGATAAAAATAATAGAATCATGCAAGTAGTAGGTAATGAATTTATGAGACATAAAGAATCAATCAAATGGAATCCAGAGAATGGAAAGATAGAAGAAAATGTAAGATATCTAATTGGAAAAAAATTGACCTTGAAAATAGATCCAGTAGAGGAAATCTAAGGATTATTGATCTAAGGATTGACAGCTGAGATGAAGAAAAAGAGCCTGAAAAGTATCATCCAAGGAATCATTAAGGAAAATTACCCAGAAACCTAGACCCAGAGGGCAAAATAGTCATTGAAAGAATTGACCGTTCACCTCCTGAACCATACCCCAGATTAAAAGCACCAAAGAATATATTTCCAAACTGCGGAACTATCAAGTGAAATAGAAAACACTGCAGGTAGCCAGAAAGAAACATTTCAAACATCAAGGAGCTACAGTCAGGATCACATAGGACCTTGAAGCTTCTACATTAAAAGACTCAAGGAATTGGAATATGATATCAAACATTTTAAGAACACATAATTCCAATATTATATAGACTACTTGGGAAAATTGAGGAAGAGGGAGTCCTCCCAAATTTTTTTATGTTACAAATATGGATTTGATATCTAAACCAGGAAGAGCCAAAACAGAGAAAGAAAATTATAGACCAATTTCTCTAATGAATATAGATGCAAAAATTCTAAATAAGATTTTAGTAAAAAGAATATAGCAAATTATCAGAAGAATAATACATTATGATCAGGTAGGATTTATACCAGGAATGCAAGGTTGGTTCAATATTAGGAAAACTATTAACATTGTTGATCATATCAAGAACAAAATTAACAGAAACCAAATGATTGTCTGAATAGATGCAGAAAAAGCTTCTGACAAAATACAACATCCATTCCTACTGAAAACACTGGAGAATGTAGGAATAAATAGACCTTTCCATAAAATATTAAGCAATATCTACCTAAAACTTACTTCAGCAAGCAGTATATGCAATGGGGATAACCTAGATTCATTTTCAATAAGATTGAGAGTGAAACAAGGATGTCCATTATCGCCACTATTATTCAATATGACACTAGTAATTTTAGCTGTAGCAAGAAGAGAAGAAAAAACATTAAAGGAAGTATAATAGTCAAAGAAGAAACTAAGTTATCACTTTTTGCAGATGGTATGATGATATACTTAGGGAATTACAGAGAAAAATTGAAAAAAAATCTATTTGAAATAATAAACAACTTTGGCAAAGTTGCAGGTTACGAAATAAACCAACACAAATCTTCTGCATTTCTACATTTTACTAACAAAGCACAATAGCAAGAGATAGGAAGGGAAATCTCATTTAAACCTACAGTAGACACCATAAAATATTTGGGAGTCTACCTGCCAAAACAAACCCAGGGACTATATGAACACAATTGCAAAACACTTTTCACACAAATTAAGTCAGATCTAAGTAAGTAGAAAAACATTAATTGCTCATGAGTGGACCAAGTCAATATAATAAAAATGACAATACTACCTTTAATTTACTTATTCAATGTCTTATTAATCAAACTAACAGATAATTATTTTGTAGAGCTAAAAAAAATAATATCAAAATTCATCTGGAAGAACAACATGTCCAGAATATCAAGGAAACTGAAGAAAAGAAATGCTAAGAAAAGTGGCCTAGCTCTACCAGATCTCAAATTGTGTTATAAAGCAGCAATTATTAAAACCACTTAGTGCTGGCTAAGAAACAGAAGGATAGACCAGTGGAATAGGTTAGGTACCTAAGAGACAGTAGTCAATGAATATAGCAATCTACTGTTTGATAAACTGAAAGACTCCAGCTTCAAGGATAAGAACACACTGACAAAAATTGCTGGGAAAACTGTATAACACTGTGGAGGAAACTAGGCACAAAACAATGCCTGGCATCATACACAAGAATAAAGTCCAAATGGGTACATGATCTAGGCATAAAGATTGATACAATAAATAAATTATTGGAGGAAGGAAGAGTGTATTTATTAGATTTACAGAGAAGGGAAGAAGTTTTGATGGAAAAAGAGATAGAAAACATGAAGTGCAAAATGGATAATTTTGATTGCATTAAATTGAAACAATAAAACAAAATGAATGAAAAAAAGTAAAAGTCAATGTGAAATATACCCTTGTAAAAATTACTGACTTAGACAATAGATCCAGGAGAAATGATTTAAAAATTATTGAATTACCTCAAAGCCATGATTAAAAGAAAAGGAACCTAGACATCAACTTTCGAGAAATAGTAAAGGAAAGCTACCCTGATATTCTGGAAGAAGAGGGTAAAATAGAAATTCAAAGAATTCACAGATCACTTCCTGAAAGAAAATTCCCAGGAATATTAGAATCAAATTCTGATGCTTCCAATTAGAGAAGAAATATTGTACAGCCAGAAAGGAATAATTCATATACTGTTGAGCCAAAGTCAGAATAACACAAGATTTAACACCTTCTCTTTTAAAGAATCAGAGGACTTGGAACATGATGGCAAAGGAGATGGAATTACAAGTAAGAATCACATACTCCCCAAAAAACTGAATATAATCCTTCAATGGAAAAATTGATATTCTATGAAATAGTGGACTTGTTAGCATTTTTGTTAGAATGACCAGAGCTGAATAGAAAATTTGTTTTTCAAATATAAGAATCAAAAGAATTATAGCAAGGTAAATAGATAAGGGAGATCAAGAGTGATTTAGTAAGGTTTAACTGTTTACATTCCTACATGGGAATATGATACTTGCAACTCATAAGAACTTTCTCATTGGGGCTTTCAGAAGGAGTATATTTAGACAGAAGGCACAAGTAGGAATTGACTATGAAAGGATAACATCTAAAAAAAATAAAACTAAAGGGAGAGAGAAGAAAGTTCTTGGGAGAAATTAAAAGGGAGACATAGAATGGGGTAAGTTATTTCACATGAAAAAGATGAGAAAAAGCTTTTCCAGTGGAGGGGAAGTTGGGAAGGTAAAGGAGAGTAAGTGAATTTTACTCATGACTATTGACTCAAAGAGGGAATAATATAAGAACTCAATTGTATATGGAAATCGATCTTACTATACAATAGAGGAGGATGGGAAGAGTACAAGAGAAAGGGGTGGATAGAAAGGAAGATAGACTAGAAAAGACAAAAGCAAAACACTTTTGAGGAGGGGCAAAGTGTGTGGAGAGATAGAATAGAATAAATGGAGAGGGAATAGGATAGAGGGAAATACGGTTAGCAATTATAACTGAAAAAAAATTAAGCGACTTTCTCTGATAAAGGCCTCCTTTCTCAAACATATGAAGAACTGAGTCAAGTTTGCAAAAGTATAAATCATTCTCCTATTGATGAAAGTTTAAAAGATATAAACAATTTTCAGATAAAGTAATCAAAGTTATCTATAGCCATATAAAAATGTTTTAAATCACTATTGACTGGAGAAATACTAATTAAACAATTCTGAGATGCTAGCTCATATGTATTAGATTAGCTAATAGGGTATAAAAGGTGAATGACAGAAGTTAGAGGAAGCATGGGGAAAACGAGATATTAATGAATTGTTGGTGGAGTTGTGAACTAATTCAACTATTCTGTAAAGCAATTTGAAACTATGCTTAAGGACGATAAAAGTATGCATATTCTTTGAACTAGCAATAGTACAACTAGGCCTGTATTCCAAAAGACATAAAAAAAAACAAAAAGGAAAAATACCTATATGCACAAAATTGGAGCTCCATTTTGTTGGCAAAAATTAGAAATTGAGGGTATGTCCATCAACTGGGGAATGGCTGAACAACTTACACTGTTATTACAATAAAATACTATTCTGCTATAAGAAATAAGCAGGATGCTCTCACAAAATCCTAAAAAGATTTATATGAGCTGACACAAAACAAAATGTACTGTGTACAAAATAACAACAATATTGTAAAATGATCAGCTATGAATGACTTATCTATTCTCAGAATTACAATGATCCAAGACAACTGTGAAGGACTTAAGATGAAAAACGTTTACCATCCCCAGAGAAAGAACAAATGGTGTCTAAATACAGACTTAAGGATACTTTTTTACTCTATTTTTGTTTATGTATTTTTAAATTTTCTTTTACATGACTAATATACTATGTTTTGCATGAGTATTCATGAATAACATATGAAGAATTGCTTGCCTTCCCAATGAGGGGGTTTGTGGAAGGAAGAAAGGATAGCATTTGGAACTCAAAATTAAAAAAAAAATGTTAAAAGTTGTTTTTACTTGTAACTGAGGAAAAATTCAGGGAGACCTGAATTAAGATCTATTTTTAGGGTCTTTAGTGTGAAGATATTCTGAGTGGGAACTGTTTCAGAAGAGTCAGAACTCAACATGTGTTCTGGTTAGAAACAGTGACACACTAGTTTTGACCTTTTGGATGAGAGGCAGGGACAAGCAGAGCTAATCTCCATATGTAACTACTCTGGGAGGCAGGACAGGGAAGTGCTAGCTTTGAAGCAATTGGAGACACAAAAAGAGACATTACTAGTGTGTGGATTGAATACATATGCTAGAGTATGCTTGTAGGAGTACTTAGACCATCATGATCATTAACATCATGGAATAAGGACCATGGAATGGAATAAGGATAGAAATAATTCCAGGAAGAACATTGTACAAGGAGAAGGTTGCAAGAGAACCAATCCCAACATAAGGCCATTAGGAGAGGAGGCAGAATTCAGGTATACTGGTAGAAGTTGGGACTTAGTCTGATCTACTTATGCAGAACTATACCTGCACCCAGGACCAAATAGGAGCTACTCATTCTTGACCCTAGCACAGATTCCTATTTAAGAAATTGGGGTTAGGGACACAAGCATGAAGAAAACAAGGAATAAAATTAAGAAATACTTTGGGTTAAACTGAAAGAAGGAAGCAACTTTAAAAAATATAATTATCGCTTCAGAAGAAGAAAAAATTCCCTCCTCACAAGTACTCAAACAGTGATTTAAAGATATAAAGCAAGAGATTTCATTACAAACTAAAATGACATTAGAACTTGAGGGAAAAAATGAAAAAATAAATAACAAATTAGATGCTAAAAAAGGTAGTAAAATATGGTTTAAAGAGTGGACTCCCTGAAAAATTCAATAGACTAACTGAATTTAATTATTTCATAAATTCACAAAAAATATTTTCACAATGTCTAAAGACTGAAATAAATAAAACTTGCATAATGTTTCCTATAAAGAAATAATAAACTACTTATACAACAAGATAAGGAGAATATAACAATCTTTTTGCATCTGCATAACAATTCACTATCCCACTCATCACACCAGGTTTCTCTAAACCTTTGCATCACTCCTCTCTTTTCTCTAACCTTAAATAACTTCTCTTCACCCCAACATCTCAACTGAGTACTATGGGAATTAAAATTGCCCTATCTACAAGAAAAACCACTGAGGCGGAGGTCTGAGTCAATGGCATTTTATTAAAAGGCCCATGTTCCTTCTCATGATCTGAGGTGTCCCTTTCTTTCAAGGCCTTATTTTTATAGGAGTTGATACCAGATTTGATACTTTACACTCCAAAGGGACTACAGAAAATACAGAATTCCATTTTTGGTAGACTTTGTTTCAAAGGCCAAAAATGACATATTGGTCAAAAAATTATCAGCAGGGATTTCTCATGTTGGATAAAGCATGGGGCATCTCTACAGGCAAAGGGGTCAGAAGATGGTTATCTACTCATATGAGATAAAAGACAGTGGTCTGGAGGTACAAAAATAAGTTGAGTATCAAGGCATCCCACAAGCACTAGACTTAGATATGGAATCTGAACAAAACAGGATGGAGACATCTTTGTTAGAATTCTTGTGGTTGTACTAGTGAGTCTCAATACTGGTAAGTAAGTAGTGATCATTTATGTCTACTGTAAGAACCTGTCTTATCTAATTATCCCCACATGTTTCATGTAAAATACTGAACTGATTAATACTAGTTGAAATAGAGTAGGGGTCTTGCCTTATATTTCACTGGAAAAAATTGAAGCTCCCTCTTTTCTCCTCCTCTTCTCTCTACTTCATCTGATATGACATGACTCAGACAACTTGTGCCACTGCCTACTCCTTTACCCCTACCTCACATAGTAAAGTAGCCCCTCTCTTTTGCCAGAGCATTTCCAGGCTTAAGTGATCAGATTCAGAATCTGTTCTCTCAAAGGTTACCAGTGATTTCTTTATTATAAAAGCTAATGGACTCTTCTCAATTTTCTTCCTTCTTGAATGCTGTAGTCTTTAGCACTCTCATTCATTCTCTTTTCCTTAATACTCTCCTTACCCAAGGTTTTCTTTTTTCCCTCCCACTGGTCAGAGCACTTCTTTGATCTCCTTTGCTAGATATTCATCTAAGTCACCCTTCCTTACACCTTACTCCTGCCAATCCCAGCTCTCATCCTTCTACTACATACTTTGAGATCCAGTGACACTGGTCTCCTTGTTTTTCCTTTCACAAGACACTGCATCTCTCACTCTGGGAGATTCACTGGCTGTCTCTGTTACCAAAAACTCTCTCCTTTTATTAAAGGTTTGACTTCCTTCAAGTCTTAGCTATAGCTACACCTTCTTCAAAAAGCCTATCACAGTCCTCTTTAAATTTAATCTCTATCCTCTGAGACTATCCCCAATTTCTGTACATTTCTTTCTTAAAGTAATATTTTGGTGAGTTCTCTGAATCCGTAATAATCACTTTAGACAAATTCCATTTTTTTCTCCTACTTGGAATTGCATCCCTTTCTAACTTTAGATTTTTTTTACTTGTTGATCTCCCTTGCCTCTTGTGGTGACTTGCTGACTTTTCCTGGAACACTTTAGTCATGGAATACTATCTATTTTTTTTCATCTGAATCATTTGAGATCTTTTTTGGCAAAACCTAGAGTTCATAATAAACTATCCCCAAGTTTCCTTCCTTCCCTACTAAAATATATAGCTTGCGTATACTCAGTAGAGTATTGCTTCCCTTCTCAAGGTTTGGGGGCTGGCAGGTGAGGAGGAAAGAAGTTAGAAATCAAAACTAGAAAGGAATACTAATTTTTAAATGTAATTGGAAAATATTTAATGCAATAAATATGTATCTATTAAAATTAAAATAAACTATATTTTGGAATAGGTCTTACCCCTCAAGGTTCCCATCACTTTCTACCTAGCACTAAATCCTCTCAAGTAAGTAAAAATTATATCCAAAGTACAATTTCTTTTTTTTCACCACTTAAAGAATGGAATTATTACAGATCAAGGGATTATTTCTTTATCTATTTTTAACAGAGCTACAGTAGATGTCTGCATATTTGAAATTCCTCATCAATCTTATAGTCTACCCTTTGAGATTACCATCAATTTATCCTTTATGTGTTTTGGTTCTACAATAGTAGTTTGTATATTGCCTTTTTCATTAGATTGTGACTTCTTAAGAGTGTAAACTCTTCATTTTTTTTCCTTTTTCTATTTCTCCAGTGCTGAGCACAATTCCTGGCACATAGTAGGCACTTAAAATGATAGTGGATAAATAATTAGAACACTTTGGACTTCCTAACAAACATGACCACATTCTAAAATATGGATACCTTTTATTATAAAAATCACAAAATCAATCTGCATAGATTTATTAGAAACAGGGGAGTGCAGCGAGAACAGAAAGAATTTATTGTTCTGCTTTTGAAACTCCAGAATTTGATCTCTCTCTCTCTCTTTTCTCTCCCTCTTTCTCTGTCTCTTTTCCTCCCTCTTTTTCCCCCTCCCTCATCATTATTTAATGAAGTAATGTTATAAACTTCACAGGCAAACAAGTAGGGACAGAAAATAAGGACCTCTAAGAAGAAAGGTAGATTCAGGGAAGGAAAGTCGTAGGAAAAAGAAACTTTAATTATTTGGGATTGGTTGTAAAGGGGAGATCAAAGGGAAAGGAAGATCATGTGAAAAGCAGAGATTAGTGCCTGACATTGATGCAAAGGGAAGAGATAGAAGAATGGGAACTGACTACCTTAACAAAAGGTTTCTAATGTTGATCAACTCTTTCTAGTGTTGCCTTTTTTCTTACTTTATAAAAAGAGGATAAAAGCAGGGCACAAAGGGAGAAAAAATTGAACAAGAACCTATCAAATATAAAAAGTCATGGTTCTTTTTTAAGTTAGAGAAGAATGTTCCACAATCAAGGAAAGAAGAATTCTTTACCACCAAATGTATAGAAATTAGTTAAGGAAATTAATTATTGCATCATGGCTTAATAGATTCAGTGCCAGAAGGAAACTAAAACTCTCATTTGGAATGGAAAAACTGAGAATCAGGTCAGATACTTACATTTTCCAAAGTCACACTAATACAGAATATTAGAGGTCCAATTTGAGCTGTATTTCTCTTTATCAGGGTCATTGATATTTTCAATGTACCATAAAAAGGAAAAAAAATGATTATGTCAAATTGTATTGGTTTTCAAAACAAAAAAAAGAGAAATACTCAAGTGGGAAAAATATTTTCAACAGATGAAAAACAAAATATATCACTTATTGATGTAAATATATACTTACAAAAGTGATTCCACACTACTTTTATTCTTATACACATATATTATATTAGAGATAAAGTATATGATTAGGGATTTCTCAGAAGGTTTGAATGCTCTCAGTAATCATAGAAAAAAATTCCAAATCATTGCCACTACTAATAATATATTACCATAAATCTGAGGTCTGATAACATATTGAATTGGTGAAAATGAAAATGGCTAGAGGAACTCTGAGGAAAATAGAAATGCTAATACACTGAAAATTACTTATAAAACTATATATTTTAGTGTAACTAAAAATTCATTCAATTGTGCCTACCCTTTAATACAACTATTAGGCCTATACTCTCCAGAGATCAAAGAAAGAAAGAAAATAAGTATGTGTGTGTATTTCCTTTGACCTCTAGAGATTATGTGCCTAATAATTTTATCAAAGTGTGGGTAAAGATGAATAAATTTATAGTTATACTAAAAATTATATATACGTATACACACAGGCATGTGTGTGTGTGTGTGTGTGTGTGTGTGTGTGTGTGTGTGGTGTAGAAAAATGGAAAAAAACACTTACCTTCAGTAAATGATTAAATTAGCTATATAAATAAATTAATTATATAATGAAATATGGCAGGAACTGATGAAAGGGACAGATTCAGTGAAGTGAGGAGATTTGTATAAAAATGATGCAGAATGGAGGGTGAAGAAAAAGAATATCATTTTATACTATGGATACACCATTGTAAAGAAAAATACCTTTGATTTGAGAATTTCCAGATAGATAAAATGTTGCAATAAAAATACGCAATAAAGAGAAAATGAGGCACAAAATTCTACATATCAATTTATTAACAAGGGTAACAATTACTCAATAAATGGTATTCAAGGCCCTCAATCATAAAGTATCCATCTGACAGCAGAGTAACTCCTTTATAGAGTTGGTTACATAAAGTGCCAGTGATTCAAACTAAAATGAACAGTTTAACATGAATATGTAGGATGGTCTTACATTAAGCTTGACTCAGAAAGTGGATCTGACCAATATTCTGAAAAGACCCAAATCAGGCCCCACCTAACAATCAGAGTGGCCTGGTGCTATGCAAAACATTTTATGGTCAGATTGAACCATACTTTCTTTCCCCCGCCTCCCTTGTAAAACCTATAAATTTTGAGTGTTTGTGGTGAGGCTATAGTCTATAGGAATAGATAAGTTAAGCACTTACAAATTCTAACACTGAGGGCTAGGCTATCAAGTCCAGACCTGATCCATGAGTATTGATTTCAGTGATTAGCAATCCATAATTAATAATAACAGAAAATAAAGAGGGTATAAAATTTCAGTTTCACAACAGTGATTAATCATGATTCCAGAGGATGAATGATCAACTGAGCTTCCTGACTTTTACCTCAGGTGATAGATTACAAATGGAGAATAAGACATGCTGCCAATAGGTGGATTAACTACAACTAACTACACATATTTGCTAAAAGTGAATGCTTTTATATTCTTTATAGTAACAGTGCATTGAGGCTGAATGTAGGTAGAAGTATAGGGGAGGTAATGGTAGTAATGTCAAAAGGAAAGAAATAGAGAAGACAATTTAAAAAGCACATCAGTGAAATATTTTTCAAAATACGTAGAAGAGAACTGAAGGAAGATAATACAGGCTTTGAAATATTTCAGCATTGGTGGTTGTTGTCCTTCATTCTCAAAGTGGACCAAAATAGCATCCTCATGATAAAGTCACATTTCAATGTGTCTGATTGTGGTTGATAAGATCAATCAGATCTGCTCTTCCACAGATTGGGCATAGATAGTCTGTGTGAACATTAGGGGTGGATACTTTAAATTTGCACATCCTATGTTTCTTTTCTGCTGCTTTGCTCATAGAGCACAGCATCCTTTCTGATGTGAGAATCTGTGGTTTTTGTGAATTTATCCACAGCATTCAAAACATCTTCATTTGTTTTAACTGATTGTTTCATGTATGGATGGTGTGGTGGTGTGCTTTCTTAGTGTTAATTATTAGGCCAAAATTAGCACAAGCAGCACAGATTTGGCTCATTCTTTGTTACACCTCAGCTTCAGAGGCTGCATTGAGTACACTATCATCTGGAAACAGAAAACCATGCACCAACACTTCCTCCACTTTGGTCTTGGCTTGTAGCCTTTACAAACTGAAGAATTTGCCATCAGTACACTAGTTGACCTGGATGTCTTCTTCATCCTCATTGAAAGCATTTGACAACATGACTGAAAACATCACACTAAAAAGCATGGGAAGAAGCACACAGCCCTGTTTTACTCCATTAGTTACTGGGAAGGCACAATCGTCCACTACCCAGAGCCTGGGCAAACATACCATCATGAAATTCACAAACAATACTGATGAATTTCTCTGGACAACTAAATTTTGGCATATTTCCCAAAAGTCCTCATGACTAATGGTGTCAAAGACTTTGGTCAGATCTATAAACATTGTGCATAGACCTCTGCTCTACTCCTGGCATTTCTCCTGGAGTTCTTGAGCAGCAAACACCATATTGACTGTTCCTTGGACCTTTCCGAAGCCACACCGGTTCTCAGATACATGACCATTTTCCAGATGAAGCATCAGACTATTAAGGAGGACCCTAGCAAGAATCTTGCCAGCATTGACTAGGAGAAACACCTCACTCTGAATGTTACAGGACAATCTCTTTCATTCACTTTTAAAGAGATGGACAATAGAGGCGTCCTTGGATTCTTGGAAGATAAATCCTCTTGACATATAACCTGGAAGATTTCAGTAAGCTTTTGTATGAGCAGTGGTCCCGCTATCTTGCAAAACTCAGCTGGAATAGAATTGGCATCAGGTGCTTTGCTACATGAAAGAAGCCTAATGTCACTCAAAACTTCTTCAGTTGGAAGTTCAGCTAAGGAGGGATTGACTTCAAACTGAGGTAAACGGTCAATGACCTCAGCATTGATTGATGATGGTCTGTTGAGAACACTGTTCCGTCCATCTCTCTAAGATCATGTCCTTATCACCAATCAATGTGGCTCCATCAGCACTAAATATGCACTAAAAACCATTGGTTCATAAATAGCTTTCAGGGAATCATAAACCTGCTTTGGGTAGTTGCTATCAACATAAAACTGAATTTCATCTGCCTTCTTACTGAGACAGGAATCCTGCATTTCTCTAAATTTTGCTTGTACTTTACTTTTGATAGAATTAAATGACTCCTTCTTAGAGATGGATGAAACATCCTGCTGGTAAATCCTGTGGAATTTTCGTTTCTTCATTTAGCAGCTTCTGAATTTCCCCATCATTTTCATCGACAGTCTTGGTGTTGGAAAGTGTTCCGACCCAGATGAGTAAATGCAGTGCTGTATACCAAATCCCTGAAAGCTGCCCACTCCTTTTCTGCTCCACTGTTGCCAATTATGTGTTGGCTCAACTTTCCTTCCAATTTAGCAACAAAGTATTCATGCTCAGGGAAGAACTCTGAGCATCGGCACTACTGTGTTATATGTAATATATGTGTATTTTTCAAGGTATATATGTAATAGATATTCATCTTCTTTTATTCCTGTTTTGTCATGATTCCAGATGATCCATTGAGCAGTTTAAATACATGTGTTTAGCAAAACATTATGACTTTACAAGAAAAAAATTCTATATCCTCTTCAATGCACCCATAATTAATCCCACAATTTTTATTTCAAAATAATGAATGCAGTTTTCATCATGCTTTTTATACTTATTCTATACTCTTATTAAAAGAACACTCCTGAGAACTATTCAGCCTGGTACGTATCTGAGCATCCTAGAAGTTCAGATTTCTATCAATCTGCTGTTTGGGTTAACTGAACGTTGTAGTTTATTAGGTTCTTATTACCTCTCTACCACTTGAGGAGTCTGCATCTCTTAACTAATCTTCTTTTGGATTAAGCTGGGTTAATAGAGTACTTCATACTGTTTGGTGTCGGGAATGCTGTCTTCTCCTTTTCTGTTGCTCATAGGATATTCTATGTATAAATAAATAAAGGCTTAGCATATATTTTTTCAAGTCTTTGCATTGCAATGAAGTTCCAAGTCTACCATAAAAAAAACTCTCACACACTGTGGTCATTGCTGTGCACAAAGTTCTCCTGATTCTGTTCTTTTTGCTCAACATCAGATCATATAAGTCTTTCCAGGCCTCTATGAAGTCTTTCTGTTTATCCTTTCTTATAGCACAATAGTATTCCATAGCATTCATATAAAATAATTTTTTCAGCCATTCTCCAACTGATGGGCATCACTTTGATTTCCAGTTTCTGGTCACCACAAAGAGCCCTGCTATGAATATTTTTGTACATGTGAGACCCTTTCCCATTTTTATGATCTCTTGGGGATATAGTCCTAGAAGCAATACTGATGGGTCAAAGGTTATGCATATTTTTGTAGCCTTTTTGGTATAGTTCAAATTACTCTCTAGAATGAAGACATCAGCTCACAGCTCCACCAACAACGAATTAGTTTTTCAGCTCTCCCACAATCTGTCCAACATTTATCATCTTCCTATTCAGGCACGTTTACCAATCTCATTGGTGTGGTATCTCCCAGTTGTTTCGATTTGCATCTCTCTAATCAATAGAGATTTAGAGCATTTTTTTCCCTATGATTTAAGATATCTTTAATTTCTTCCTCCGAAAACTGCTTGTTCATGTCATTTGATCATTTATTAATTGGGGAATGACGTATTTTTGTACATTTGACTCAGTTCTCTGTATATTTTAGAAATGAGGCCAATATCACTGACACTAGCTGCAATAATTCTTTCCCCATTTTCTGCCTCATCCCAAATCTTGTTTGCATTGGGTTTGGTTGTGCAAAACTTGTCAGTTTAATGTAATCAAAATTATCCATATTGCACTTCATAATGCTTTCTATCTCTTCTTCAGTCAAAAATTCTTTCCTTCTCCATATATCTGATTAATATACTATTCCTTACTCTATGAATTTGTCCATAGTATCAATCTTTTTTACCTAGACAGTGTACTCTTTTGTACTTTATTCTTGTGTACAGTGTCTGTCATTGGTTTAAAATCTTATTTAAAATTTTTCCATCCATATTCATTAGAAAAACTTACCTATATTTTCTTCCTCTGTTTTTTCTCTTCCTGACTTAGGTATCAAAACCATATTTGTATCAAAAAAAGAATTTGGGAGTATTCCTTCTTCCTCAATCTTCCTAAATAGTATATATAGTATTGGAATTAACTGTTCTTTAAATGTTTGATAGAATTCACTTGTAAATCCATTTGGCCCTGGAGATTTTTCTCTAGGGAGTTCATTGAGGGCTTATTCAGTTTCTTTTTCTGAGATATGGTTTTTAAATATTCAACTTCCTCCTCTGTCAATTTGGCCAATTTATTTTTTTTAATATTTGCCCATCTCATTTAGAATGTGGAATTTATGGGCATAAAGTTGGGAAAATAATTTTTAACCATTGTTTTAATTTCCTCCTCACTGAAGGTAAGTTCACCCCTTTCATTTTTGATATTGGTAATTGTTTTCTTCTTTTTTTGAATCAAATTGACCAAAAGTTTATCAATTTTATTAGTTTCTTTATAAAACTATTATTAGTTTTATTAATTAGTTCAATAGTTTTTTTTATTTCAATTTTATTAATCTCTCCTTTGGTTTTCAGTACTTTTAGCTTGGTATTTACTAGAGGATTGTCAATTTGTTTTTTTTTTCTAGCTTTTTCAGCTGCATGCCCAAGTCATTGATCTCCTCTTCTATATTTTATTTATGTAGGCATTCAAAGATATTAAACTTCCCCTAAGAACTGCTTTTGCAGTATCCCATAAGATTTGGTAGGTTGTCTCATTATTGTCATTCTCTTGAATGAAATTGTTGATTGTTTCTATGATTTCTTCTTCAACCCACTCCTTCTTTAGGATTCGATTATTTAGTTTCCAATTGATTTGTGGTTTATCTTTCTGTGGTCTTTTATTACACATAATTTTTATTACATTATGAACTGAGAAGAATGCATTGACCATCTCTGCATTTCTGCAGTGAATTATGAGGTTTTTATGCCCTAGAACATGTTCAATTTTTATGTGCCATGTACCACTGAGAAAAAAGTATATTCCTTTTGATACCCATTCAGTTTTCTCCAGAGATCTATCATATCTGCCTTATTCAGAGTTTTATTCACCTCCTTAACTTCTTTATTGTTTATTTTAACATTAGATTTATCAAGTTCATGGATCAGGGAGGTTGAAGTCTCCCACCTAATATAGTTTTGCTGTCTATTTCTTCCTGCAACTCCCCCAATTTCTCCTCTAAGAATCTGAATGCTATACTACTTGGGAACTACATGTTTAGTAATGATATTGCTACATTGTTTATGGTGCCTTTTAGCAGGATATAGTTTCCTTCCTTATCTATTTTGATCAGATCTATTTTTGCTTTTACTTTGTCTGAGTACCCCCTGATTTTCTTACATTAGTTGAAGCACAATATATTGTGCTCCAACCTTTTGCTTTCATCCTGTGTGTATCGTCCTCATTTTAAATGTGTTTCTAGTAAACAACATATTGTTAGATTATGGCTTTTAGCCCATTCTGCTATCAATCTCCATTTTATGGGAGAATTTATTCCATTCATATTCAGAGTTATGATTAAATTCTGTGTGTTTCCCTCCATCTTCTTTCTCACTGTTTTGACTTTTGCTCTCCAGTCTCCTTTCCCCTCCTCAGTAGAGTTTTCACTTTTGATCACCATCTGCCACAGTCCTCCCTTCCTTCTTTCAGCTCCCCTCTCTTTTACTTCCCTTTACCCTTACTACTTCTTCTCTCCCTTTTAGCTTCCCCTCCTATTGCCTATAGAGCTAGTTAGATTTATATACAATTAGTTTTATTATCACTTCTTGAACCAAATCAGATGAGAATACCTCTCAAACAATGCTCCTCTCCCTCCCCTCTTTCCCCCTACTATAATATAATTTTGTACTTCTTTCTGTTATGTAATTTACAATTTTCTTCTTTCTCCTTTTCATATCTCCTGTTACAATCCCTTTGCATGCTTAAATCAAATTTTTATCATCGTATCATTTACTTTTTTATCTATTCCCTTTTATATTACATAATAGATATACAATTCTCAAGATTAACAAGTATCATCTTCCCTTATAAGGAGGCAAACAGCTTGCCCAAATTGAGTAACAAGTTTTTCTTTCCCCCTATGTACCTTCTTATCCCTCTCTTGAGAACTGCATCTGAAGATCCAATTTTCTATCGAGTTCTGGCTTTTATGTCAGAAAGGTCTGGAAATCCCTTATTTCATTGAATGTCTATCTCCTTGCCTGAAATGTTATGGTGAACTTTGCTGGGCAAGTGATCCTTGGTTGTAGTCCCAGCTCCTTCACTTTGTGGAATGTGATATTCCAATTCTTTCGATCTTTTAATGTAGAAACTGCAAGTTCTGTGTGAACCTGACTGTAGCTCCTCGATATTTGAATGGTTTCTTTCCAGCTGCCTGTAGTACTTCTTCACTTGATAGTTCTGTACCTCGGCAACAATATTTCTTGGTGTTTATAGTTTGGAATCTCTTTTGTGAGGTGCACAGTGGATTCTTTCAATGATGATTTTGCCCTCTGAATCTAGCACTTCTGGGCAGTTTCCTTAATGATTTCTTGGAAGTTTTTGTTCAGATTCTTTTTGTCATCATGGCTTTCTGGTAGGCTAATAATTCTTAAATTTTCTTTGTTGGATCTATTTTCCAGGTCAGTTGTTTTTCCAATTAGATATTTTACATTTGCTTCTATCTTGTCATTCTTTAGATTTTGTTTGGCTGATTCTTGCTGTCTCATAGAGTCATTAGTTTCTACTTGCCCAATTCTAATTTTTATCGAATTGTTTTCTTCAGTTAGCTTTTGCAACTCCTTTTCCATCTGTCCAATTATTACTTTTAAGGAATTATTTTCTCCAGTTAATTTTTGTACTTCCTTTTCCATTTGTCCAATTTTCCTTTTTAAAGAGCTGTTTTCTTGAAAGAATTCTTTTTTCATACTTTTAAAATCATTGAACAGTTTCTCTTCTATTTCTTTCTTCAGCTGTTCCAGGAGAGCTCTTTGTGCATGCCAGCAGTTCATAGACCCTTCTGCAATTTCGCATGAGAGTACAGTCTCAATACTGACTTTTTTGGTATTTGTATTTTGGTCCTTGTCCCCAAAGAAAGATTCTATGGTCTTTTTATTTTTTCTTTGCTTCTTTTTATTCATGATAATGATGTGTGACCTCTGGGTCTTTCAGCTAGAAGGTGGAGAATCCAGTGTTGAGCTTGCTGGTATAAGAAAGCAAAGGAAAGGTGCCTTTTTTCTTTCTGTTTTGTATTTCCTGGGATTAGCCCTGTGGCTAACATGTTAAGTGTGGGGGAGGGGTGATGTGGTCACATGAAATCTCCTCAGATGAGCTAGAGCAAAGGCAAGCTCAGAGCTTGGTGATCATAGCTATTCTATTGTCTTCTTGTTTTCCCTGGAGTGCTGAGGTACGCCTGAGTCATAGTGCAAGTCTCGGCATCCCTGGAGCTCCAGACTGTCTGGGACAGCTCTGTTCCTCCCCTACAATAAGAGGAATATTTTTTAGCAATTTTCCTAGCCTCAGGTACTACAACACTGTTTGCCCCTTCTGTTGACTCCACTGATCCAGAATTTTTCTGGGGAAAGATTATATGGTTCTTTTGAGATCAACAAGGGCAGGGCAAGAAAGACAATGATAAGCAATTCCAGTATCGTTGCCAAGAAACTCCATGGCCAGTATTAACATGTTATGGTTCACAATGTGATGAAGAGTCAGAAATGACTGAATAACAATAAGTAGAGCTACAGCAGTTTTCTAAAGGCTTTTTCTTTTCATGCTTTTGAGCCCCAAAATGTTCAGAAGAAACATATTCTATGAATGACTTTCATCAGAAGCCTTGATGAATGTTTCTTTTTCTCACATACTGTTGTGTTAAGGAGAGGTCTGACTATATTTTACTTCATCCCAACTAGTATCTTTATACTAATGTTTATTACTTTCCCTTAGCCCTTTCAATTTACCCTCATTCATTTTCATCAAGTTCAACATGAATGGAAACTTCTTCTTCCACAATGACTTTTGTCCCATTTCACTTCAGTGGTTGGGTTGATTTTTCAGTAGCAAGAAGACCTTCAAAAGTAACAATAGCCTGTTATTCTTGACTCTCTAGCTCTTGAAGCAATCATGCAGATTTCTCTGTTCACATGCTGAGAAAATTCAAAATTACAAGTGTATTTATGATAGTGCTGCTGGTATTTTAGGGAACTGCTCTATAATTCACACTACAAATAAAAGGGTGACACAATTTACATGCTGGTAACTGATTCTACTTGATAGATATACTTGCTTTTTCTCAGACTCCCATTTATCTCTCAACATCTGTTCCATAGGTACTACAGAAAATGCATTATAATACTCAAAATTCCCTTGAAGATAGACTATTTTTCATTTTTTTTTGAAATATCTCTCTGTTTGGGATCATTGACTAGTATGCATAAAAATGCCCAAATCTGTGGAAGTTCAAGTCCTTCTCTAATTCAATTCATATGGAAGGACAGAGGGAGGAGCCATACTTGATCTACATAACAACTGTCAGGGTTGTGATTAAAGTGTGAAATGTTAGGATTGTGAGAGGAAGGAAAGAGAGGAGAGGGAAAAACAGAGAGACTTAAACTAAGACAGACGAAGGGTTAGGGGGATGCCAATGGAGAGACAGAGGCATAGACAGATACACAAAGAGAAAAAGAGATGGAGAAAGAAAGACAGAAACAGAAAGAAATTCAAAAATTTAGGAATAAAATGAATCTCAAAAGCAACTTATTTATTATTATCAAAAAGGAAACTAAAGCCCACAGAGTAAAAATAACTTGCCCATGGTTGGACAAATAGTCCTGGTGGTCACTCACAGGTCAGGAGAGAAGCAAACATGCAAATCTTAGCAGTCCCTAGAAATCTGAAAACACTTGCACAAAACTTTTGAACCTTAGGGCAGTGTGCCCTCCGCCCTGGAAGCAGAGTCCTAAATTAATAAACAGTTAAAAGTCAAGTGATAAGCTTGGAAAATAAGTAAACAACGGAAATAAAATTTTGACCATAGATTATGATGACAAGGTAAATCAAGATACCCACTCAGAAGAAGAAAAAAAGACAGAGCTTCTACTCCAAAGCTTCCAAGAAAAAATATGAATTGATCTTTGGCCATTGAAGTGTTCAAGAAGGATTTCAAAAATCAAGTAAGAGTGATAGAAGAAAAATTGGGAAGAGAGATGAGAGTGAGGGAGGGAAATAATGAATGATGAGTCAACAGCTTGGTAAAGAATGCTCAAAATTACTGAAGAAAACAACACCTTTAAATAGATTAAGTCAAATGTTAAAAAGAGGTCCAAAAATCTAATGAAGTGAGAAATTTCTTGAAAAAATGATTTGACTGAATGGAAAAAGAGACACAACAGTTCACCAAAGAAAATACCTACTTAACAAGTAAAATTAGACAAATTTGAAAAAAAAATAAAAGAACAAAAGCTCACCATAGAAAATAATGCGTTAAAATTAGAATTGAGAAACTTGAAGCTAATGACAATATGAGAAATCAGGAAACAATAAAACAAAACCAAAATAATGTTTAAAAGAAGACAATATGAAATCTCATTGAGAAAAAAAAACTGACTTGAAAAATAGATACAGGAGAGATAATTTAAAAATTAAAGGAAAACCAGAAAGCCATGATAAAAAAAGAGCCTAGATATCACCTCTCAAGAAGTTATCTAAGTAAACTGCCTGATATTCTGGAACCAGAGGAAAAAATAAAAATTGAAAGAATCCACAGGCCATCTCCTGAAAAAGATCCCAAAATGAAAACTCCCAGTAATATTATGGGGAAATTCCCTAACTCCAAGACCAAGAAGAAAATATTGAAAGCATTCAGAAAGAAACAATTCAAGTATTGTGCAGCCAGCAACAGGATAATATAAGATTTAACAGCTTCAACATTAATTGATAAGAGGGCTTGGAATAGGCAAGACTCCAACCTTCTACAGCTTGATTTCACAAACCTCATAAGCAGTAGAAATTGCATATGAAGTACATGTCTCCTGCAACAGCAAGGATGTGACTGTGAGGTCAAGTACGTCTTATTGGGAATCCAGCTGGGCAGAAAATTCCCTAAGTAAATTGTATAGAATTCTATATCATGAAGACAGGACAACGGTTTAAATATTGTAAGGGTCATAAAAGTTATACATTGTATATCTATACCGTCTCTACATGCTCTCTCAGGAAATGTATGTTTGCCTCTACTTATCTTGGAATGTAGTCATGACATCATTCCTAAGGAAAAGTTGACTCCTAAAGTGGCTTGGGGCAGTTGCTTGCTCCCAAGCCTGCCCAGGCCATGCTTTGAAAAGTTTGGTTGTATGCATTCTCTTCTAATCCTGCATACACTCTTGTCCTCTTCCAGGTGACCCCTCTTCAAACTCTGTTCCATGGGATGCAGCAGAAATATGATATCCTGGAGGGCAAAGTTGCTAGGAGTAAAATGAAGAATCACATATCTAGTAAAATGAAGAATAATTTTCAGGGGGAAAAATATTGATTCAATGAAATAGTGGGCTCTCAAGCATTCTTGAGGAAAAGATCAGATCTCAATACAAAACTAACTTTCCAATACCAGACTCAAGAGAAACATAATTAAGATAAACAGGAAAGGGAAATCATAACGAATTTAATAATTTGAAAATATTTACATTCCTATATGGGAAGAAGATACTTATAAGAACTTTCTCATTATTAGGGAAGTTTGAAGAAGAATTCAAAAGCAGAGGACATAAGTGTGAGTTGAATATGATGGGATGATAACTAAAAAATAAAATTAAGGTGTGAAAAAGAGGAATGCCTGGGAAATAGGGAAAGGGGAAGGTAGAAGGGGGTAAATTATATCACATAAAAGAGGCAAGAGAAAGCTTTTACAATGCAGAGAAAGCTGGAGAAAGTAGCATGGAATGCTTTAATCTCATTCTCATTGAAATTTGCTTAGATAGGGAAGATCATACACAATCGACTGGACATAGGACTTGATGTTACCCCACAGGAAGGCAGGAAGGAAGGGTACCAGAGAAGGAGGTGTGATGGAAGGGCAGGTTAGGGTAGTGGATAATCAGAAACAAAACAATTTTAAGGAGGGACAGGGTGAAAGGAGAGACAGAATAGAATAAACAGGGGGCAAAATAGGATGCAGGGAAATACAGTTATCAATCATAACTTTGAAAATATTTTTTGAAGGAAGTTTTTCTCATTTCTCAAATATGTAGATAACAGAATTAAATTTATTTGAATAAAAAAGTCATTCCCCAATTGCTAAGTGATTAAAAGATATAAACAATCAGTTTGCGGATGAAGTCATCAAAATTATCTATAGCCGTATAAAAATTCTCTAAATCACTACTGATTGGAGAAGTACAAATTGAAACAAGTTGTAAGTAATACCTCATACATATTAGATTAGAAAATGGGATAAAAAAGGAAAATGGCTAATGTTGGAAGGGATGTGGGAAAATTAAAACATTAATGCATTGTTGCTGGAATTGTGAACTGATTCACCCATTCTGAAGAGTAATTTGGAATTATCCCCAAAGGATTATAAAACTATACATACCCTGTTCCCTAGCAATACCACTACTAGGTATGTATCTACCCCAGAATAGATAAAAACAGAAAAGAAATAGACTTACATGTACAAAAATATTCGTAGCAGCATTTTTTCTGGGTGCAAAGACTTGGAAATTGAGAGGATGCCCATCAGTTGGGGAATGGCTGAACAAATTCTGCTTTAGGATTGTGATGGGATCCTACTGTTCTATAAGAAATGATGAGCAGGATCATTTCAGAAAAAAAAACTTGAGAAGACATATAAACTGATGCAAAATGAAATGAGTAGAACCATCAGAATATTGCACACAATTACAGCTGTATTGTATGATGATCAACTATGAATGATTTAGCCACTCTCAGCAATACAGTGATCCAAGACAATTCTGAAGGACTTACGATCTGTATACAGATCAGAGTATACTTTTTTTTTTAAAACTTTCATTATTTTTGTTAGGCTTCTTTGGTCTTTGTTTTTTTACAATATGATTAATATGGAAATATATTTTATGTGATTATGCATGCATGGCCCATATAAATTACTTGCCTTGTAAATGAGGATTTGGAGAGGGAGAGAGAGAATTTAGACCTGAAAAATTTAAAAACGAATGTTAAAATTTTTATATGTAATGGGGAGGGGAATAAAATACTGAATAAATGTGAAAGGAAAAAAGAGTATGTCTACTTATCCATAAAATTGTGAGCATGATATTTATTTGGGATCACTAATTCTCCTTACCAGGGAGAGTAAGTTAAAAAGTCTGCTGAATTAGATATTCTTTTTAGCCTTGTTATTTATAACTGACATTTAAGAAACTTCTAGTTCTTTGGAGTGGAGTGTGAGCAAGACTTAGTATCCCACCCTTTCTTAGTAACATAACAGGATAAAAATAAATCCATGAACTTTCAGTTCATATCTTCCAATCTCTCATTTTACTGTTGAGGAAATAGGTCCAGAAGTAGACCAAAACCACAGAGGTAATGAATGAAAGAGCTGGGATTTGGAGTGTTTTGACTCCAAATTTGTTGTTCTTTCTTTGCAATATGATTCTCTGACCACTCAGAACAATGAATCTCAGGAAAGAGTTGTCCATGATATCTTAGATTGACTAGATGGAGAGTATTTATGGTTTTCTATGTAGTAATATGGCAAGAGTCATCAGTCTCATTTATGATTTCCAATAAATCATACTAACTTGATTGAACAGGGGCTATTACATATATATATATATATATGTATATATATATATATATATATATACATATATATATTTTATATTTTCTTGCTGTATTAATTTTTTTAGTGACTCAATTCCTTATCAATAATAGTAACAGAAAAAACGAGATGATATAATCAAATCATGTTTTGAATTTTAATGTACCCATTATCATGTTTCTTTGTAATGGTACCAATAATGTTATTGAAAAGATGTGGCAACGATGAATGTATTATATGGTTTTGTTTTTTCAAATGCCACATTACTATGCCATTGCCACTTTTACCTTCCATGCACTAGGACATGCAAGTTGCACTTTAAAAAAGTCCAATAATACCTAGAAAATTCCTTTTCTTTTCACCAAGCAGGTATAGGTTGTAATTCTATTTTTTGTAGCATGTAGCCCAGCCTCATTGTCATGTTAGTCTTTATTTCATGATGTTACCAAAAATCTCAGGACTTTTCAGCAGGCTTTAATTGATTTATTTATAAATTTGTTCTTTTCTTAAGTTGCTGGACACTCAGGAGAGTCTCTGAAGCTTTTTTTGAAATGACCTAAGTATGTATTATTTACTAGTAACTAAATTAATGGAATTCTTTTCCTCTAGTTAATTGGCCATTAAAACATTGGTGTTTATCCTGTTACACTAAACAATACAGAAATCAAGAAAATAGTAGAGTGAATAATTAATTATATAATCAATTTGGCTAGTATTTATGTAGTACCTGCTTAGCACAAAGCATTGCAATACAAAATAGGAGCAATGTATAATTTAGATAAGATATATATATATATATATATATATATATATATATATATATATATATAACCCCTATATTGATACTTAGCTACATGTAGAGGGATAAGACAGACACATAGGATTCAAGTATCATAATTCTGCAATTTGTTCCTTAGAATCTCAAAAAGAAAAGGTTGTGGCTTCTCAAATGCAGTGTCCAAGGAGAACAAAATTTGTCAAGTTTAACTCAGTTGAAAAGTTTTGAAGTCTTATCACCAAGGGATGGGCAATTGCTGTATCAGCCTGATTAAGGACAATGAAAATCAGCAGTTTAAGTTGGCCATGATGACTTAATGAAAAAGATAAATGTATAAAATATTTCTTAATCTTGTGTGGCTTTCTTCCACCTTCATAGTGGCAGGTGGAGACTAAAGATGCCATTTAAAAATTCCTTAGTCTTGTGGGAATTTTTTCCACTTTTATAGCAACAGAGGGAGAGGATAGGATCATGAAGTGATATCACACTATTTAACAATTACCTAAAATGTCAATTTAATTTTTAACACTCTATATATGAAAGAAAGCACTTGATGTTAAACAAAGGGATTAACCAAGGTTCCATCTTTGGCAGTCTACAAGCATTTATTAAGCCCTTACTATGTGCCATCACCTGGGCTAAGGTCTTTCTTTTTTTTTCTTTTTTCTTTGCCTTTCTTTTTTTTCCTTCCTTACTTCCTTTTTCTTTCCTTCCTTTCTCTCTTTCCTTCCTTTCTGTCTTTTGTTCTGGCTTTACTCCCCTTCATCTCTCTTTTCCTCTTCTCTCTCCTCCCTTCTTTCACTCCCTTTCCCTCTCTTGCTGTTTCTCTCAAATAGATCTTTTATACATGACTATAGAAAACAGAAATCAGAAAAGTTACATAGATGAGAGTATACCAGGCAATCCACAGAGTCAATGAGTTCTCTTATTGGGAGAGAGATATTTTAACTCAAACAAGATAAAGAGTCCAAGATGTCACCACAGAAAATTCTCAAATGTCTGGGATATGATTTTTGGTGTCAGCTCCCCAACATGCCAGATTTTTTCCAGTCTTTCTATCCCTTCAACGACCTGAAAAAAAATGTGGAATTGTGTTTTTTTTCTCAATGTTAGAAGCTAGAAAACCAGAATCTCTTCTTTCTTAATCTCTTGCCAACATTGTCCTTCACATAGATATATGAATAAATCTTTGGTGATGAGAACCTTATTTTCAAGTGAGTTTAATCCACAGTTACATAGAAAAGCATAAAAATGAAGAATGTGAAAATAGTAAGGGAACACAGAGGTCATCCAATCTATTTAATACCTGAATAGATATTGATTTTCTTTTAGTATTCTCAGAGTCAATCAGCCTCCAAATGAATAGCTCAGATAAAGAGCCATGAACTAACATATAATGGAAAAGCAAAATGAAAACAAACATACTCTTACCAAACATTATACATGCATGTACACAAACATATGTATATGCATGTGTATATAATATATACATACATACATATGTGTATATGTATATGTATGCATATTTCTCCTGTATCTCCTCTATATATGGTGAGGAGTGTGTGTGTGTATGTGTGTGTGTGTGTGTGAGAGAGAGAGAGAGAGAGAGAGAGAGAGAGAGAGAGAGAGAGAGAAATTAGTCTAACAGAAGGAAGGAAGACACCAGTATTGAGCTGACAGATAATAAAGGTATTCAGGAAGACCTGGGTTCAAATCTTGTCTCTGACATATAGAGGTTATTTAACTGTAGATAAGTTACTCAAGTTTTTGGTCAAACCAAATACATAGCCTTTATTAAAGGCTATTTGAAAATGAATAAGGGATTCTGTCCCAGTTGTAACATGCTTTTCTTCCAGGAGAAAGAGTTAACATTTCTCGATCTATTGCTCAGCATTATCTTTGCTTTGACAAGTACTCAAGAATTCCGGATTCCTTTTATTAACTTTTCAATAGGATTGTTATAGAAATTGTCTAAAATATTTATTTGGTTCTGCTATTTTAATTTGTATAACTTCATACAAATATGATTTTTTCCCTTTGTAGTTCATTCTCTGAGGCATAACTTTTGCTGGATAGCCACAGTGTAGTTGTTACCTACTTCTTAGGATTGTAGACCTGTCTGTAGGTTGATGGATGATTTTTTTCTAAAGTTATACTGCTCATGAGACTCCACCACTATGTTTCAAACCACAAATATAGGTAAATTATAACATAGCCATATTTAAGTAAGTTTTAGGAAAAATATATTAGTTAATGAGGCACAGTAAAATATGATATAATGCATATTCCCAGAGTCTGTGATCCAAAGTATATACAGAGAGCAAAGTAAAGTGGATTCAAGCTTAGAGAAATCAAAAAAGGGTTAATTCATACTTCCTGGTTGCTGGAAGTCATATTTTCCCATTTTTAATGTACATAAAATGTTAGATATGGTGTAGCTTCTTTGATGGGCTTGTAGAAATTTTACTTTTCATAAAGTCTCTATTTTGGTCCTGATGTTGGCTTCTCCACTAGATTTTATTGCCTTATGAATGATACTAGGTTTGCATATAAAAAGAAATAACAGGTAAGTTCAAAATCCTATGGATTCTTCAAAGCTTTCAAGGTCCTCCTTTGCACAAGGCAGGTGGAGAACAAAACTGAGGATATAATGTTTTCTTCCCAACTCCCTACACTTCAAGCAACTCCTTCTTGGAGTTTAGCTGGAATAATTTCTTCTTATTTATTGATTTTTAGAACCTGAATTTCTCAAGGCCTCCAAATGCTAACTATTTAATATTTGACCTCTGGAATGACCAAGTTATCTTACCCAATCCTAACACTTCTATTCAAAATGCCATATCTACTCCATATCTAGTTAATTTGGATGCTTTTTACACTTAGTTGCAGCCTTTGATTGATTTAATTCAATCAAGACAAATTCCCACTTAGCTAAAGCACCAGGGCATAGTATTTTATCATTTTTGTTAGGTGGGGTAGATTAATTTGATTGATTTACTCAATTGACCCCATCATCACATCTGAATTCTTCATTCATAATTTCTTGCACGTCAATTATTTTAGTCTTTTATTCATGTAAAACAATGCTTACCACTCTGGGAGAAAGGTTTTCCATTAATGAATCTTTAATGTGTAGCTATTAGCAGCACTTGTATTCTGCAGATTGCTTTTGCAGGAATATAATCATAAGACTTGTTAAAATGGTGATTTCTAAGAGCTGCTTTGAACTAAATAGGTGGGCAAAAAGTCTAAAAACATGTGAGAAACTCAGACTTGGCTCTGTGGAATCCAAAAGCCATCACTATTATTAATTAGAATTCATCATTTTTCACTTTTCCCTTATGACCAGGCATGTTTGGGCGTTGCTTAAAATCTCTCATGCCATTATGTTTCAGTATCAGAGAAACTGGTTGTAATTGACTACTACTGAATGCTTTGATAGATGATTCAGAAATTACCCTTTTCTGACTTCCTGCAGTGGGCTCATTGAGGAAACCATGGTAGGTCTGTCATAACCTACCCAATAAGTTCAGACAGGGAGGGAGACTTTCCTATCTACTCACCTCTCACTAGGATGAATGACAAAGTAATATATTAGGATCAAAGAGATGAATGGATGCTGATGAATTCCCTTTAAGAAAGCAGATAGTAGCAGCATTTCTATTTAGTCTAAAACAAAAGACATCTTCCTTTGACTCCCTAAGAGTGTTAAAAAAAAATAGAGCTTCTTAAAGTACATTCCAAAATACACTGTTAAGTTTTATGTTCTTGAAATGCTTGTTTGAAAGAATGGGTATTATGGAAACATTCTAGTGATGGAGGATGAGTATGCACATTCTTTGTACTTTCTGCAGAAAATAAAGCATTTTCTCAGACATATTTGCAAGGTGAAAAGTATCTGTTGAATGAATGAATGATAATATTTCTATAAGTTGACACAATTAACTTTCCATAATTTTTAAGCTTTTTATTTTCATTCAAAGCATAATTCAAATTTTAAGTCATTAAAATGCATGGCACTTGCATAAAGTATCATAAAAGCATGAAAACTAATGAGTTCTTTATGTCAGAATTACCATAGGATAATTTGCATATATGTTTAAAGCAATGTTGCCCTTGAGGACTGCATCCTATAACTGGTGACATTTAAGTTTGAAGACAATATACTATGGAATTGTTTTTGCAAAATATATTGAACTTAGTAGATCCTTCTATTTCATTCAGTGGCATATAGAAATTTGATATAATTTAAAGCATTATAATTCCCAATGTATATAGCACATTGTTTCAAGTTTGTATTAAGAACTATTTTCAACTATAACTAGAAATCATAGGATGATTTGAAAATACCTTCTGGTGTAAAAGTTTTCTCTTCTTGTGCTCACTAAATGGAGAAGGAAGAAAGGAAAGAAGGAAGAAGGAAGAAGGAAAGAGAAAGAAAGAAACAAAGAAAGAAAGAAAGAAAGAAAGAAGGAAGGAAGGAAGAAAGGAAGGAAGGAAGGAAGGAAGGAAGGAAGAAAAGAAAGAAAGAAAAAAGAAAGGAAGGAAGGAAGGAAGAAAAAGAAAGAAAAAAGGAAGAAAGAAGAGAGGGAAGGAGAGAAAGTTTTGTGTGTCAAACACTGATCTAAGCCTTTACAACTATTATTTCGTTTTTGTTGCATAACAACTCTGTGAGGTAGGACAAATATGTGAAGTAGATGTTATTAGTACTCCCATTTTACAATTCAGGAAACTGAGACAGAGCTTGAGTGATTTTCTCAAGATCACACAGCTAGTAAATGTGTCTAAGATTCAATTTAAACTTAGGTATTCCTGGCACCAGGCACAGCACTCTATTGACTATGCCAGCACATTGTTTATGAGAGCAGATTTTCATGCCCCAAAAGAATATAACACTAAGAATATCTCAAGATGGTTATCAGGAGAAACATTAATCAAAACCACAATTCACTTAGTAAACTGTTCAAAATGAAGAACCAGGAAAATTCTATATTATACTCTGGAATATATTTTTAAAATTCCTGCTAGGATATGAATGGAGAGTGTTTATTTTTATAGACTCATTGAGAGAGGAAAAAAGGGTTGACTGATTCCAAAAGTTTGCGGAGAAGATCATTTATTGATCATTTTGTCCTGTGACTCAAAGGAAAGAAATGGTCACATTTTAGGCCCAGTGACAAATCATTTGCTATTTATAAAAGACTAAGTGCTCAAGTAGAAAGAAAATTAAATAGTAGCTGTAGCTCATTTTCAGAAAATAAAATTGAATAGTCACAAAGGAACTATCAAAGATGAAAAATTAATCTTGGCCACAGTGGGTTAAGAGGTTAATTCTTTCAAATATTTAAACAGCAGTCATTTAAATACCACTCAAATAATTCACAAGAACTAAGGCAGAAAGTATACTGCCAAATTCATTTTTTGAAACATTCTTCTAATACCTAAGTTTGCAAAATGAATAGGAGAAAAGTAAAGAAAAGGGATTTTATACTAATAATACCGAAAAATATACAAGAATATTTGAAGAAAATGTTAATAAAAGAAATAAAAAAGATGCAACATTGATTCAGGATTAGGCAAACACACACAAAAAATAAAATTAAAAGGAAAGTCAAACCGAATTACAGAGTTAGAGAGGTAAATGCAGAAAATCTTTTCCACAGTACTGGAATTGTTTCTTTCTAGCTGCTTGCAATAATTTTTCCTTGACCTGGGAACTCTGGAATTTGGCCACAATGTTCCTAGGAGTTTCTCTTTTTGGATCTCTTTCAGGCGGTGATAGATAGACTCCTTGAATA
>CM053769.1:172359838-172434514 GCA_028658325.1 Potorous gilbertii | reverse complement strand
GGAAAGGAAAGGAAAGGAAAGGAAAGGAAAGGAAAGGAAAGGAAAGGAAAGGAAAGGAAAGGAGAAAGGAAAGGAAAGGAAAGGAAAGGAAAGGAAAGGAAAGGAAAGGAAAGGAAAGGAAAGGAAAAAGGAAAGGAAAAAGGAAGGAAAACCCAAGTCGACTGGGCATCTTTTGGCCATCCAAATTTACCTTCCTTTGGAGAGGAGAGTGACGGGAAGGGAGAGGCAGACAGGAGAGGAGGAGTTGAGTTACTCAGCTACCTGGGTCTCCTTCAGCTAGCTGCATCTACTCAGGATTGTGTCCGTCCTTCGTTGACAAAGAAAAACATGCCATCAGAGAAATAATGACATATCTTGTACTTGACTCTGTTATGAGTGAGGGAGGGTTGTGCAGGTCACCAGCCTCACTTCTCCTCCAGAGCCATCTGAATCTAGTGACCAGATATTCATGTGGCTTGTACAAATGTACATAAGCAGATGATGGTATTTTGAGTTCCGTCAGTACCAATCAATAAGCCTTTTATTACGCATGACTCATTGTACTAAATACTGTGCTAAGGGTTAGGGATGCAAAAAAGACAAAAAGAAAAATAAATAGAAATAAGAAAATCCAACACCACTGCCATCATCACCGTCATCATAATCATCCGCAGCAGCAACAGAAATAACAACAACCAGTCCCTGCTGTCAAAGCAATCAGAGCTCCCAGACTAACATGACTGGCATGTAGAGTAATATGACTGGGGCAGACGGTATGAAAACTGCTAAAGTTAAATATGTCTGTATGGCACAATACCAGACACTGAGAGAAATAGAAAATTTAGGGGAAAAAATGTAATCCTAACATGAAGAAACTTATGGTATAGTAGAGGGTAAGATAAAAGTTGAGATAATTGTAACATATGATATTAGACTTGAAAGTATTCTAAAGTAGCATGATTAAATCATAATTAGCTATTTGGGCAACCTGTGAATTTCAATTCAGTTAGATATGCTCAAAAACACTGCCCTATGATGGATAAATGGATATCCCAGGATACTATCATAGGTAGACTGGAGTGGATGGAAGAAGTAGGCTGAGAGCACGGGATGAAGTATACCATCTAATAAGAACATGAACACCTGTGTCACTTACTACTTATGTGACCTTGAAGAAATCATTAACCTCATTGGGTTTCAGTTGCTTTTCCTATAAAGAGAGGACATTTGACTAGATAACCTCAGACTCTTTTGAACTCTACATCTATCAAGCTATGAGGAAGTTTGCTTCCAAGCATAAAATTAATAACCAGAACAACCTGCATATTGAGTCCATTGTCTTTCTGTATGGAGGTGGATAGTATGTTTCATAATGAGTTCTCTGGAATTGTATTTATCTATTGTGTTTGTTAGATTTCCTAATTCTTTCAGAGTTAGTTTTCTTCATCACGATATTTTGCTAGTATGTAAATTGTTTCCCTGGTTCTGTTTGCTTTGCATCATTCATACAGATTTCCTAAGTTTCTTTGAAAACATCCCCTTCATCATTTTTTTGGAGCACAACAATATTCCACTACATTCATATGCCATAACCTGGCCATCCATTCTTCAATTCATGGGCAATCTCTCAGTTTTCAAATCTTTGCTCCCATAAGTAGTGGCTATAAATACATATACATATATATGTATCTGTATATATTGTTTATATGGGTTCTTTTCCTCTTTATGTGATCTTTTTGGGATAAAGACCTAGCAGAGTTGCTGGACTAGAGTATGCATAGTTTATTAGCTTCCTAGACTCTTCAAACCTGCTTTATAGAATGTCTAGACTAGTTCATGGCTCTGCCAGCAATGAATTAAAATACATGTTCCCACATTCCCTCCAGCATTAATCATTTTTTTTTGCTACTTCTGTCAATCTAATGAATGTGAAGCAGTACCACAGAGATGTTCTAATTTCTCTAATTATTTTTAAGTTTGAACTTTGTTCAGATGAGAATTGATAACTTATATTTTTTCTTTGAAAACACTATATTCATACCCCTTGATCATTTAATGAGTGCAAAAAGGCTGTTGTTCATATAAATTAGAATCAGTTCAATATATATTAAAAATGAAACTTTTATCCCAAAATTTACTGCAAAGATCCTTCCCCCAGGTTTTGCTTCTCTTCTAATTTTAGCCAAATCAGTTTTATCTGCGTGAAAACATTTTAATTGTATGCAATAAAAACTGTCAATTTTACCTCCTGTGGACTTTCTATGTCGTGTTTGGGAAAGGGGTGGAAAAAAAGCATTTATTAAGTGTCTACTGTGTTCCAGGGTTTGTGTTACTCTCTTTATATGAAGTCCTCCTTTGTCCTTAGATCTGACAAGTAATTCCTTCTTGCTTCTGTGATTTATCACCCTTAATGCCTAATCATGTAGACACTTGGAGCTTATCTGGGTACACAGTGACAGATGTTGGTATATATCTAATTTCTGCAAGACCACTTTCGAGTTTTCCCATCAGTTTTTACTGATTACTAAGTAGTTACCTTAATAAAGAGGAAATTTGGTTTATCAAGTACTAGATTACAGGACAAATTCCTTCTTTATATTGTATTCCTAATTTGTTCAACTTATCAACCTCTCTATTTATAATGCAGTGCCAAAATATTATGATAATTATGGCTTTGTAATAAAATTTGAGATCTGATAAAGCTACACTCCTCTTTCCACCTTGTAAAAATTAATTACTTTGGTATTCTTGAATTTTTGGTACTGTAGATGAATTATATCACTATTTTTCTAGTTATATAAAGTCATGATTTAGTAGATTGATTGGAAAGGTACTGAATAATATATGAATTTCTGTAGTAATATAATTTTTACTATATTACTTTAGCCTACCTATGAGCTATTATTATTTTTTAATTATGTAGATATCTTTATTTGTGTAAAGAATGTGTTTAATTGTGTTCATATACTTTCTGTATTTGTCTTGGCAGGTAGACTACCAAAGTGTTTTATACTTTTTATATTAATTTTAAATGGAACTTCTCTTTCTATTACCTCTTGCTGTGCTTTGTTGATAATATATAGACATGCTAACGATTTGGGTGCATTTTTTTTATATTTTGCAACTTTGCTGAAGTTGTTCATTGTTTCAATTAGTTTTTTAGTTGTCCCTTTTGATTACTCTAAGTTAATTATCATATGATCTGCAAAAATGGTAATTATGGGCCCCCCTCTTGTCTGGAAAATTCTGATCACAAGCTTATTATAATATAAAAAATAATATATCACATTTTCATCATGTTTAAGCATTTGGTAAGCACTTTTTCCAATGCCTTATGATATACTTGAAACTTTGATTAGAAAGGAGCATTTTATGAGAGAAAGAAATATCACAAATCCACTAAATATGAAGTAGGAAAAGTAATGTAATATGACCCATAACATTTTCTGCCTACAAGGAGTTCCAAATGAGGAATAAAGAGAAGCAAAGCTGTTCGATCAATTTAAGTGAGGAAGGGAAATTTTCCCACAATCCCTGAATTTCAGAACTGGGACAGATCTCAGAAATCACTTTACCTGTGATACATCTTTTAAGTCTAATTATACCTGTCAATTGTTCCTTAACTCCTGCTCTTCCTTCAAAAAATTGCCTTGCATCTATTTTCAATGTATTTATAGATGTGCTTAGTGTTTCCTCCAGATAAACTATAAGCATTCTGAAAGCAATTCATTTTTCTTTGTATTCTCATATGTAGCACAGTAATATATATATGTATATATATATATACATATATATATATATATACATATATATATATATATATATATATATATATATATATATGATAAGAGATACCTGTTTATTGACAGGGTCATTTAGTCATAAATCCAAAGTTGAAAGAGATAGTAAAAATCACATTGTTTAACCTAGTTATTTTATAGAGGTGTTCACTAAGACTCAGAAATATTAAGTGACTTTCCCAAAGTCTCTGATAGTAAATGACATAGAATCTTTATCAGCAGCATGGTGGAAATCTGTCTTCCATGTTTCTTTTCTCTTCTTTCTTCATTCATTGCTTTATGTATAGTATTCCTGCTCTCATAGTTACAAATCTGATATAACAGGCAATCAGCACATAATTTTTTTAAAACTGATACAGATCTTCCCAGGATTGTTTGTTTTGTATAGATGAATCAACATGGAGTGTATCTCCAAGGAAATAACCTTCAAAGGTGGAATTTCCTATATTGTGCCACCTGAGTCATAAAAGTACTTTTTTATCTGGAGAGGTGACTAAGCATCTCTATAGGCACATTTCAAATTTCCTTACAGGCAATTTTACTTTCCTCACACTGAGCTCTACCCTACATAGCAATTTTTAGTAGAGAGAAATTTATCTATTCTTGATATGCAGCTATCATGGGGCACAGACATTTATTTTGCAAGTACAGATTTGCCTCACTATATGAAAAGTCAATATAATCTACTACTAAATTGCAAATTAATTGGGATTCATACATATTTTATGAGTCTATAGTATGAGACATTGAATCCATTTTTTTCAATTTTCAAGAAATTTGTAAGTGTGTACCCTTCAACAAGTAATTAATCTACCTCCACTCCAGTGTCTTCTTTGATGGTACAAACAAATTGATTTTGAATGTGATCATTTTTAAGGCCATTTCCAGAAATAAAAATCTGTGATCTATGATTTTATAGATGGTGGATAGTTTCCTACTTCAGCTCACAAAAGTCTATTCATTTGGTCTCCCAAACTTGATTCTCTTTTCTTTCCAATTTATTTACCTCACAGCTGCCAAAGTTCATGCCTAAGCATGTCATTACACTATTAAATAAGCTCCATTGACTCCCTATTTCCTAGTACAAATTTCTTCATTTGACTTCTAACCTTAACAATATTAAGTTTCCAGGCTTATCATCCATTACTGCCTGGAATATACTCTATAGTAAAAGTGTCAAACATAGAGCTTACAGGCCACACGTGACCACAACACTTCAAGTGCTCCAAATAAGATTAAATTATAGTTGGAAAATATTTAACCAAGTAAAAATGCAATAGAATATAGTAAAGTTTATACATGGTTTTCTAAGTCATTGATTGGTTATTGTCCGTCTTCAAAGAGGACCAAAATGACATCACCACCGTAAAGTGAAATTTCAGTGTGTCCGACTGTGACTAATCAGAACAATATGAGCTTGGAATGCTCTACCACAGGTTGGACATAGATAGTCCTTTTGAATATTTGGAGTGGATATCCCAAATCTGCACAGCACTGTTTCTTATGTGGGCATGCCATGTTGAGCGGTCCTCTGCCAGTGTCTCCCATGTTGCACAGTCAAATCCAAAGTACTTGAGAGAGATCTTGAGAGTGTCCTTCTATTGCTTCTTCTGGCCACCATGTGATCGCCTGCCTCATGCAAGTTCTCCATAAACTAATATTTTTGGCAAGTGTACATTTTGCATTCGAACAATGTGGCCAGCCTATTGGAAGTGTGATCTCTGAAGCATAGTTTGAGTACTTGGCAGTTCAGCTCAAGCAAGGACTTCTGTCTCTGGTACCTTATCATGCCAGGTAATCCTCAGAATCTTCCTAAGACAATTCAAATGGAAGTAATTCAGTTGCCTGGTATGGCGCTGGTAGACTGTCCATGTTTCACAAGCATGTAACAATGAGGTCAGCACAACGGCTCTGTAAACCTTCAGTCTGATGGTCAGTCTAATACCTCTTCTCTCCCAAACCCTTCTTGCATCCTCCCAAACATTGAGCTAGCTCTGGTAATGCATGCATCAGCCTCATTGTCAATGTGTATATCCCTGAAAAGTACATTACCAAAGTAAGCGAACTTATCCACAGCACTCAAAACTTCTCCATTTGTTGTAACCAACGTTTCCATGTATGGATGGTGTGGTGGTGGCTAATGGAGCACCTATGTCTTTTTTGGTGTCCATCCACCTCTAAGAAGGCAGCTTTTAATTCTATCAAAAGCAAAGTACAAGCAAAGCTAAGAGAGATGCAGGATTCCTGGCTCAGTAAGAAGGCAGATGAAATTCAGTTTTATGCTGATAGTAACAATCCGAAGTGCTTTTATGATTCCCTGAAAGCTATTTATGGACCAAAAACTTATGGAGCATCACAACTACTCAGTGCTGATGGAGTCACACCGATTAGTGATAGGGACGTTATCCTAGAGAGGTGGGCTGAACACTTCCATAGTGTTCTCAACAAACCATCAATAATCATTAATAAATGCTGAGGTCATTGACCATTTTTACCTCAGGTTGAAATCTATCCCTCCTTAGCTGAACTTCTAACTGAAGAGGTTTTGAGGGCCATTAGGCTCCTTTCATGTGGCAAAGCACCTGGTGCTGATTCTATTCCAGCTGAGGTTTACAAGGTAGAGGGACCATTGCTCATACAAAAGCTGATTGAAATTTTCCAGATTATATGGCAAGAGGAGGTTATCCCCCAGGAGTTCAAGGATGCCTCCATTGTCCATCTCTAAGTCATTATGTACCCATAGGAATACTCAAGTAGTGGACTCCATTTCTATTTGTTTGATACTATTCTTTTGTCATACAACTGCTTTCCTCCTTCTCTCCTCCTTATTATGATATTAACACTTTCCATCCTAGAAGATATTGTTCTGAATTCTGGAATGCCCTCCTTCATTTCCTCTTCTTCTTGCTTTCTTCATAGATCTCAAGTTCACCTCACAAGTAATATCCTGATTGTACACAGATACATACACACACACACACATACACACACATACTCACACACACACAATTAACCCTATTTATCAGATTTATTTTCTATATAATTCTGTATCTATATACTTGTTATGTTACAGGTCACTCACACACCCCAGTAAAATAAAACCTCCTGGAAGTCAGGAAATAGTTTCACTTTTGTTGGTATATCCTCAGTCACAGGCACATAGGCAATTGATTGATTTATTGCTTTCTTATGTACCCAGTGGCTGAATCAATAGAACTACCATGGATGCCCATGTTTCTAGAATAAAATGCATTCCAAAATTTAGTTGGACAGGGATGGGAGGTCTAATTTCTTTCAGTTGCTTCTGATTTTCATAGCTTTAAAAACTAATGCTGGATCTCAAGGCCTATGGCAAAGAGTCTGAAAAAGTTGAGGTCTGAAAAGGCTAGACTTTCATAAAAACTCCCCCTTATGCCCCATTCCTCTTTTTCTTCATTTATATCCCGTAGAGGAAGACAAAAGCCTATATAAATGAAGTTTTTGTATATAAAAGATTGAAGTCAGATGAATATGTGTTTCATTAGAAAACCTCACTCTACATCATTTGATTATTCAGAACTGGAAATTGGGCTAGAGGTGAGGTTCTGGCAAAGAAGCATACTAATGTCTCTGAACTCTGCCAAGGATTGTACCAGGCTGAGATGACTTCTGGAAGCTGGCAGAAATATAAGAAGGGAATGATTTGATTTGCTTTTATTTTTTATACAACAGTAAAACACAAGACTCTTAAAGACAAAGAGTGCTTTATTTTGTTGAATCTCCAGCACTTACTATTGTACTTTGTACATAGTAGGTACTAAATAAATACTTCTTGAACTGAATTATGTAAGAGGGTTGTCCCATATGCTTTATTCTAACCAATGGAATATCCTAATATGATTGAGTTGGAGAATCAACTAAAGGTAAAATCTAAGTGAAAACCAATCCTAACAACCTCTATTGAATCAATCAACTAATTAAAATATTGTTTTAGGTCTACATTCAATGAAAGTAAATGGTGTCATTTCAAAAATAACTCATAGTTGGTTGATGAAAAGTAATCATGCCATCTGGGGCTTGTGTAAAACAAAAACTAGTTCAGAAAAATATTTGGCAATGTGGGGCAGGGAGGTTCTCTACTTTCTTGATCAGACATTAAGAAGCTCTGAAAGTTAGAAAACTCTATTTTCTATTGGTATTGGCAACAATGCCCCTTTAACAGTTATGACTGAGGGTGACATAAACATTGCAAGATAAGCACAAGATACCCCAAAAACATTCACCCTCAGAACTTTAATATGACTTGACCTTCTAAGCTCAACAGAGGAATACTGAACGGGAAAAGGGAGCCACACATCAATATTTTGGCACATCTGCTTTAAGCTTGAGTCACTGCCCTCAAGAAACTTGCATATACAAAGAAAGAGGAGAATGTTTATTGCTATCCCTTTAGTCATGCATTAATTACATTTGCCTTCTGAAAGCTAATTAATTCTGGATGGATAATTGAAAACCAATATGGGCATCTATAATGCCAATGTGATACCCATAGCAGCTCCTGCATATGTATGGCTATCTCCATGGTTGGTTCGCAAAAATATAACAAACTCTCCTCAAATAGAAAATTAAAATATTTACTTGAAACATCCCTATTAGGATACTAAAAGGCAAGATTTAGTAAGGTATTCATCATGAATTAAGGGAGTTTTGACATTGCTCTCTTTCAATCCTCCCCATGAGTAAATTCCCCTAAACAAGCTCTTCAACTTCTCTCTTCTCTCCTCAGCTTTCTCTCTCTCTGCCTGCTTCTCTTTCCACCCACAACTTTTCCTCCAAGCAATATAATATATACTGTTTCCAATAAAAGACTCAGAACTTCATTGGCTGAGAGCCAAGAACCTTGGGAATCTTCACTTAATTGTGTAGGTGTTAGGAATCCCTGTGGCCCAGACCCTAATTGACTCTGTGCCAGGGCTCCATGTGAGGCCTTTTAATGGACAGGGAAGAACTTATATACCAATAACCTTATAGTACCATACCAAAAGGTGGCTCATGAGCAATAGAAGTTGAGCAATCTCAATCTCTGACGTTCCCCAGGACTCAGAAGATACAAGTAGTTTAAAGATTCACCTTGACCCAAGCTATTTGTGTGAATCAGAGTTGGGAGACTGAACAAAAAGGAAATGTTACAATAAGAAGGCATATTGCAATTGGAAACATTTGATGGAATTTCACATGCCAATTTTATCTGGACTAGATACATATTTTTTGAGACAATGAAAATAAAATCTAAACACATAAGAAGAAATTGAAACCAAATATCTTTCTCAGAGAGGAAGGTAACAGATATTACAAAAGGTAAGACAATTTTCTTGGACATGAGACATTTTAGAATAGTATATGTACAAATATTTGTGGACAGTGTAAGGGTATGTTGGGAAATGATATATACAACAAAATTTAAAGGTTTTTATAGATAACTACTCAGCAACACATTTAGAGTATGACAAATCCATAGTTACTTGAGAAAATACTGCCAAGACTCATGAGTTAATAAGTGATATTACATTTATTTTACAGAAAAAAGATATAGGAGCCAAATGACTGATCAGAGATCACTGGAAAGGTATTTTGATTCTTTGTTGAATGCATTAACCAAGAAAACACGATTTCAATAATGGAGAACAGAATCACTACCCAGCAATTTCAGGAGAGTAAGCAATATAACATTCCTAATATTTTAGTTTCAGCCAAAAATGTTTTATTGATTTGAAATTGCTGTTAAGTTGCAATCATACCATTTCAGCTAGGGGAATCAATGGTAATTTACTTTCCCTTATATGATAAGTGGACAATGGAATAACACTCCATCTTAAAAAGAAAGCAGGACAGTGATCCTACAAGTGATAAAAGGAAGAAAAAATCTTAAATGTGAGTTTAAGCTTATATTACACAGAAAAGTGTATTTGTTAAAAGAAAAAATATATAAAGGCTTATTTTTGATATCTATTTGTAAGATTTTAGACTCATGGTATTAGACTTAGAAAGGCCTTTATAGATGATCTAATTATAAAATCATAATTTCAAAAAGAGAGGAGACTAGTGATTGTCTGTATCAGTTCTCACATTTTTCAGAGGTAGTAAATGACTCAGAGACATTGTGACATGCCCAAAGCCAGGCAGGTAGGAGTTGTGTCAGGTTTAAATCCAAATACAGTTCCTCTGATTTTAAATTCAGCACACTTTTTACCATACCAATTCTACAGATAGAGAAACTGAGGCCCAGAGAAGTGAAGAGATTAATTCAAAGTCATGCTGGAAGTCAGCAGCAGAACATTATTTTTCAAATATGATTTTAATTCTACCTTCCAAATGAAAACAAATATTGTTTTTCCTATATGTTTTTTCCCAATAAAAATAGCTGCATTGTGCAACCATTGGCCTCACTTTAAATCTTGCTATGAAGAAAAGTGGCTTAAGGGATGTCTTGGTGGTTATTAGGCACACTAATATAGTTACTTTTACATTTTGTTCTAATAGACTTTCAATCAGGAATGTTAAAAAGCATTGTGCAGTGTGTTGCATACCTAAGGTACTCAGCAAAATATTTGTGGATTGACAGAATATTTGAAATTCTCTGGGAATATTCTGAAATAAGAAGGAGCTCAGAAAATGAAGTTAGCAAAAACCATAAAACGGAGTTGAGTGGGAAGCGGTGAGCTTTCATTTGGTTAGGGACTAAAGGAAGGGATCAGTCCCAGAGTCATACTCTCTGCCAGCTGGTCTCATATTCTACAATCTGTGTTAGAGGAAATGATTGTGCTCCATTTAAATGTCTACTGTGATTTTGCCTTTCCCTAAAGGAACCTAGAGTTTTGTATGTGCTGGCGTCTTGTTTCTCACCACATTCCAGAAAGAGGTACATTTATTACAGGCATTCTATTGCTATGGGGACAGCTGTGTGGAGAGATGAATAGCCTGCCTGGAGTCAGGAGGGGAGTCATATCAGTAGTGAGGAATCAACCCAATATTCAGGATCCTTAATCTTCTTTAATAACTAACAAGCAGGTGCTTGGATGAATTTACCTCACACATTTTGAAAGGTATGTGTATGGGAAAGGAAGGCAGTATTAGAGTTTTTACATTCTCTTTGAAATGAGGCACACACTCTTCTCTTTTCAGAGATGGCTCCATCCTCTAAGCATAATTTCTGCTGCTATGTTCCTTAATGTTATGTGATGCATCTCTCCCTATTTTACTTACTCCTCTCTCTTTGATGCTATTACACTTCCCCCTTTCCCCAGATCTCATTACTTGGTAATTCTTGACTGACTGAGGTTGTTCACAGAGAAATCATAGCCATCTAAAATTCTATTGAATTTTTAAGGACAAGTAATCAATGAGCATTTGATATGAAAGTAGCTTACTAGCAATGGTTATATTCCTGAAATAGTGATAGGTTTCAAATTGCATGAGAATGCTTTAATATTAAAAAAAAAAGTCACCTAGTAAATATCCTACCATTTATTTTCACTGGAGGAATTTATATCTGAGATAATATAATAGAAACAAGAATTCCATTATAAAATTCTTATTGAACTTATTGAGGAAAATAGGTCAAATCATTAATCAATCAATATTTATTAAGTAACTACCATATGCTAGTCACTGTGCTAAGCACTGGAGAGACACACAAAAAAAGACAAAAGACAGTTCCTGCCCTCAGGAGTTTACAATCTAATGAGGGGGACAACATGCAAACAAATGCATTGTATACAAAGTAAGATTAGCTATAGATACTCACACATACATATATACACATATACATATATATGTGTGTATCAATATGTATACATACACATATTTGTGTATGTGTACATATACATGCATATATACATACATATAAATACATATAGATGCACATATACATATAAAATTACTAATAGAAGGGAGAAAAGAGAAGAAGGATTCGAAAGGCTTTCCATTCAAGCTGAAATTTTAGTTGGGACTTAGTGGAAATCAGAGTTGTTAGTACGTAGAGCTGATAAGGGAAAGCATTCCAGGCATAGGGGACAACCAAAGTAGAAAAGCCAGGATTGAAAAACTATATTGTCTATGAAATATCTACTGGCCTCATCAATATCACTTATTTAAACAGTAAGGAATGAAGTGTAAAAAGTTAACAGAAGAAAATATGATAAAGGGCTTTGAATACTAAACTGAAAATTTTTTATTTTTGTTCTGGAGGGAATAAGGAGCCAGTGGGGTTTATTGAGAAGGAGACTGATATGTACCTTACGAAAATTGCTTTGTTTGTTGAATAGAGGATGGATTTGAGTGGGAGAAGATGAGGCAGGAAGATTCACTAGCAAACTATTGAAATAATCAGGCATAAAATGATGAGGGCCTACACAAGATTGGTGACTGTGTTAGAGGAAAGTAGGGGGCATATTAGAGAGATCGTGAAAAGAAACCCACAGATCTTAATAATAGCTTGGATATAGGAGCTGATATATAGAGAGAATAAAGATAACTCCTATGTTATAAGTCCAAGGAAGTGAGAGGATGGTTTTGCCCTGTTCAGAAATAGGAAAGGAATGAGGAGGGGAAGATTTGGGGGAACAACAATAAGTTCTGCTTTTGATATGTTTGGTTTAAGATTTCTACTGATGATGATGGCAAGATTTCCACTGAGATGTTTAAAGGCATTTGGAAATATAAGTTTGGAGGTCAAGAGAGAGGGTGGGACATGAAAGGTAGATTTGAGAATCATCCTCACAGAGATTGTCATTAAATCCATAGGAACTGGTCCAAGTTAAATAGTGTAAAGAGACCAAAAAAAAGAGGACCCAGGACAGAATTTGAGGGATAAGGTGACAAGGGATGATCCAGCAAAAGAGACTGAGATAGAGGTCAGATAGGAAGAGACTTAAAGGAGAGAAGTGTCTCAAAAAAGCTGCAGGAAAGAGAGTATCAAGTTGGAGAGGGTAAATAATAGTGTCAGAGTCCGTAGAGAGGTCAAGAAGAATAAGGATTGCGAAAAACCTATTATATTTGGGGTGAGGCTCACGGCAATTGAAGAATTAAAATAATGTGAATAAGGAAATAATTAGATTTCTCACTGAGAACATAGAGAAAAGCCAGAATTTGGAGTTTGCTTCTTTCTTTTCATTAGTGAGCAATACATAATAAAAGCAGGAATGTGGTCCAGGAGGGAAGAAGAACATGACCTTGCCTTTGGTTTTCTTTTTACTTTTGTTCTTGTTTAAATTCATTTTCGTGTCAATCCAAGCAGGAACATGGAAATAAAGTAGATATCCCTGACTGTGCTTTCATAAAGCTTCTGTAGGAATTCCCTTGGAAAAAGTTGAAGTCCGAGGGGAAGTCTTCAAATAAGAGTGTGGAATTGGAAAGTATAACTGGAGGCCTGAGGAAGGATGAAGATGTTTGGAATAGGTACTATGGCGGTTGAGAGCTCAAATTAGTAAGAAAGGTGTGATAAGCTTGCCTTCTACTAGTGAGGACCAAAATTAGATTATTCAATGTAAATTTGTAGTGAATTCATTAATCATAGTTTTTAAACAGCATGTGAAGAGGTTTAAAAAAAAGAACTGATGTTGTATGGTAGTGAAAGTGCTGACAATGCTGAGAAGAGCAGCTTGAGTGAGGATAAGAAAATCAAAGATGAGGAAAAGTACAAGATTTAACTTAAAAATCTACTCTGTTATTAACCAGGGAATTGATACTATGCATATAATAGTATTATTACCTGACTTTTTTATCCCTTTAAGGTTTTCAAAGTTTCATATATATACACATACATATATGCATACATACATGCATATATACATATGTATAGATATATGACATTTATATATAGGGATAAATTGATGGATGTATATATATTTATATAGTATAGAATTTTGTGAACTTCACTTTAGATTTTTAGAGCATTTTTCAAGTGCTAGAAACACTACAGGAATATAAAGTATCACTGTTACCATAATCATGATCCTCACCTCATGTGACCTTCACAAGGTAAAGTCTATAGATATTCCTATTCTCCTTTCCCCAATAAGGAAATTTGAGCTCAGAAAGGCTACGACTTACCCATGATTGCAGAGACCTATGAAGGCAGAAGTAGGGGGAATCAAATCAAAATCTTGCTGACTCTGCTTTCAGAATTTATTTGAGTCCATACCTCCTCCCACTGCTTCCTCTGTTCATTAGGCAGAGGCACGTCTTTTTCCTTCACTTATCTGGATAAACATTCTAGAATGTTTTGAGAGCAATCAATTGTCTTACTGTTCATTTGAAATCATCTCCATTAAATAATTTTTACTGTTACTGTTATTTTTAAAGCAATTTGTGTCCTAACTCCTGAATATTTGTCTTAGGACACTGAACTGAGTCTCACCCTGACTCCCCCAGCTTTAGAGAGTGTGGCATTGCTTCCCCTTCCGAACCTGAGCCCAGATCCCATCAATCATTCAGCAGCATTAGCACGACTCATTTCCGCCAGCTCCATTTCAGTTCATCTTTTGGATTAGCTCCAGAAAACAGTGCTTTCCTGGGGACGCTGTGGAATACCCAGGGTTGAGTGAGGATTACATTAAGCTACTCTGGCTATATAATCTTCTCTAAGATTTTGAAATGCCATCAGAAGAATGATACTAAGAATCTCACAGTTCCTAAACTGTCTATACACATTACTTTAGTTATTGGCACTTTACAGGGTGACAGTTGTCTGACAATTAAGAGTTGATTTATTACTGGAGAAATAGAAGTTTATCAACATTTACATTCTCACCACAAATGATACCACCAGACATAAGGAAATTTCAAATAAATGAGAGGATGACTCTCTGGTTCTCCTTAGAGAGACAAATAAAGGAATTGGCAGAGTTAAGTTTCATCACATGCCTAAAGGCAACAACAAATATCATTTTGTGGGAAACATGGGAATATAGTTTTTAAAATGTTCATGATGAACACAGCCAAAAGTAATGCTATGCAGAAAATTCCAACTTAAGTGCTAACATCTGTGGCAAGGAGTGAAGAAGCAGAAAAATTTCAGATCAACACAAATTCCACATATTCAGTCATATCAATGAAAAGTAGGCTTGACAAAGAGAGAGCCCTCCAAAAGATGAAACAATGACATAATTAAAATATCAACCTGACCTATTCAAGCCATCGACTAATGTGTAAAATCAGAAAATGAAAAAAACACATTAATTTTTAGTTTTATCATCTACTGCAGAGATTCATCCAGTGTAAATAAATCATCACAGTGATAAGCCCAAAAGAAACAAGAAATTTCTCCATCCAGAAGGCGTCTCTACTACTCTCCAAGCAGTAAGTTCTGGCAGACAAAGGCAAGGTCAGTTTAAAACATAAACTCATTTGCAATATATTACAGAAGAAGGTAATGAAATATAATGAATGGTTTTACCTGTGGGGAGAGGGAATAATTCAACAACACAGATGATCTTTGGTGCATTTGCACATAAAACTAAAAAAGAGAGTGCAACTAGATGAAAAATTTGATTACACTACCATTTCTATAATGATATGCTTTATCATTTATGCCAGTGAAATATGCATATTTGAAAGTTAAAACCATCATATCTGTTCTGCTATAGTGGAAGTGCAAATCTAAAAGAAAACGTCAGGAAAAACTACTAGACGAGATCAAACGCAATCAATCTAAATGCAAATATGAAGTACTTACTATGGGACAATCACCATGCTAGCTGTTAGGGAAACAAAGTTAAAAGTTTAATAGTTCCTGTTCTCAAAAAGCCTACATTCCCAAAACAATTTTGAAAGAATTGGAAAATTACTTCCTTATGATACTGAAAGAAGGAAAACATTAAATGATTGAATAGCAGTTAGGTGAATGGAAGAGGAAGATAATATGACTTCAATACTACAAGGACACATCAATTCTCTTTCTGCTAATAAAATGATTTTAACCCCTCTATGACCTTCAAGATGTTTTGTGGCTCAAAATTTAATTTCTATTTCAAATTTATTAAGCAAAACTTCTGCTAACATAATGATGAGCTTTTTAAAGCTTAGCTGGATAGGTTCTTGGACATAGACATATATACCCATTATTGAGGTTCTGATATACTCAGTCTTTCTAGCTTGATAGGATTGCATTTGAACAAAAAATAAGAGAAAATCAGCAATTAACCTTCCATCTAATGACATTTTTTTTACAAAATTATTAGTTACCTACACATAAAGGATTATGATTGATGGAACTATGAGAACATAAATGTCAGGCATTGAAAATTCAGTTTGTACAGTATATATACCCCCACAGTCACATTACATAATTGATTAACTGGAGTGGAGAAAATAAGATCCTTATTTGTTCATTGTTTTTTTTTTTGATTACCAAAAAATTCAGGTAAATAGAATAAAATTCAACATTAAAGGGTCACATGCAAATAGTTATATCTCATGCATTTAAATCCCTATGAGTTAATACTATGGTATGGCATTTTAAAATGGTTAATATTATTTTCTATCTTAAGAAAGAGTTTTCAGGAAGTTGACAGTCCCCTTTGCTCTGCCTTTTCTTGAGTACTGGCTTCAGTTCTAGGCACAATAAATTACATGGAGCATTCCAGAGGGAGGGGAAACAGGACAGAGAAAGACTTTGAGTCCACCATGTTTGAGTTAAAAAAAGGGCATGCTCCAAGAATGACATTGTGGAAAGGTTACTGGACATCAGAGAGACCAGAGTACAAATTTTGCCTCAGACTTAACTAGAAATAAGACCTTTAATAAATCAGTTTTCGCTGCAAGCCTCAATTGTTTCTTATATGAGTGTGTTCTGATCAGTTATCTGATTTTTTTTAATATTTCATTTTTTTCCAGTTACATGTAAAAATAATTTTGATGGTATTGTTTTTAAATTTGAGTTCCAAATTCTCTCCCTCTCTCCCCTGCCCTACCTTAAGATGATAATCAGTTTAATTGGTTATACATATGAAATCATAGAAAACATGTTTCCATGTTAGTTATAAAAGAAAACACAAACCAAAAACCCTCACAAAAATAAAGTGAAAAATGGAATGCTTCAATATGCATTCAAACCCCATCAGTTTTTTTCTTTAGAGGTCAATAGCATTTTTCATCATGAGTTCTTTAGAATTTTCTTAGATAATTGAATTGCTGAAAATAGCTAAGCCATTTGCAGTTGATCATCATACAATATTGCCAATCCTGTATACAATGTTCTCTTGGTTCTGTTCACTAGATTGTAAATGAGTTCATGTAAGTCCTTGTTTTTCTTTTCTTAAAGCATCCTGGTCATCATTTCTGATAGCACAATAGCATTTCATTACAATCATATGATGCAACTTGTTTAGTCATTCCCAAATTGATGGACATCCCCTCATTTTCCTAATTTTGCCACCACAGAAAAAACTATTAAAAATATTTTTGTACTTTTCCTTTTTTATAGACAGCTCTAACTGTGGTATTACTGGATCAAAGGATATGGGCACCTTCATTAACCTTTGGGCATAGTTCCAAATTGCTCTTCAGCCTTCCAAAATATAACATTTTTCTTTTTTGTTAAATTAATGAATCTGAATGGTTGGAGGTGGTACCTCAGAGTTGTTCTAATTTTCATTTCTCTAATCAATAATGTTTTAGATCTTATTTTCATATGACTATAAATAGCATTGATTGCTTTATCTTACAACTGCCTACTCATGTACTGGGACCACTTATGAATTGGGGAGAGATTTATATCCTCATAAATTTACTGACATTTATATACATTTCAGAAATGAGGGTTTTATCAGAACTATTTGGTAGAAAAAAATTCCCCTACCTTTCTGTTTTCCTTCTAATCCTGGTTGCAATGGTTTTGTTTGTGTAAAAACTTTTTTTTATTTTAAAATAATCAAAATTATCCATTTTTATCTCCTAAAATTGTCTCTTATTTGCTCATAAGTTCTTTTCTTATCCATAGAACTGAAAGGTAAAATATTCCCTGTCACGTAATTTGCCCATGATATCATTCTTTATGTCTCTACCTTATTTTGGTATGTATTGTAATAATGTAATATATATCTATTGCTTGCATATGCCCCATTGTTTTCCAGTTTTCCCAAAAGTTTTTGTCAAATGGTGAGTTCTTGTCCCAAATTTAGAGTTTTGGGGTTTATCATGCATGAGATTACTACAATCTACTTCTATGTATTGTATATTCAATCTATTCCACTGATCCACCATTCTATTTCTTCACTAGTGTCAGATTTTTTTGATGATTGCAACCTGAGAATAAAATTTGAGATCTGGTAGAACTAGTTCACCTTTTTCATATTTGTTTTCGTTATTCTTGGTATTCTTGAACTTTTGTTCTTCTAGAAGAATTTTGACATTTTTTCCTAGGTCTACAAAATATTTGCTCATAGTGTGATTGGGATAGCACTGAATAAGTAAATTAATTTGGGTAGAATTGTCATTTTTATTATAACGTTTCAGCATACACACTAGCAATTGATATGTTTTCAATTGTTGATATGACTATTTCTGTGAAAACTATTTTGTAATTTGACTCAGAGTGCCTGAACTTGTGTTGGCAGATTCGCAAGTATTTTGTATTATTTACAATTTTAAATGTAATTTCTCTTTCTATTTCTTCCTGCTCAACTTTGTGGTAATACATAGGAATGCATATGGTTTATGTGAGTTTATTTTATCTTTCAACTTTGCTAAAGTTATTAATTATTTGCACCAAGTTTTTTAGTTGATTCTCTTAAGTATTCCATCAAATTATCTGCCAAGAGTGATAGTTTTGTTTCCTTATTGACTATTTTGATGACTTTCCTTTCTTTTTCTTCCTTTATTGCTATAGCTATTATTTCTAGCACAATATTGACTAATAGGAGCTCTAGCATTTGCCTATAATAGCACTAGGAGTATTTTCATTGGAGGATCTCATTGAAGAGGTGATGGATGGACTTTTTCAGTGTCTATTTTAGCTTCTAGTTCAAGGATATCAGAGCAATTTTCTGTGGATATTTTTTTTCTGAAATATTACGTCCAGGTTTTATTTTTTATCCTGACTTTCTGGTAGACTCATCATTCTTAAGTTATCACTCCTAGATTTATTTTCCAGGTTAGTTTTTTTAATTTTTATGATGAGATATTTCACACTTTTCTTCTATTTTTTCATTCTTTTGATTTGTTTTATTGTTTCTTGATGTTTCATGGAGTCGTTAGCTTCCATTTGCCAAAATATAATTTTCAAGGAATTATTTTTTTTTCAGTTAGCTTTTGTATCTCCTTTCCTTTTCTGACCAATTCTACTTTTTAAATAGTTGTTTTCTTCAGTGATATTTTGCACATCTTTCCCCTCATTTCTTGTGCTTTTTCTTTTTTACAAAGGTGTTAACTATTTTTCTTTTTATGATTCTCATATCACTTTCATTACTTTTCTCAATTTTTCTTCTACCTTTCTCAACTGATTTTTAAAATCCTTTTCAAGTTTTTCTAAGAGTTCTTTTTTGTTCTGAGAGCATTTTATTACAATTTTTGAGGTTTCACATGTGAATGTTTTGATATCCTTTTTTGAATGTGTGAGTTTATTTTCCCTATCATATAGTAACTTTATATGATCAGGTTTTTTTGTCGTTGTTGTTTGATCAATTTTTTTTCAGCCTATTTCATGACTTTTTAAAAAAATCCAAGTTGAGCTGGGTCTGCTCCTGTGTCCTTGGGAGCACTGTCCCACATTTATTTCACAATAGGATGGGATCATGCTGTCGGCCTGCAACAGGGGCTGTGGGACCTTCTTGCTGCTTTATATCAGGGGTCACAGAACTTCACTGTTGGGATGCATTGTGGGGGGCATAGGGCCTGGGGGATGACTCACAACTGGATTGTGCTGAAGGGTTGACAGTCATGGGACCATGCCCCACCACTAGGCTGCATTGCTTGTGTCGGGTCTTATGACTGGGCTACCCTGATGGTTGCAGGACCACTATGCTGGCTTATGATAGGGGCTTTAGAACCATGAGACCTCACTTCCCTTCTGAGCTACACAAAGGAGGTTTCACTGTTGGCCTGTCCTAGGTGGATACCAGGTATGCTAGACTACTTTATTCTTTTACCCTACAGATCTTTCCTTCTAATCTTATAAGTAGTCTTGTGCTTGTTTCACTCTTTCCTTTTGTTAGTTTTGCCACTCCAGAATACATTTTGAGGCATTATCTTATAGTTATCTGGAGGTGAATTTGGATGAGTTCTGGAATATCCCACCTTATTACACCATCATTGCTCCACCTACCGAAAAGTTTCTAAGGTCTTTTCTAGTTCCAGATATTATAACTCTTTTCACATTCATGAAAGGCTGCCACATGGCATGAAATATTAGAATTGTTTTGATTGGTTCAAGGGGCTGAACTAGAGCATAGTTGGAAATTACAAAGAGGTAAACCTTGATTTTTAATTTCTTATTAGAACTCTCTAAAAATGGCATGGTTTGTCTTGAAAAATTAAGCAGCAAAAATTAAAAATTAAAAAAGCAAAAATTCCAGCAACTGGCAGATCATTTTTCATACGTGCTCTAGTGGATCTTCCATTTTGTGTATTACTTGATAATAGGGCCACTCATAGATACCTTACTGTGCAGAAGCTTCCAACTTTTTAAAAGACTGTGGTCCATAATACAGTAGGTACAACCAAAGAGACAACTATGTTCAATTATCTCCTGATTACCAATCTCATTGAAAAATTAAACACATTTATATGTTTGTTAAAGTTATTCCCTACTGTCTAGAAGTTCCTTCAGTGTTCAAATGGCAATAGATTTCCTCCACAGATGAAGAGATGCTCCAGAAACTTCTGTTTGCAGATGACTTTGGGCTGATAATATCAAGTTCCAACAACATCACAGAAAGTCCTCAAGAAGTTGTACAACTACTTGCAAGAAGTAGGCCTAACAAGTCATACTAGAAAAAAATAAGTGGTCAAAGAAAATAGGCATTGTATATTCTTAACCATAACAGGAGGATGAATGACCATCCCAATGAATTAGTCCTTCAATTAATCTTAGATGGATACTAGAATTAGAAAATGAGCTGGTTTATAACTGAATAAAAAGAAAGAAGAAGGCATGTAGAAAATTATTCACTCTTTATATGATTTTTCAAGTTTCTTCCTGATACAAATCCTCATCTTTGTAAGAACATTATGTCAGTGTTGTTATATCGCTATAGAATATAGAATGACATATCTTGATAATCAAAATAATGAGTAAGACACAGTACAATGGAGAGGCACGTGGGATGGTAGGCTGCACCATCTTACAGTGATGACTTTCAAGCAAAAAGTGGCAGAAAGATATAATTTAGTATGTGTATGATTGGGAAAAAAAGGTGGACCAGTTAGCTATGAAGAGTAAGAAGTAGACAGTTTGTGTACTGAAATGGCACTCATAGAATTTACAAAGGTTCTAGGAAGGAATTTGTATGACAAATAAATTCTCTGTTGAGTTTTTATGTAAGGAAATGGATGTGAATATAAACTGAAAATGCATAGATCATCGGCAGTCTGCCCCAGTGGAAGAAATAACCACCTCAGTGTTTAGTCTATGATTTCAGTTCAAATTGACTAGCTCAGTGGTGTCAAACTTAAGTAAAAATGTCAGTCACTAAACTACATATAAGGATCTCAGTAAACTACATGTTATCTAAGCTTTTAAATATAATATTATCTACATTGTATTGTATTTTTTTTGCTTTGTTGAATATTTCCCTATTTTATTTTAATCCGGTTCAGGATGCACTTAAGAGTATTGTGTACTGTGACCTATGTGCCTTCTGTTTGACATCTATAAGCTAGATTTTTGTGTGTGAGAATGGGAGTAAAGGGAGAAATTTATGAAAAGTTAGGTTAATCACAAATGTTAAGGTCTCAAATGCTAAACCTAAAAGTGTTGATTACAGTCTCTAAAGAAGGTTTTTGGATAGAAGTTAGATGCTTAGAGTTGCAATCTAATAAAAACAATCTGGTAACTATAGGAAGGATTGGTTTATAGAAATAAACATCAGATTTTGTCAGACCATTTATGAGGCTATAATTATAATAGTCTACATAATATATATTGTAGGTAACAAGGTGGTTTAGTGAATAGAGTGCCAGCTATTTAGGAGGATTTTAATTCAAATTCAGTCATAGATATTTACTAGTTATGTGACTCTGAGCAACCCATTTAACCTTGTTGATTCAGGTCCTCGTCTGTAAAATGATCTAGAGAAGGAAGTGACAAACAACTACAGTATATTTGTCAAGAAAAGTTCAAATGCAGTCATGGATTTTCAGACATAACTTATCAACTAAAAGAAAAAAAAGATGATGTAAGTGGAGAAGGATCATATGTGTGAGAGTTTATCTCCTGGATAACCAGGAAGATTATTATATTAATAGAAAAAAGGAAGTATTAAGAAAGAATTAGAATGAAAAAAAGCCATATCTTTGGCATAAGACTCAAACTCTTATAGTCACAATTTCTTTATATTTCAATGAATACCTGCCTTAGAAACTTTGCATGATTTTGTGAGTTTAGCATTCAATACGGGGGGGGTGAAGGGAAAAATTATTAAGTACCTACTATGTGCCATGCACAGAACTTTATAAATATTACCTCATCATATCCTTAAAACAACTGAGAGTTAGGTACAATTATTAATCACAATTTTGAAGTTGAGGAAACAAAGTCCAATATAGGTCAACTGACTTTCCAGGGTCCCACAACAAGTAACTGTCCAAGACTTGATTTGAACTCAGGTAATCTTGGCTCCAGTTCCAGTACTCATCTCACTGTGCCATAGATGCTATAACATCATGATACATTATTTTTTTTAAATTATAGCCAATCATACTCCAAATCAGTAATCATACAAGAAAATTTATGCCAGGTAGTGAATAGTAGAGTGCCACCAAAATTTATGTCTAATGCTGTTGAGAGGCACCCATATATTGGTTTATCTCACCTTATTCTAAAGGGGAAAATACCCTTAGGTTAAATTGAATGGGAAATTTTCCCTAACAGATTCAATATTCCACAGGAAAAAGTTAATGATAAAGTCAAGATATCAAAAACCTAATGGTTGTCTTGTTTTTAACAGTGAATCAGAAAAAAAAATTCCTTTTTGTAACAGTGAATCAGAATATTTCACTGACTTGCTTGATGTCATATCAAATTCACTTACATTATAACAGCCATTTTACTTTTTAAAAAAGCCCAAAAATGATTAGTAGTGGTGGATATTTATGTATTTTAGGGTCTTAGTACATAAAATATCTTATTTACCTTGGCAATTCCCAGTGCTAGTTAATTCTGACGATTAACCATTCTCTCTTCTCCCAGGCAGGTGAGCATTACTGAGGGAATCATATTACCAAGACAATCAATTCTACTACTGATTCATACTAAATAAACCAATTTGGATTCTCAGTATAATCAAATTGAATCTATTTAAAATTTCATTCATTCCTCCACTTCTAAGCAAAACCTTATTCTTGACTTCTCTGTTTCTGTCAATAAAAAAAAATCTAAGACTTCAATCTCACTATCATCTCTCCCTCAAACATATATTTTTTCCACTTACATCATCTTTCTCCAGTATCTCAATTCCCATTACCCAGACTCTTGAAATAATAGCATCATAAATGACCTGACTGACGTCATACTCCACTCCTATATTCCCATTCTGCCCGCACCCACAATATTGTTCTTCCTAAAGCACAAATAACTTTTTGCTCAAAAAACTCTAATGCCTCCCATTATCTATAGGTGAGGGTTTATATTCTTAGGTTTACTATTCAAGGTCTTAAAACTTTGTCCCAAATCTCACTTTCCAAATACATCTACCACCACTTCCATTACTACATACAATAATTTAGAAAGATTGGATGAAGATATAGCCATTTCTGTCTCAGTAGCTTTGTTCACTCTAACCCTTCATCCTCCTAACATAATTCAAATAGTTCCTGCCCATATAAATTCTTCAAAGGCAATAAAAATGAAGTAATATATCTCCCTCTTCTTTCTGTCTCTGTTTTTTTTCTCTGTGCCCCTGTCCCTTTATTTTTATCTTTGTGTTTTCCCTTTATCTCTCTTCCTTTATTACTTTCTCTTTTGTCTCTCTCAATCAAAATCTATCTCATTCCATCTCTCTATATCTTTCTCTCTTTTTGGACCTATGCATATATTTTCCTCTGCCCCTTTCTCTCCTTCTTTGTCTCTTTTTCTCTTAACCTTCTTCTGTTTCTGTTCCTTTCTATCTCTTTATAAGTATCTCTCTGTGTCTCTGGCTCGGTAGTTATCTCTTTATAGCTGGCTTTCTCCCTTTAGTTCTATATTTGTCTCTCTCTACTTCTTTGCTAATATGTCTCTTTATCTCTCTGTCTCTGTGTTTCACTCTCTCTTTCCCTTCTTCCTCTCCTTTTCTCAAAGTATTTTGGACATTTTTGTTGCCTTTTGTGATGTTTACCTTTCTGAATTATTTCTTAGCTATTGTTCATGCCCTATCCTTACTGTTCAATTTTAAATTCCTCTAGAGCACAAAAGTATTTCTTATTTATCTCAATTCCCTACAATTTATTAAGTGACTCCTGTGTGCAGAGCATTGTGTTAGGCAATGAGGGAGATGCAAAGCTTACATAAGATGTGGTACTCCTGGAGCTTATAGTCCAATAGAAGGATAAGGCACACAGAAAATTCTATGACATATGCAGTTACAAGTCTTACTACACAGTGCCCTCCTCAGTGCAGAAATTCAGTAAATACGGACTTTAATTGAGAGATATATGATAGTAATGAATTTTCTTCCTTCTAATGAACAAATTAAAATAAAGAGAAAAGCTATAAATATGAGAAATTGAGTAATAAACAGAGCTTTCCTTTGCCCTTTTTTATTGTAAACTGTCAAAAAATGAGCTGCCATCTTTGTATTTGTGATGAAATAATGTGAGTAGTATTTATTTTTATTATTTTCTCTTAGTTATTCCTGAAAGATCTAAAGAAAAAGGCCATTTTCATTTAGAATCTTTGATGTTCCAAGTTGATAAAGTACAGTGGACATCTTTGAGGATTAAAGGAAGTCTTATAAGAAAATAAAATCTCAGCTTTTATTTAAACAGATCAGATGCTAGGCCAGAGAACACTTTCTGAAGTTTCAAGGGAAATCAATATATTATTTACACAAAGTCTTCAAGGTTCAATAAGAAACCTAAAACAAGGAATTTTAGGAGATAAACAGTGTGAATCTTCATAATCCTTGGCTTTTCTTTCCATCCTGAGAAACGATCTCTCATTCATGAATGAACAAGTCAAAAACCACACTACTGGTGCCTTACAAAGTTGGTGACAGGGTGAATGATCATCATGCAAGATGTGAAAATCTTTTCATTCTTATGAAAATTTCTGATCTCATCTTTTCTGAAAGTCACACCTCAAAAATATAAATGTGCCTTGAAATACAAATACATGATATATTTCCTACTTCTTCAAAATTTCTTTGAATCTATGTATCTACTTCCTGCAAGAGAAAGCCTTACAAGGAGCTATTAATGGCCATCTATAGGCCTACAACTAATTTGTGTATGTGTCTGTGTGCCTCTTGATGTATCCTTACTTCTTTGAGTCATTTTGTTGTTTTTGTTGCTAATAAATTACCTGGTTAGTTTGAAGTCAAGATATTTTAAAGTCATTTGGATAAATTCAACAAAAGATCATCAAATGCAACTGTCCTTCTGAATGTAATGAGAAATCACTCACTAAGCACCTACCATATGCCAGGCACCATGTATGCTAAGACCTCGATGTACTTTATCTCATTTGATCCTTAAAGCAACCCTTTGAAGTAGATGCTGTTATTATTCCTATATAAAAGTTAAGAAAACTAAGGCACAAAGAATTTCCCAGTGTCTCACAGTAGCAAATGTCTGAGTTCAGCATTGGATTTGGGTCATTTTGAATCCAGATCCAGCATGTCCTCCACCATATCAACTTAAACTGGATTCTACAGAAATAAAAAAAAAACATCAGTTTCACAGACGCACACACACATATATCAAGAGGATGTCAGCAATTCCCAGTCTTCTCACCTACTTTTCTGTCTCTATTAAATCTTTATAAAATTATTTATATATGTTTTGAGGGCAACTTCAGTGAAAATATGAGAAGGAATAGGCAAAATATAGTAAAGTGATTTCTATATCAGGCCTTTTTTAGGCTATTTATCAAATATGGAAGATATAGCATCCAAAATAAAGAGCATATACATCATATTTCAAGAAATTATCAAGGAAAATTGCCCTAATATCTTAGAGCCAGAAGATAAAATAGAAACTTAAGGATTTTGCCAGTCATCTGAGGCATTTATCAACCTGAAAATATCTACCCATATTTTAGTCAAATTCCAGAATGCCCAGATCAATGAAAAAATATTGCAAGCAGATCTATTTTAAGGGATGAGTCAAGATGGTGACATAGAAGCAGAGGCCTGCCTGAACTCTCCCCACAAACCACTCAAAATACCTATAAAAATTACTCTAAATAAATTCTAGAGTCAGCAGAAGCCACAAAATGACAGAGTGAAACAAATTGTTCAGCCCAAGACAAACTGAAAGGCAGACAGGAAAAGGCACCAGTCTGAGATCAGAGCACAGCCCAGTGTGAGCAGTACCTGCACCAGCAAGACTAGAGAAGGCTTCAGTGTACTGAATCACTGGCAACTGTAGCAGTTTCCAAACTTCTCAATTCACAGAAGCCAAAGCCAGTTTCAAACGAGTCAGTGGGAAAGTTTCTCATCTGAGTGAGAGGGGAACATGGTCCAGGCCATGTCCAGGCCCCAGCCCAAACCCTAGTGTGGCAGAAGCCATTGCTGTAGCAGCTGGATATTTCTGGAGCTCTTCACTTACAGACAGTGGAGGAATTGGGTAGTGGATTTGGGTCCCAATCCTGGGTAGCAGTCCTAGGGTAAGGAGGAACACTGGAATGGCAGAGCTCTGGTGGTAGCCATGGAGTGGAAACATTAATTGCACCTGCAGGGCAGAAAAAGTGCTTGTGGTTGCTTACAGCACAGAGAACAGGCCAAGAGAGGAGTAACAACTTTTTTTGATCATGCCACTATGGAGTAACTAAGAATTTACTAGAGATATTTCTGAAAAAAGTTGCACAAAACCCCAGAAACATGGGGCAGTATAACCTCCCTTAACAAAGGACTCAAAATTCAAGTAATTGACTGGGAAAATAACCAAAAAGGGGAATAAAAATTGGATTATAGAAGGTTACTTTCTTGGTGAAAAGGCATTTCTTATGGACAAGGATGATCAAAGCATAAAACTGGAAGAAGACAACAAGATCAAGGCTCCTACATACAAAGCCTCCAAGAAAAATATGAAATAGTTTTGACCATGGAAGAGCTCAAAAAGTATTTTGAAAATCAAGTAAGAGAAGTAGAGGAAAATTGTGAGGTGAAATAAGAATGTTGCAAGAAAATCGTGAAAAACAAGTCAACAGCTTGCTAAGGGAGACACCCCCCCCCACCAAAATGCTGAAGAACATGAAACCTTTGAAAATAGACTGACCCAAATGGGGAAGGTCCAAAAAGGTAAACAGGAAAAAGAAATTATAAGGGAAGTTAAAGCTGAACTGTTTACATTTCTACATGAAAAGGTGACATTTGTAACTCATGAGACCTTTTCTCAATATTAGGGTAGTTAGAGGGAATGTGTGTGTGTGTGTATGTGTGTAAGTGTATGTGTAGGTATGTATGTTTATATTACATAGTGTAGGTGTAGGTCTATATATGTATGTATATTTGTGTTGTATATATGTTTACATAAACATGTATACATATATACATATATGTGTGTATGTATATATATGTGTATATATATATATATATAGAGAGAGAGAGAGAGAGAAAGAGAGAGAGAGAGATGGAAGGGGGGGAAGTTAAAGGGTGAGCTAAATATGAAGGGAGAATCCTTAAATAATAAAATCAATTATTGAGAGTAATGTACCGGGAGAAAGAGAAAGGGAGAGGTAGAATGTGGTAAATCATCTCACATAAAAGAGTCAAGAAAGAGCTTTTATATGGGTGATATGAGAGGGAATAAGTGAGCCTTATAGGATTTGTCTTAAGGATTTGTCACTTGGGTATGGAAATCTGTCTTACCCTACAGGAGGGCAGGGGGAAGGGGATAAGAGAGGGAGGATAATAGAAGAGACAGAAGATTTGGGGAAGGGGTAATCAGAAACAAACACTATTGTGCAGGGAGAGGTCAAGGAAGAGAATGGAATAAGTGGAAGTCAGGACAGGACAGGGGAAATGCTGTTAGTCTTTCACAATATGACTGTTTTGAAAGTGTTTTACATGGCTATACATGTATAGTTTTGCTTTCTCAAAAAGAGTGGGTGGGAGAGCAGAAGCGAGAGAATATGGAACTCAAAGCTTTAAAATTGACTATTAAAACTTGTTTTTGCAAACAACAGGAAGTAAGTCATACAGACAATGGGGTGGAGAAATCTAACTTGCCCTACTGGAAAATAGAGGGAATTGAGAATGGGAGAAGGTTATAGTAATAGAAGGGAGGGCAGATTGAGGTAAGGGGTGTTTGGAGTGCATGCTGTCCTGGGGTGGGGGAGGGTAGAAATGGGGAGAAAATTTGGAATTCAAAATCTTGTGTAAGTGAATGCTGAAAACTAAAATTTAAATTTTATTAAGACTTAAAAAAAGATTGAAATGGAAAAGGAGACAATGATGCATATTTTGAAAAGAGAAATTTATCTTGTGTTTGTGAAAGTAATGTACTCTTACGATGTGAGATCCCAAGTAAGTCTGCAAATATTAAATGAACTCTGTCAAATGAAGTATCTACCCTATAAGGACCCTTCTGAGCTCACATCTTTTTTTTTTGAAAGCCAGATAAGATATTTGGATAACTGAATTTTAGGTGTCCTTTGACTAATTAAGAGTTTTTTCTTAGTTTAAAAATGTTTGTTGGTAACAGAAAAATATTTTTTCAATATTTACTCTTTAAGAATTTTTGATTCTGGAAAACAAAGACTATAACAGTATGTCCAGAGCTAGGTTCCCATGCCCCACTTTCATAATAACACTGGTATGGAGCTGGAAGGGACCATGGAGATTATCTAATTCAGGTTCATAGTTTTACAACTGAGAAGACTGAGACCTAGAAAGATGAAATAGATCACCTGATATCATACATAAATGTAGCAGCTGAAAAGATGGTCATCTACCTGAGAGCCAGTGTGGCTTCAGAAAGGTCCAAGGAACAGTTAATATGGTATCCCATAACAACAGGAGAAATGCCAGAACAACAGAGTTCTGTATACAATGTTTGTAGATTTAACCAAGGCCTTTGACACCATTAGTTATGAGGGATTATGAAAAATAATGTCAAAACATGGTTGCCTAGTGAAGTTCATCAGCATTGTACATCAATTTTATGACAGCATGCTTGTTTGGGTTTAAGATAATGGACAATGCTCTCATGCCTTCCTAGTCATCAGTGGAGTGAAATAAGGCTATGTACTTGGTCCCGTGGTTTTTAGCATGATGTTTTCCACCATATTGTCAAATGCTTTCAATGAGGATGAATCAAGGTCAGCTACTGCACTGAAGGTAAATTCTTCAACTTGAAAAGGCTACAAGCCAAGACCAAAGTACAGGGAATGGTGATGCATGATTTTCTGTTTCTGGATGATTATGCACTCAATGCAGTCTCTGAAGTTGAGAAGCAGCAAATAATGGATCAATTCTCTGCTGCTTGTGAAAATTTTGCTGACTAATTAACACCAAGAAAACACAGGTGTTTCATCAGCCACTACCACACCATCCATACATGGAACCATCAGTTACAAGAAATGGAGAAGTTTTGAATGCTGTGGATAAGTTCACTTACCTTGGTAGTATATTTTCCAGGGATGTACACATTGATAATTATATTGTTGTAGGCATTGCCAGAGCTAGCTCAGTGTTTGAGAGGCTCCAAAGAAAGTATGGGAGAGAAGAGATATTAGACTGACTACCAAACTAAAAGTCTACAGAGCCATGTTGCTGATCTCGTTGTTGTATGACTGTGAAACATGGACAATCTATCAGCACCATGCCAGGAAAGTGAATTGCTTTCATTTGAATTGTGTTAGGAAGATTCTGAAGATCATCTGGTATGATAAGGTACCACACGCAGAAATACTTACTAGAATTAAACTTTCAAACTTTCGAACTCTGCTTCAGAGAGCACAGCTCTGATGGGCTGGCCATGTTGTTTGCATGTAAAACATATGCTTGCCAAAAAGACTTTTATGGAGAACTCGCACAGGGCAAGCATTCACATGTTGTCAGAAGAAGCTACTCAATGACATTCTCAAGGTCTCTCTTAAGAATGTTGGAAACGATCGTGTGACACTGGCACAATACTCAGCATCACATGCACACATCAGAAAAGGTGCTGTGCTCTATGGGCAAAGCAAAATTGAAACAGCACAAAGGAAATGTAGGATGAGTAATTTGGAGTATCCATGCCAAATGTTCACACAGACTATCTATGCCCAATCTGTGGCAGAGCCTTCCTAGCTTGTATTGGTCTGATCAGTCCCAGTCAGACATATTAAAACTTGACTCAAGCATATTGATGCCGTTTTAGTCCTCTTTGATGATGAAAGATAAGAACCAATCAATCAACCAAGTCAGAGCTGAGAGCAAAACTCAAGTTATCTGATATCAACTCACTTGCTCTTAGGGGAGCAAGGTGGTACAATGGATACAACACAGGGCCTAGAATCATGAGTTCAAATCTATCCTCAGACACTAACTGTGTGACCCTAGGCAAGTAATTTAAGCCTCTTCACCTCAGTTTCCTCATCTATAAAATAAGCTGGAGAAAGAAATAGCAAACCAATCCAGTATCTTTGCAAAGAAAATCCCAAATGGAATCACAAAGACTCTGACATGACTTAAAGATGACTAAACAATAACTACCTCTCAGATTTTCTGGTTTGTTTCAAAAATCATATCAAGTACTACCTTTTGTATAAAACTGTTTCCAATCCATGGGATGTTAGTTACTTCTACCCAGACACTTTGTATTTGTTTTCTATGTTTCATCTATGATTGTACAGAAACATGTCTATGTGGATAGAATGCGAGCCCCTTGAAATCAGAGATGGTTTCATTTTTGTAGCCCCAGAGCCTAGCACAATGTTTGACCTGCAGTAAGCATCTAATAAACATTTGTTACTTAATTGACCTAATCCAGTTGTACCACATTACTCTCTTTCCTAATGGCCTCTATAGTTTAAATCATTGATTCTCAGTGTATTGTCTGTGAACTCCTGGGGTCTATAAGACCCTATCAAGAAGTTCATTAAGTCCAAAGTATTTTTTAATTGTAATGACATTATTTGATTATTAAAATACTTTTTTTCTAATTACTTGTCAGTGGGAAGCTACATTTTCTTCATATACTTTAACTGCAATGGCATATTCATGATCTGTCTCCTTCCTACTTTTCCTTCTAACAATTTATTCCTCTATCCACACTCTGTGATATAGTGATACTGCCTTCTTTGTTGCTCCATGAACAAAATACTCCAAAACCTGTCTATTCACTTTCACCGGTTGTTTCCATGTCTGGAATGCCATCCTTCCTTGTCTCTGCCTAGTGGCTTCTTTCAAGTCTCATCTAAAATCCTCTGTTCCTCAAGAAGTCTTTCTCAGTCTCTCTTTGTGGTAATGTCCTTCTTCTCATATTCTCTCCAATATATCCTGTATATATGCTATTAATACATATATGTTTACATATGGCTTCCACATTGGACTGTGAGCTTCTTGGAGTCATTAGTTTCTGTTTTCCTAATTCTGATTTTTTTATGAATTATTTTATTCCGTGACTCTTCATGTATATTTTTCCATTTTGACAATTCTACTACTTCAGGACTTATTTTCTTCAGTCAATTTTTATACATTTTTGTTGATTCATCATTCTCAATTTTTTCCCAATTTTTCTTCTACTTCTCTTATTTGACTTTAAAAATCTTTTTGAGCTCTTCAAGTTTTTTTTTTTTTGGCTTGAGACCATTTCATATTTTTTTCTCTGAGGTTTCACTTGTAGCCATCTCTATATTGTTATTCTCTTCTGAGTTTGTGTTTTTATCTTTGTAACTGCAGTAAGTTTCTATGATCAAAGTCGTTTTGCTTGGGATTTTTCTCATTTTCTGGCCTATTTCACTTTTAGTTTTATGTTAAAGTTGGGCCGTTCTCCTGGGGTGGAGGGAGCACTATCTGAAGCTTCTTGTCTCACTACTGACCTGCTGTACTGTGGACTCTGGATCTCATGTCTGTCCTGTGTCAGGGCCATGAGGCATTGCCATTGACTTACTAGGGCCTGGCCTGGTGCTGGCTTGCCCAGACACTGTCTGCACTAGACTGTACTCCACTTTCAGAGGTTCTAATTATCTGTCTCTCCATTGCTCTCTGACTCTGGCTCTGCTCCATTTAAAGTTCCTCTGTAAATAGTTGTACTCCCTTTTATACAAATTGTATCCCCTAGTAGAACATAAACTTCTTTTGAGAAAAGTCTACTTTATTGTATCTCCAGAATTTAGCACAGTTCATTGCATTGGGAATTGTAAAGATAAGGAATTAGAAAGAAAACAAAAACTCTGACTCAATGAATGTAGCAAGCTCCAAATGGGAAAAAAATACCCTCCACCATTGCATATGGGAATTGTTTTTAAAATTAATCTCGAAGAATATCATGGAGAACTGAGAAATTAAGTGACTATGGGTTGGAGTTGGGACTTAAACACAGTGTGTCCATCCATTCTGGATGGCTTCCTCTCACACTTAGAACATAAGAAGTGCTCAATAAATGTTCCTTGGACTGAAGTAAATTAAACAAAACAAATAAGGTGATACTCATTGGGGAAATTGAGCAAACTGTTGTAAATGAATATAAAAGTAGTATTAATACGTGGTGAAGAGTGATACAAGTAAGAAATTCGGAAAACAATGGAAGATTCGCATGAATTCAGACATAGGAAAATAAATATAACTAGAAGGAGATTAAGCACAATGTCTGAAATTACTAGGCAGCTTGGTGGTATAGTGGATAGACTGCTGGACTGGGAGTCAGGAAGACCAGTTCAAATACTGCCTGTCATTTACTGACATTGTGATTCTGGAAAATAATTTAACTTTCTCAGTTTCCATTTCCTTGTCTGTTAAAAGAAGAAAATATTATCTTCTACAGGGTTGTCATGAAGATAAAATCTAATAGTACATCTTAAGTGTTTTGGAAGACTTAAAATGCTTTATCAGTACTTATTGCTAGCAATCAAAAAGCACAACACCAAAAGGAAGATAAAATCTAGGTAATTTCAGTTGCAATTCATAGATTTAGAAAAAAAATCATGAAATATAATGCCTGAAACTCAAGATAGAGATGAGAAACTATAGGTGCAGGATGTTAAATATACTGTCAGATGTGGTTGTTCTTCTTAAGTGCTTTCCATTGTTACATGGCAGGTACAATTTTGGTGTGATGGTAGAAGGGAGACCCCAACCAAACTTTCAAAAATGACAGAGTGGAAATAAAAATGAAGTAATGAAGATTTTTCATGAAAAAATAAAATAAGATTATGGTTCTAACTTCACACCTGATACTGATCAAATCATAATTTAGTTTGAATTACTTAGGAGTTTTTTGTTTGTTTGCTTCCTCATCTCTAAAAATAAATTGACTGCCTTGCACAATGATGCATCTCACTAGAATTTGAAAAGGAATCATGATGTATCACAATCATTTTTGAGGAAAAACATATTACATAAAAAAATTAACATTATAAATTTTTATTTGGCAAGAATGAACAGAAGAATTTATCCAATTAATGTATATGTGAGTCTTTATATAATAAAGACTACCATCTGATTACCATCAGAAAAATGTGTGATTTGAGTTAAGCTTTGACTGTCAAAGCTTAACTCAAATGTGTATATACACATACACATACATATATATATATGTCATGGAAATATATGTATATATATATATATATATATATATATATATATATATCAATATATATGTCTCTCTCTCTCTCTCTCTCTCTCTCTCTATATATATATATATATATAATGATACCTAGAGATTTTTTCAAGTGATTTTTCAATTTTTCACAATTTTCAATTTTCCTAAAGAAAGTGTTAACACAGTACTTACTGTTTAATTCTTGCTAATGAAAACAAATAGCATGTTTACTTAAAGTATTTATAAACATTGTGCTAAGAAACCTAAACTGAGTTATCAAAGCAGAGACTTATTTCTTTATCACTTCCCTACTGGCAAAAATAGTTAGATTTATTCTTAATTTTTAAGTATGCTTAGCAAAAATATTGAAGCTGTTATAAGTGCTGATGTTGGACATCTTGAGGTGCCTTTACTTATACCTTTACAATTTAACATACACCATGGCACATAGAAAGTAATAAATGCTACTGAACTGACTGACTGAAAGATTCCAGAAAGGATGAAATTATGGGAAAGAGTAAATTAATTCAGCAATTTTTTTTTGCTTTTTTTATGCTTCCTTGTCAATATACTACTAATTTATTTATATCAGTTAATGGAGTCAACAAACATTTACTGCATTCTTTCTCTATGTAAAACACTGTGTGAGAAGCCAAGGGAAATATTAAGATCAATAAGACAAATCCTTTTATCAAGAAGCTTGCAAAACAATAATCTGCACCATAGATTATATTTAGAAGCAGCATAGTAGAGTGGAAAGGCTGGTAGACTAAGTATCAGAAAGATCAAGAAGAGCTGGAGCCAAAATGATGGAATAGAGGGACCATAACAGATGAGATCTCTCAAAATCCTCCTCCAAATAACTTTTAATAATGTCTCACATTTAATTCAGGAGGGGCATAGCCAACTAAAAGTATGAGTGAGACTGTTTTGCCAGATCAAGACAAGTTAAAAGGTTTGAAGGAGATATCTGTGTAGGGTTGAGACTGGTGTTGAGTGGTAGCAGAGGCAACAATAGATAAGAGACTGGAAGGTGGCTGCAACAGCAGTTTTAGGAGTTCTCGGCTCAGAGGCAAAAAAAAAAAAAGGATTGGAAAACTAATCAGAAAAAAATTAGAAGAGATCCTTATTGTAGCACTGGGTGCAGAATCAGGAATTATTTGGCAATTCTTTTGCCCATACGTAATGAAGGTCACAGTTCCAGAGTAGAAAGAAGGCCTTGTAGTTCCAGTGGAGCAGGGTTGAGGTGACACTTTCAGAGAAAAGAGCAGGATTAGTTCTAGTAACTATAAGGGGTCAGGGGCCCTTCCTAGATAAGAAAGACAACACAGACAAGAAGAACAGAGACCACACATCTCCTGATATCACACCATTAGGGAAGCACTGAAAACTTACAGCCTCCAAAACAAGCTGTGAAAACATTAGGTTGAAAAGGCTTGAGACAATGCCTCACCTCCAAGGTGAGCATATCCCAATTCTAACATTAAGTTCAAAGTCAACAAATAGACTGGAATAATGAACAAACAACAAAAGGATCTGGTCATGAACAGCTATTATGATAATAGGAAAGATAAGCATAAAGTCATAAGAAGATAATGGCTTGGAAAAAACTACAAGCAAATCTCCCCAAAAAATTGTAAATTGGACACATGTACAACAAGAACACATAGAATAGTTAAACAAAGAAAAGGAAAATTATGTTTAAAGTAAACAAATAGCAGAGGAAAATTGGAGAAATAAATGAGGGTAAGGAAAAACTATGAAATAATAATTAGCAAGTTGGCAAAAGAGGCATAAAAAAGTAGGAACTTATAAAAAAGTAGAATTGACCAAATGGAAAAAGGAGCAGAAAATCACATTGAAGAAAATAATTCCTTAAAAATTAAAAGTGGGCAAGGAGAAGCTAATAACTCCATGAGATGTTAATGAATAATAAAATAAAGTCAAAAGAAAGAAAAAACATGGAAGAAAATGTTTTCTCAGGTCACAACTCCACCAACAATGCATCACTGTCCCAGTTTTCCTAGATCTTCTCCAACATTTATCATTTTCCTATTTTGTCATTTTAGCCAATCTGATAGGTATGGTGTGGTACCTCAGAGTAATTTTAATTTGCATTTCTCTAATCAATAGTGATTTAGAGCATTTTTTTCCTGTAACTATAGATAGCTTTAATTTTTTCATCTGAAAGCTACCTACTCATATCCTTCAACCATTTATCAATTAGGTAATGACTGGTATTCTTATAGATTTAATTCAGTTCTCTATATATTTCAAAAATGAGGCCTTTATCAGAGACACTGGCTGAAAAAAATCTTTTCCCAGTGTTCTGTTTCCCTTCTGATCTTGGTTGCATTGACTTCGTTTGTTCAAAACTTTTTTAGTTTAATGTAACCAAAATTATGTTTTACATTTCATGATGTTCTCTATGTCTTGTATGGTTCCCTTTTCCATAGATACGACAGATAAACTCTTCTTTGCTCTCCTAATGTGATTTTATTTTCATTTTTATGTCTGAATCATGTAACCATTTTGACCTTATATATGTATAATATGGAGTTATTTCAAATATAATTTATCTGCCTTCCTTCATGCTTAGATTTATTGGTACTTTGTAGTAATACTGGTGATTTTTCTTGTTTTACTGTGATTGTTTGTATGCCATAAGTTTGATGAAATTATAACTTTAATTATTTTAATCAATTGTTTTGAGTTCTTGAGTACATCATGCCATAATTTAAAAGTAAAACTTTGTTACTTCTTTCCTGTGCTTATTCTCTTAATTTCCTTTTCTTATCTTCTTCCTAAAGCCAACATTTCTAGAACCATTCCAAAGAGAAACGATGACAATAGAAACCTATAGTACACCACTGAATTTTATTGGAAAGAATTCTAGTTTATTCCCTTTATATATGGTGGTGGTTCTTGGTTTAATAAGTATTATTTTAATGTCAACAAAATACTTTAGACACCCTGATAACAATTCATTTGAATAACTTGAGTAATTGGGAGCTAATTAGATCACAGCATGAAATATTTCATTTAAAGATGAGTTTAAATTTTAGGAAATTCTTATACTGAAGAAAAAATTTCCTCATATGTCATCCATGCAATAATACTGCTTATGTACTCTGAAAGTATACAAAATAAATTCTATTCTTTTCCAGGGAAGAGTTGAAATTCTAGAGCTGTGTTCTCACTGATTTTCCTTTTTCTTAGATATATTACATATGCTCAGTTGATTCAACCATTTTTCATGTTGCACCTTTTTGAAAATCTCCTCACTTTCATATTTGCTCTATTTAGGACTTTTCCAGGTTGCCTATGTTAATTTTCAGTGTGACTCCCAACAGACACCAAACAGTTGAAGGCATTGGGTAGAATAGAACTTTTGGCTCTATTGATCTGGACAGTCTACTATTATTAGGAAGACCTAAGACTAAATTTCAAAGGGAGTCTGGAAAGCAAGAGTTCAAGTCTCATCTCTGATATCTACTGGCTGTGTGAAAATGGTCGTCACTTCATCTCCCACTTGTCCAGACAACAGTCTTAGAAAATAAAGAGTATAATATGTAGCAATAATGTGTATTAGTAGAAGAAGTTTAACTACCTGCCATTTAGGGGATCATGAGATAATTACGGGATGAAAGGTGTTAGATATGGAAGGCACTTTATAGATCAATTGTTGCAACTTCTGATTTGACTGGTGAGAAAATATGTTCAATTCCTATATCTATTACTTGGTTTAAACTATTGGATTGATTTCTTTGATTCAGTGGATTTTGTGATCTGGATGAAGGGGAATGGACATGTGCACTGACCTCTTGCTAAGTGACAGGCTCTTCATTTAGCCCTGACCTTCACATAAAAATTATGAACCATGACTGAGAAATACATCAAAGAGTTATAACTATGAAATATCACAGGGAACCCAAATTTTATGAAGAAATCTCTCCTCTCTAGAAAAGTTATAAAAATGCTTCCCACCTCTCTCTTTTGGTTCATCTCTCTTGGAGACAGATCCAATACTTACTTTCCTAATTATTAGGGCCTTTACAAAATCGCATATAACCCAAGACTTTCCATTCAACTAATACCAGTCCTTCTAATATAGGGCAAGAGAACTTCTCTTCTCTATATCCACCAGAAATAATGGCAGCTACAAATTTAGTGCATGGAAGCAAGAGCTAGAGAAGGTAAACCTTAGATAGGCCATATAGGACATCAAGTCCCTGCCATCCTTTCTGTGTATGTGGTGTGTGTGTGTGTGTGTGCGCGCGCACATATTTCATCATCACTGAACAAAGATCCTTAGATAGAAACGATTCATGGCAATAAACTTTGTCAACTAGAGAAATAAGAAGATCTTGAGCTGGTTTTGGCTTCCAAGTGTGAAATGATTGCTGTAATGACAGTGCTTGACAGATGATAAAATGACAATTAATGTCCTGAACTTGAATTACATAAACAGTCAAGCTTGACTGGCTAGAAGATTTTGACCTTGTGAGTCAGTAGAAAACAGGAGCCTGAGAAGAAAATGCTATGTCTAGCATTTATTGAAAGTAGTCTTTGCCTCCAAGAATGCATAATAGTGTAAATGAGTTACTGTTTTCTTTGAAACTTTGGTTAAAATTCAAACTTATGAGTCCTTTGTGTTTTAAGTATTTTTGAGATGGGAAAGAAAAATTAAAAAAAAACTGTCCAATATCTGAAATTTACTTCATACATGGTGTATTGTTTTGCAGAATGGATCTGCTTAAACCATTTTGGAGAAAACCTAGAAATTACCATTAGTGAAGTTTTGTTTGACAGATTTCCCCTAGGAATAGAGGCATAGCAGACCAGAATGTGATACAAGCCTCATTTTCCAGCTGTTTTGGGAATCAGAGAGCCTGGGACCCAATTCAGTCCATATGAGTCCAGAGCAAGGAAGTCCTTCCCTGTGGAAGGGGGTACTATGGACCGTGGAAAGAATTAATAAAAATTTTCAAAAATTCAGGGCCAGGAAAAAGAACTAGAGAACAATTAGACATCTCCCTCAAGGTTTACTGGTACTTAAATTAGCATTGTGGATTGAAGTCTTTCCAGTAGTTTTGCATTTACTTAAGTACTATAATCAGGTTCACATTTCTCTGTCTCATCCTCAAGGATTTCTTTTTATTTTATTTGTTTTCATTGCTCTACAATCAATTCCATGTAACTTAGATTTTTTACCACTCCCTTCCTTTCTTTCCCCTCTACATCCACACTCTATTCCTGAGACAGCATACAGTTTTATATAGGTTCTACACATACATGTATATTAAAACCATTTTTACCTTAGTCATGTTGCATAGAAAAATTAAAATGAATGGGACAAATCATAAAACAAACCAAACTGTCATACAAAAGAATATTATCTGCTAGATTCTGTGGTTGAATTCCATAGTTCTTTCTCTGAAAATGGAAAGGATTTTGCCTTAAAAGACCATTGGGAATTTTTTAAATCCATGCTTTGCAATGAAGCACTAAGACTACCAGAAAAAAAAATCCTAGCACACTGTAGTTGCTGTTGTGCGCAAAGTTGTCCTAGTTCTGCTCCTTTTGCTCAAATCAGTTCATACAAGTATTTTCCAGGCCTTTCTGAAGTCTTCCTGTTCATCATTTTTTATAGCAAAATAGTATTCCATTACATTCATACACCACAATTTATATAGCCATTCCTCAGGTGGTGGGCATCCCTTTGATTTTTTTTTTGGCCACCACAAAGAGAGGTGGTATAAATATTTTTGAACATGTGAGGCCGTTTCCCATTTTTATGATCTCTTGGGGATACAGCCTTAGAAGCGGTATTATTGGCTCAAAGGGTATGCACACTTTTGTAGCCCTTTGGGCATAGAGTTCCAAATTGCTCTCCAGAATGGTTGGATCAGCACACAATTCCAGCAACAATGAATTAGTGTTCCAACTCTCCCACATCTTCTCCAACATTTATCATCATCCTGTTTTGTCATTTTAGCCAATTTGCTAGGTGTGATATGGTTTCTCAGAGTTGTTTTGATTTGCATCTCTCTAATCAAAAGTAATTTGGAGCATTTTTTCATATGACTGTAGATAGCTTTAATTGCTTCCTCTGAGAAATGCCCATTCATATCCTTTGATCATTTATCAATTGAGGAATGACTTGTATTCTTGTACATTTGGCTTATTTCTCCATATATATTAGAAGAGAGGTCTTCATCACAGACACTATTTGAAAAAAGTTTTTCCCAGTTTTCTGCTTCCCTCTTAATCTTAGTCACTGTGTTTGTTTGTGCAAAATATTTTCAACTTAATTTAATCAAAATTATCCATTTTGCACTTCATAATATTTTCTATCTCTTGTTTAGTCCTTTCTCCATAGTATCAATCTTTATACCTAGATCGTGTACCCATTGTATGGTGTCAGACATTGGTGTATGCCTAGTTTCCCCCACACTGTTAATCAGTTTCCCCAGCAATTTTTGTCAAACAGTAGGTTCTTATCCCTGAAGCTAGGATCCTTGGGTTTATCAAAGAATAGATTGCTATAGTAATTGAATATTATATCTTGGGTACCTAACCTATTCTACTGTCTACCCTGCTGTTTCTTAGGCAGTACTAAGGGGTTTTGATAATTGCGCTTTTATAATACAATTTGAGATCTGGTAGAGCTAGACCACCTTCCCTAGCCTTTCTTTTCATTAGTTCCCCTGATATTCTGGACCTTTTGTTCTTCCAAATGAATTTTGATATATTTTCTAGCTCTACATAATAATTATCTGATAGTTTAATAGGTTATGGCACTGAATAAGTAAATTAATTTAGGTAGAATTGTCATTTTTATTGTATTGACTAGGCCCACCCACGAGCAACTGATGTTTTTCCACTTTTAGATCTGGCTTTATTTGGGCGAAAAGTGTTTTGTAATTGTGTTCATATAGTCTCTGGGTTGGTTTTGGCAGGTTAGACTCCCAAATATTTTATAGTATCTACCCAACTTTAAATGGAATTTCTCTTTCTATCTCTTGCTGTTGGGCTTTGTTAGTAATATATAGAAAGAATATATATGTAGAGGAATTGTGTGCTTTTATTTCGTAATGTGCAACTTTGCCAAAGTTGTTCATTGTTTCAAGTAGTTTTTTACTTAAATCTTTGTGATTCTCTAAGTATATCATCATATTGTCTGCAAAGATGGATAATTTAGTTTCTTTGTCTATTCTAATTCCTCCAATTTATTTTTCTTCTTTTATTGCTGCAGCTAAAATTACTAGTGTCATATTGAATAATAGTGGTGATAATGGACATCTTTGATTCACCCCTGATCTTATTGGAAATGCATCTAGTTTATCTCCATTGCAATTAAGCCTTGCTGAAAGTTTTAGGTAGATACTGCTTATTATTCTATACAAAGTTCCATTTGTTCCTACGTTCTCCATTATTTTCAATAGGAATGGATGTTGTCATTTTTCAAAAGCTTTTTCTGCATCTTTTGAGATAATAATGCTGTTTCTGTTAGTTTTGCTATTGATATGATCAATAATGTTAAGTTTTCCTAATATTGAACCATTCCTGCCTTTCTTGTATAAATCCTACCTGATCGTAATGTATTATTTTCATGATTAGTTGCTGTATTCTTTTTGCTAAAATCTTATTTCAAATTTTTATGTCCATATTTATTAGAGAAATTGGTCTTTAAATTTCTTTCTCTGTTTTAGCTCTTCCTGGTTTTGGTATCAAAATCATATTTCTATCATAAAAAGAATTTTGGAGGACTCTTTCTTCTCCAACTTTCCCAAATAGTCTATACAGTATTGTAATTAACTATTCTTTAAATGTTTGACAGAATTCACTTGTGAATCCATCGGGCCATGGAGATTTTTTTCCTAGGGAATTCATTGATGATTTGTTTAATTTCTTTTTCTCAGAAGATGTTATTTAAGTATGCAATTCCATCTTCTCTTAATCTGGGCAATTTATAACTTTTAAAATAATCATTCTTCTCATTTAGATTGCCCAATTTATGGGCATACAGTTGGGGAAAACAATTTCTTATTATTATTTTAATATCCTCCTCAGTGGAGGAGAGTTCATCCTTTTCATTTTTAATATCAGTAATTTGGTTTTCTTCTTTCTTTTTCTAATCAAATTGAGCAAAGATTTATCAATTTTATTGGTGTTTTCATAAAAACCAACTCAGTTTTATTTATTAGTTCAATAGTTTCCTTAATTTCAATTATTTTAATCTCTCTTTTGGTTTTCAGTATTTCTAATTTGATACATTGAGGATTTTCAATTTGTTCTTTTTAGAGTTTTTTTCAACTGCATTACTGATTCATTGATCTCCTCCTTCTTTATTTTATTCATGCAGGCATTCAAAGACATAAAACTTCCCCTAAGAACTGCTTTTGCAGTATCCCATGAGATTTGGTAGGTTGGCTCATTATTGTCTTTTTCTTTAATGAAGTTGTTGATTGTTTCTATAATTTATTGTTTAATAAATTTGTTTAATAATTAATGATTATAATATATATTATATATTATATTATAATAATAATTAAGATTGTTTAATAAATTTACCACTCATTTTTCAGGATTAGATTGTTTAGTTTCCAATTGGTTCTTGGTTTATATTTCCATGACCTTTGATTACATTATGATCTGAGAAACGTGCATTGATTATTTCTGTCTTTCTGCACTGGATTGTGAAGTTTTTATGGCCTAATATGTGGTCAATTGTTGTGTATGTGCCATGTATTGCTGAGAAAAAGGTATACACCTTTCTATTCCTGTTCAGTTTTCTCCAGAGAGCTATCATTTCTAACTTGTCCAAAGTTCTCTTCACCTCCTTAACTTCTTTCTTGCTTACTTTGAGGTTAGATTTATAAAGTTCAGATAGAGGGAGGCTGAGACCCACTGCTAGTAGAGTTTTGCTGCCTGTTTCTTCCAGTAACTCTCTTACCTTCTCCTGTAAGAATTTGAATGCTATATCACTTGAGGCACATATGTTTAGTAATGAAATTACTTCATTGCCTTTGGTGCCTTTCAGCAGGATATAGTTTCTTTCTTTATATCTTTTGATTAGATATATTTCTGCTTTTGCTTTGTCTGAGTTTAGGATTTCTACCCCTGCTTTTTTTTACATCAGCTGAAGCACAGAATATTCTGCTCCAATCTTTTCCCTTAACCCTGTGTGTACACTCTAGCTTCAAATGCGTTTCTTGGAAACACAAATTGTTGGATTATGGTTTTCAATCCATTGTGCTATCTGTCTCTGCTTTATGGGACAGTTTATTCTCATTCTTATTCACAGTTATGATTACTATCTGTATCTTTCCCTCCATCCCCTTTCTCCTTGTTTTTGCTTTTACTTTTCCCTTCTCCCCTTCCAGAGTAGAGTTTTAATTTTTGACTACTGCCTCCCTCAGTCTTCTCTCCCTTCTTTCAGCACCCCTTTCCTTTTCCTCCCCTTTTCCCTTATTATTTCTTCCCTCCCTTTTAGCCTCCCCTCACTTTTCTTTCCCCCTTCCCCTCTTACTGCCTATAGAGTTAATTATATTTCTATATTAACTGAGATTGTTATACCCTCCTTGAATCCAATTAGTGAGAGTACCTCTCAAACAATGCTTATCTCCCTCCCCTCTTTCCCTCTAATAAAATATATTTTTGTGCCTCTTCTTGTGATGGAATTTATTTTTTTTCTTCCTCATTTTCACATTTCCCACTACAATCCCTTTGCACCCTTAAATCACATTTGTTATCATCACATCATTTAATTTATACTCACTCCCTCTATGTATGTATATCCCTTCTACATTTCATAACAAATACACAGTTTTCAAAATTAACAAGTATCATCTTCCCTTACGGTGATGTAAACAGTTTGTTCCCATTGTGTAACAAGTTTTTTGTTTGTTTGTCTGTTTGTTTTTCCCTGTTTACCTTTTTATGTCTCCCTTCAGACCTGCGTTTGAAGATCAAGTTTTCAATTGAGTTCTGGCCTTTTCATCAGGAAGATCTTGGGATTCCTTATTTCATTGAATGTCCATCTCCTTGCCTGAAATATTATGCTCAACTTTGCTGGGTAATTAATCCTTGTTTGTAGTCCCCGATCCTTTGACTTACAGAATATTGTATTCTAATTCCTTTGATCTTTTAATGTAGAACCTGCAAGGTCCTGCGTGATCCTGACTGTAGCTTCTCATTATTTGAATTTTTACTTTCTAGCTACCTGCAGTATTTTCTCCTTCACTTGATAGTTTTGCAATTTGGGAATGATATTCCTTAGAGTTTTCAGTTTGGGGTCCCTTTCATGGAGTGAATAGTGGATTCTTTCAATGACAATTTTGCCCTCTGGATCTAGGACTTCTGGACAATTTTCTTGGAAGATATTGTCCAAGCTCTTTTTTTCCATCATGACTTTCTGTTCCAATAGTCCTTAGATTTACTCCCCTGGAACTGTTTTCCAAGTCAGTTGTTTTTTCAATTAGATATTTTACATTTTCTTCTATCTTTTCATTCTTTAAATTCTGTTTGACTGACTCTTGAAGTCTCAGAGATTCATTACCTTCTGCTTGCCCAATTCTATTTTTTATTAAATTGTCTTCTTCAGTTAACTTTTGCATCTCCTTTCCATCTATCCAATTGTTCCTTTAAAGGAATTATTTTCACCAGTTAGGTTTTGTCCTTTCTTTTCCATTTGTCAAATTGTCCTTTTAAATTCTTTTGTGATTTCTTTTTTCACATTTTTAAAGTCATGGCCAGTTTTTCTTTTATTTCTTTAATTTCTGTTTTAAAATCCTTCCCGTGCTCTTCCAAGAAGGTTCTTTGTGCTTCAGGCCAGCTCATATTCCCTTCTGAAGTTTCAGATGGGGATACAGTCTCAATGGTGACCTCTTTAGTATTTGTATTTTGGTCTTTGTCCCCATAGAAAGATTCTATGATCTTTTCTTTTCTGCTTTGCTCCTTACACATGATAATAACCTTTTTCCTGCCTTTTAAAGTAGATGTCTACATCTATGACACAGGGAACTCTGTCTCACAGTTCTTGTGCCTAAAACTTGAGGCTTTGTGTGGTGTGGCCTCTGGTTTTCTCAGCCAGAGGCTAAAATGCTACAGCTAATCTGGTGCTAAACTGGCTGGTATTGGAAAGCAGAGGCCAGGTGAGGTCTTTTTTGGGTTTCCCTGCAGTCACCCTGGAGCTAACTTATTAAGTGTGGAGGAGGGGTGGTCTGGATGAGATGGAGAATAGGCAAGCTTAACTGACTGCACTAGTGTCTTTCTGATTCCCCTGGAATGCTGAGATATGCCTGGGATCCTGATGTTGGTAGTTGCTGGCTTCACCCCCCTTAGGCTCAGGATCTTCTCCCTTTTGTTGAGGTGGGACTGTCTAGGACAGCTCTGATCCTGCACTGGTTGCCTCAGCCACAGCAAGAGGAACCCTATTTAGCGATCTTTCTAGCCTCACAGGATAAGATTTTGTTTACCCCCATCTTTTTTAAGGTTTGTCCTGAGGAGATATTCTCTGGGTTTGCCAAAGTCAACAAGGGAAGGGATATGGCAGTTACTGATCACTCTGCCATCTTGACTCCTGGACTCCTCAAGGATTTCTTGACAAATTTTGTGAAATATGTTACTGAAATCCAGAAATACTATATCTACAGAATTATGAGATCAACTATTCTATTATCCACAAGTAAAGGAAAAAAGAAAACTTAGTCTCTATAACTTATTCCCTTGCTGAGTTGGATAATAGGATTATCTAGTTAAAGTTGGGGGGGAAAAAACTTACTGGTTGTATAATCACAACCCAAAGTTTTATATAAAAGAAACCTGAAGCCAAAGAAACTCAGTGAGTTAGTAAATGTCACAGGAGCATTGAGTGGCTGAGTTACCATTTCCTGTCCTCAAACTGTACATTAATCACTCCACTGTAACCCACAGCATGACCAGCAGACATGGAGACAATCAGTTTGTTATAATTAATTTGAGGATAGTTTAAATATGTCCCTAAAGTAGGAAAGGAAAAAAGCAAAAAAATGGGCAAATTTTGGAGAAGTCATTCTTTTTTCATGATTTTCTTTCTTGTGCTCTAGTTGCTTTGGGCTTGTTAGCAACTAGCAGGAACCCTAGAGATTGACTTTATTGAAGCAGCTGCCTGTTAGTGACTGTGGAAGGAATACTTCATATTTAGAGAAAGACATTGTAAAGAAATAACATGATCAACTTAAAGGAAAGTATGGTTCTTTCCTGAATCTGTTCTGTACAGATATTAGAAGTACATGAATGTGGGGAGGAGCCAAAATGGTGGAGTAGAAAAATGCCAATAAAATAGCTGTAAAGAAGAACTCTCAAAAATTCTACCATCAGCCTTACTTTTCCTCCAGAGCCATCTGACCCAGGATGATGCAATTGGAGTTAAGTGACTTGCCCAAGGTCATGCAGCTAGTGAGTGTCAAGTGTCTGAGTTGAGATTTGAACTCAGGTCCTCCTGACCCCTGTACTGGTGCTCTATCAGCTGCACTAGCTAGTTGCCCACCTCATGGATGTATGGGCTTTATTTATAAGGAAAGCAGTGAATTACTACAACTATACAGATAATTCTGATAAAAATAATATACCAGTCTCATTATCTTGATAATGAAATGTTATTTTTTCAGTTCTCCATTTCACTTTGTATGTGTATACTCTATTAAATATTGTAATACAATATTAAGAAGTTTATACCAAATGGGAATTAATTTAGGAGAATAATTGCTTAGGTCTGTTGAAGATCTTATAAAATTATAGAATATCATCATTGATCCTATCCTGAGAACTGGGGAAATGTTGAATGTATTGAAAAGGCAAACAATCCTGAGTGATATTATTCAAATGAAAACCTCAATTTGGAAGGCTTTTTAGAGTCATTTTGAAAGATGTTTTCTTAATTGTATGAGAAATATAAGGAAAATATGCACAGTCTCTCCCACCCATAAGGTAATTGATTCATGTGATTGATAAGGAGTTGACAGTCAGTGTTTTGGTGAGAAGGAAATATCTGCTTTCAAGAGTAATAGCTTCTCCTATCTATCTGAAAGGAATTGACTAAATGCCACAACTATATGGGCATTTAAGAGCTATCATCTCATCATTAAATTTATAATCTCCTAGAAGACAGTAAAAATAGAACGTGTCTATCTCATGAAAACCAGTGAACTCACGTTCGTTAATGTCCAAGAGTTACTTTAGGGACCTTGTACCTCTAGAGAAGAACTAAACTAACAAAATGGTCAGACTCCAAATTCTTCCATTGAAAATTTTGCACCTGTTTTCTTCCTTCTAGCACTGTGGAATCAAATACTGAGATATCAAATTTATAGAAAACTGAATTTAAAGCATAAGCCTCAGATAAATTAATTTGAATCTACATTTTACAAATTAATCACTTATTGAAACACACAGCCTTCATGAAAGTTTTAAGGTATACTATAATGAGTCAGAGTATAATAACATTTTTTCGTAAAAAAAGAGGGGGACAGAGCCAAGATGGAAGAATGAGAGAAACTCTCACTTAAGTTCTAAGACAAACTCCTTTGGATTCCTCTAAAAATAGAATCTGAACAAATTTTAGAGTGTCAGAATCCAATAGGAGTCAGAGTGAGGCAGATTTAAAGCCAGGACAGACAAGAAGGTCAATGGGCAGAATCTGTTGCAAGGGCCTGGAGGTGCACACAGTGCACAGTGCTCAGACTGTTTCAGTGCAGACCATGTCGGAGCAAAGCCTAGCAAGAAGTCCAGGGCAATCTGAAGCAGTAGCAGTACTGTGGAATCTCAAACATATCAACCCAGGACTGGAGTCCAGTGACTACTGTGAGAGAAAGCACAGAACCCCAGGTAACTGCAGCAGGAAGCTTCTGAGACTATCAGCTCACAGATTAAATGTCTGTAAATCACATACATGAACTTCTGCCAAGTGATGGAGTAGTCAGTAAGTGCTCTATCCCTCCCCTTGTTGACCTTGAAAAACTCAGAGACTATTTCCCTAGGAAAAATCCTGAAATAGTGCAATCAGCTGAAGGGGTAAACAGTCTCTTATCCCATGAGGCTATCCCCCTCACAAAGAGGGGTCCTTCTTGCTGTGGCTGAAGGGGATCAGTGCACAAGAAAAATTGACCAATGATTTTAAAAATATTAAAAAAAAAACCACGCAGAATAATTTAAAAGGAAAATTGGACTAATGGAAAAGGAAGTATAAAAATTAACTGGATGAAATAACTCCTCAAATGGAAAAATTGGACAGATGGAAAAGAAAATGTAAATGTTAACTGAAGAAAACAATTTGACAAAAATTAGAATTGGGCAAGTAGAAGCTAATGACTCTATGAGACCACAAGAATCAGTCAAATAGAATTTAAAGAATGAAAAGACAGAAGAAAATGTAAAATATCTAGTTGGCAAAACAACTGACCTGGGCAATAGATCCAGGAGAGTAAATCTAAGAATTACTGGTCTGCCAGAAAGCCATGATGACAAAATGAATCTGTTTCATTAATTATTTTAAAAGTTTTGTGATTTGTGATGTTTTCCATCATCCAGGACATCCTTGAAGTTAGGGGATATGAATTGTTATTCTCTAATATCACAAATTCTTTTTTGACTTATTTTCCTTTTCTATATACCTCAATTTTTGATTTACAACTTTCATGCAAATGCTGTTATAATTTCTAGAAATTTCTGACAGTGTCCCTATAAGTGTATATAAGATCAACATGTCTTGTACCAAATTAATACACTTAATTGATAGATATATCTTTATTGAATAACCACCTTCCAAATAAATGATTGATATGATTAGTAAAATATTTTCTTATAGAGTTGGTCATTCAAATGCACTAAGTGGAATGACACAACCAAATTATTCACTTCATTTTGCTTGAACAAAGCGATGAAACATACAATCAGCTAATTAAATGAATTGCAAAACCAAATGTTTGCAAAGTACATTGTATTTTTTTTCTTGTCTATGTTTTCTTTCACAATATGTTCATTATGAATTAGTTTTTGCATTAGCTATATCAAATTGCTTACTTTCTCAATGTGGGGAGGGATGTCAAGGAAGGAAGGGAGAGAATTTGAAACTAAAGTTTTAAAAAGAATGTTTAAATTGTTTTTGCATGTAACTGCTAGCTTCCAAAACATCACTTCACAGACATGGGTATTGTAGTCAGAGGGTATGGGCTTAAACTGAGGCTTCTTCACCTAGCACCTATATGACTTTGAACAAGTCATGTAGCTTTTCTAGATGTCTATTTTCTTATGGAAATTAGGACATTGATATCAAAGACCCATTCAGGATCTAAATCAATTATTATAGAATAATTATACTATGATTTCTCCATTTTCCCAAGATATATCACAAATTCATACTTTTTTAAATTTTCTAAACAATGACCGACAGCTTTTTTTACATAACAAAACAGTGTTTAATTTTGTGATGCAAAGCCTTTCAAAATGAGATATTTTTCTTTTCCCCAAATACTTTAAGAAAAATAAACATTGTCAATGTGGTAGGCAGAAAAAATATTAAAGATTTTTGAAATTATGTTGATGCTATACCAGCAAAGTGGTTTGTGTAGTCATGGAAACTATGTTCAAGCTCTCAAAATTTCCCTTCTACAATCTTTTTAGCAGTTTAGATAACACTCATGCTAGTTGTAAAAGGGGAAGAATATGAATCCTATATAGAGTTAAAGAAATAAAAAAGTATGGTGTTTTAAAATCTAAGGACATTCAGTGCAGTGTAGAAAGTTGTACAATTGATGTATCTTGTTTAGAATATTATAAATGTTATAAAAGTATCTTTTCTGAGTCAGAATGTAAGGAGAAATCCTTACTCTTGGGGTAAAAATTCAGTGGCATACAGATAACACTTGAGAGAGAACTCTTAGCCTCACCATATTCATGGAAAGGGATGGTGATTGTTTAGAGAGTTTGACCACTGGTATGATGTTACTGATCCCACACCCCAAGGCAACAGGTGTGGGAAGAAACTTTTGAGGATGGCAATTCCTAGAATTTCAGTGCTACCTAGAGGAGTGGCCATAGGCCAAAGGAGAAAGGACTGGTGGTTATTTTTAGATAGGATCTACAGAGGACTGTAAGATGAGGAATGGTAAGTGGGAGATTTACTAGAGAATGAAAGAACTTCCATCCCCCATGCTAGTGCATTGGGGACAGATCTTATGGTTAGCACTAGCAATGTCTCTGGATATGACTAAAATGAAATAAGAAAATAGGAGGGCAACGAAGAATAAGAGGTTCTTTCAATCTTGCTTATTTTGGAAAAGTTCCAAAAAAGGAAATGGATTATTTTAAAGTGCTTGAAAGTATCATGTCTCTTGGATCTGAATTCCTGAACTTCCAGTTTATGTCCTAATTGATTTGAGAGAAAAGGATATTAAAAATATCATCACTCATATCCACAAAATGGGTACAATATTTGTGGTAAAGTGGTTTGTTTCTGTTTCTGTTTTCCTAAAAATCTCTATGAAGTACAAGTAGAAAAAAACATAAATGAAATCTTATTGAAATTGCTATAATAGTCAAACAATTCTCATGCATCAAAATCAGCAGACAGTAGTTGTTTTAATACAGAAAATTTACTATCTCCTTATGGAAACCTAATGTTTTAACCTACAAATCTATTTAGAATCCTTTGATTTCTAAATCGATGTTTCTATGATCATGACCTATTTTTCTTTTCTTCACACTTGTCTTAGAGGAGGAGGTGTCCTTACACTTGCAGAAATCTAATGTTTCTGTCCCTTCCTTTGATTCTATCCCTTCCCATCTATTTTAAAACCTTTGTATGGCAAGCATAACCCTTTCTTTTGTGCGTCTATGATCCCTCCTCCAAGGCAGTATCCTATGGAAGCATCAATGTGACAAATGGAACAAAATGTCTGGAGTCAAGAAGACTTGGATTCAATTTCTGTCTCAGATACTAACTATGTGATCTGTAGCAAGTTTCCTTACCTTCTTTAATTGAATCTTTAATTGGTTGTTTTCTTGTTCTAAAATAGCCATGAAAATAGTACCTATGTTAGAAAACTGTTTTGGAAATCAGATGAGATAAAGTGCTTTATGAACTGTAGAGTGCTATATAAGTATTAGCTATTATTGTTATTTTTGCTGTTGCTGCTATTATTTTCTACAAATGTGCTTATCTTCTCATACAAATATTTCAAAAGTCAACTCCATATACTTCTACACCATGTCTATTTTTTAAAATTTTATATTTAATCTATATCAATCAAATTATCAAAGAGATACTTTATAAAAGTCGATGAAGTAATGTTGCTGTTGATTCATTTCAGTAATTAGTATTTTATTTTTCCGAATTATATGTAAAGGTAGTTTTCAGCATTCACTTTTATAAGATTTCGAGTTCCAAATTTTTTTCTTCTTTTCTCTCTCTTTTCCTCTGCTCCACTCTCTCCAAGATGGCAAGCATTCTGATATAGGCTATACATATACAATAATATTAAACATGTTTCCATATTAGCCATGTTATGAAAGAATCACCACAAAAAGGAAAACAATGAGAAATAAAATAAAGAAAGAAAATAGTATGCCTTGATCTGCATTTGGATTCTGCAGTTCTTTCACTGGGTGTGGAAAGTATTTTCCATCATGAGTCTCTTGGAACTGCATTTCATCATTGTAATTTTTAAATATATTTTTTGTTTTTTTCAGTTTTCAATATTCACTTCCGTAAGTTTTAAATTTTCTCCCTCCCCATTCCCCTCATTCCCCAAAACAGCATGGAATCTTATATGGGCTCTACACATATATTCTTATTAAACATGATTTCACATTAGTCATGTGGCATAGGAGAATTATAATGAATGGGACAAACCATGAGAAAAATGAAACAAGAAAAAAACATACAGTCTGCTTCATTCTGCATTCCATTTCCATAGTTCTTTCTCTGGATGTGGATGGCATTTTGCATCATGGATCTTTTGGAAATGTTTTAGGTCTTTTCATTTCTGAGAAGAGATAAGTCTATCAAAATCAAGTCCTTGTACGCTGTGACTGTTACGGTGCAACCAGCTCTTCCTTCCTCAATTCAAAAAAAAAATGTCCAAATAAAGTCCTTCTTGAGGGTGTGTCCTTCTCCCCACACTGTTCCAGCCCTGTTTCCAAATCTCGAGGAGTGGGTGGGCAAAAAAGACAACAGGTAGATCCTCAGGGCTTCACTTCCTCCCACCCACCATAAGCAACTCCATTCTTCTGGGTCCCAAAGCATTCCAGGGGGATGCAGCAAGAAAGCACACTCAGCTCTTGTTGCAAAGTTTTTCACTTTCCGTAGGGCTAAATTCCAACCTCCAAGATTTCTCCTAGCCCCCTCCAAGGGGTTAGGCACTCCTGTCTATTTTGTAAATCCTTATGCAGGCAGGTATCCATCTTTGCTCTCACCACCCCAGATTTCACATGTAGGCAGTTCTCCACTCCTGCTCCATTGTTCCATTGCAAGCTCTCCTGTTCCCGCCTAATTTCTGAATACAGTACATTCTCAGAGCATTAACCCCTTCTTCACAGTTTGGAGCTAGGCTAATCCACTCCAGCCAAGGACCTGACCATCCCCAACTCCCACAGGCTTGATTTACTCTGACTCTAATCTCTCTCCTCTGGAGTGCTAGTGGGATAGGGAGGGGGAAGGAAAGATTATCTGCCCTACTCTGGGCATCTGGGAAACTGCTCCCATCACTGCCACTCAACTGTTTCCCCTCAGGTCACTTCTATAATTGGAGTCCCACAAAACCACAACCACTACAACTGGGAAACAATGAACAAATGAAGATCAACAGGGTTCTACTGTCTGAATCAAAGCAGTATTGCTATACCATTTACATATATCGCTGGATGAAGAGAGTTTTACCTCTGAGCAGTCAGGAGCTCTGAACATAGGGCCACTAAGAGTCTTGACCACAGAATCATAAGATTTTTTTCATAAGTGAGTCCCCAAAACAAATTACCAATTAAGAGTATACACACTTCTCAGAGCCAGAAGGCATCACAACCCTCGTGACTCAGTGCATAATCAATTTATTACTAAAAGGTGTGCAAGCCTTCCTACAAGCAATCCTCCCCTCAGCAAGCTTCAATAATAGGCTCCACATGAGGCCTATTAATGGACAGGGAAGACCTTATACTCCATTAATATTACAACATGTGGATCTTTTTCCCATTTTTATGATCTCTTTAGAATATATCCCTAAAAGTGGTATTGCTGTGTCAAAGGGTATCAACAATTTTAGAGCCCTTTTGGCATAGTTTCAAACTCTCCAGAATGGTTGGATCAGCTCATAGCCCCACCAACAATGAATTAGTGTTCCAACTCACCCATATTTTCTTCAACATTTATCATTTTCCTGTTTTATCATGTTAGACAGTCTGACAGGTGGGATGTGGTACCTTAGAGTTATGATTTGCATCTCTCTAATCAATAGTGATTTAGAGCATGTTTTTTTCACATGACTATTGATAGCTTTAATTTCTTCCTTTCAAAACTGTGTGTTCATATCTTTGGACCATTTATCAATTGGGGAATGACTTGTATTCTTGTAAATGTGACTTATTTCTTTATATATATTAGAAATGAGGCCTCTATTATGGACACTAAGGGTAAAACTTCTTTCTCTGTTTTCTGCTTTCCTCATAATCTTGGTTGCATTGGCTTTGTTTGTGCAAAAACTCTTCAACTTAATGTATGAAAAATTATCCATTTTATATTTCATAATATTCTATTTTATCATAAATCCCTATATTCTCCATAAATCTGAAAAATAATCTATTCCTTGCTCCCCTAATTTGTTTATAGTATCAACCTTTGTACCTAGATCTTTACATGTACATCATGTATCCATTTGAATTTTATTCTGGTACATGGTGTCAAGCATTGGTCTATTACTTCAATACTATTTTTCAGTTTTCCTAGCAGTTTTTGCCAACAATGAGTTCTTATCCCAGAAGCTGGAGTCCTTGGATTTATCAAGCAGTAGACCGCTGTAATCATTGACTACTATGTCTTGCGTAGGCAACTTATTCCACTGATTTATCCCCGTATTGCTTAGCTATTAGGGAAATTGGACTGTAATTTTCTTTCTCTGATTTACCTCTTCCTGGTTAATGTATCAGCACCATATTGGTGTCATAAAAAGAATTTGGTAGGACTCCTTCTTCATCAATTTTTCCAAAGAGTCTATATAATATTGGTAAAAAAGTGTTCTTTAAATTTTTGATAAAATTTGCTTGTAAAATCATCTTACCCTGGAGATTTTTTCTTAGGGAGTTCATTGATGGCTTGTTCAATTTCTTTTCCTGAGACAAGGTTAAGTATTTTACTTCCTCTTCTGTTAATCTGGGCAATTCATATTTTTGAAAATATTCCTCCATTACACTAAAATGGTCAAATTTACTGGCATACAATTTAGCAAAATAATTTTTAACTATTGTTTTAATTTCCTCTTCATTCACACTTTTCATTTTTAATACCGATAATTTGGTTTTCTTCTGTCTTTTTTTAAAATCAGATTGGCCAGAGGTTTATCAATTTTATTGGGTTTTTTTTCATAAAATTAGTTCTTAGTTTTATTTGGTATTTAATTGGGGATTTTCAATTTGTTCTTTTTCAAGTTTTTTCAGTTGCATGCCAAATTAATTCAGCAATATAAAATTTCCTCAGAGAACTACTTTGGCTGAATCTTATAAGATTTGGAATGTTATCTCAGTGTTGTTATTTTCTTAAAAGAAGTTATTGTTTCTATAATTTGTTGTTTCACCCACTCATAATTTAAGATTAGATTATTTAGTTTCCAATAAAATGTTGGTCTTTCTTGCCATGAGTCTTTATTACATGTAATTTTTATTTCAACATGATCTGAAAAGTATTCATTGAATATTTCTGCCTTTCTGCACTAGACTGTGAGGTTTTTATGCCCTAGTATGTGGACATTTTTTGTGTATTTGCCATGTATTCCTGAGAAAAATGTATATTCCTTTGTGTCCCCATTAGTTTTCTCCAGACATATCATATGTACCTTTTCCAGAATTCTATTTACCTTCTGTATCACTAAAGCAATATTCAGAGCATTGAGGATGACTATGAATATAACAACATAGTTCAGAATCACATAGTATAACAGACCCTCCATATAGGAGGAGGAAGAAATGTATTTATTCAGATCCTAGAAAGCCAAATCTCAGCACCAGAAATCTAAATCTATCATAGAAACAAAGAAATCAATGCACATTAGCACTGCAGGGGGCAAAATCATTCCCAAGTATCACACTCCCCACCCCTGCTGGGGCCTTTCCACAAGCAAACACTCACAAGAGTAGCTGTGCTTGACTGTGTTCTCTCTCCTCTGCCCCAGTTCCTCACACTAACTTCTTCCTAGTTCTGCTCCACCATTCCTATTCCATCCATTTAGCAAACTCCTTCAATCACATGTGACTTAGGCTTCCATGTGATTTGAGCAGGTCTCATAGGCCTATTAAGAAATGGAAAAGATCTTCCCATTTAAATTGCCATTAAATTTGGTCCCAAATTCTTTTGTATTCATTCCATAGGTCAGTGGGGCAACTCTTATCAACATAATTTTAACAGGAATAACAGAAAATAAGCACATAAAGGATATCTTAGGCAACTGGTGTCAATAGAACTTTACAACAATATAACAGAGATCACAAAAAACAAGCACATAAAACAATGTCATGTTGGGGATTGATCATGAGCATTTCATTCCACCCTTGAATGAACAGTACCTAAAATCATGAGGTAAGAGTTGAAGGTCTCTTCTCCTATAGCTATTTCATGCTGAAATTGGACATAGAGCTGTCTCTGTCCCAAGAGGTCCTATTTGAGAGGTCACTTCTTCAGCTGGCGTCTAGAGCTTGGTTGATATGAGGTCCAGGAGTGACACATCACAGTTAGGAAGAGGGGGTAATATCAGGCTTAAATGATCAGACATCTGCAGGTGAAAGGTATTAATCCTACAGCAAACATATCTGACAAATAAGGTGAATAGACAAAAAAGACAAAAAGAAACAGAGACAGTAACCAGAAGCAGGGTAGACAGGGTCAGCAATGTTTCTGGAGTCCATGACACTACTATCATAGCCTCATTCTTAATAGAGTTAAGGGTAAAACTTGGTAATCATTTTCTCCTAATAAACAATAGTTATAGTATTTTCTTCCCCATGTGCTATAATTTCTGCAGTCTTTGAAACATTGTCTGGCTTCTATTTTACCCATACTTTAGTTTCCAATTTTATTCTATCACTAGAACCCAACCCTTCACTTCCTCTGCTAGTTATTTCCAAGAAGGGGCAGTTATCACAAGGGATATTATTTCACAAGGAATAATAATAACTTGTACAATTCTATCATTTTTATAAAACTGTATGGGTTCGTCACCTGCATTTTGGAATGTCACAATAATTTCTCCCTGATAATTAAAATCTATCACTCCATGTATTCCTGAAGGTGCTAATCCTGATTTAGGCAATATCAGTCCAAAATGATTTTTAATTATGTAAATCATTAAACAAATATCTTTCCAATGTTGATAAAAATTATTAGAAATTAACTTCCTTAAGCATTCTTACAATAATCCAGTCATTGTTTCAGTTAACCCCGATGATTGTGGATAGTAAGAAAAATGATATATCTATTCTATATTGTTTCATACACAGTATCTCTTCATTTGATTACCTTTGAAATATGACCTGTTGTCAATTTGGATCTACATTGTGGTTCCATAATATAGATTTATGATATCTAGAGTTTTTCAGGTGTTTTTTCTGAGTCATATTCTTATAGGAAAAGCTACTGATACACTTGTATTGGTATCAGCACAAGTACATAAAAATTTGCATCCTTTATGTTGAGATGAAGGTTCACTATAATCTATTTGCCACATTTGAACTGATACTTTTTGCCTTCCTATCTCTCCAGTTACTACTCAAGGAATAGTTTATTCCTTTTCCAATTGACATATACAGCATTCCTCTGCTCCTTGTTTTAATGATGAATGAGAGCTACTAATACCTCTGTCTTATGCCCTCTAGTATGTGGCCTGAACCCCTAAATGGCTAGCCATTTGATAGACTTACTTTGCCAGTACTGGATCATTAATTGGTGTCAAAGTAGGGACAATGTGTTGAGTAGTAATCTTTGCTAGTCAATCAGCACATGTATTGTACTCATGTTCTGGCATGGTGAGGGCCATATGAGCATCTACATGAAAAACTGACAAATTAGTAATGAAAGACATGTCCCATATATCTTCCCATAATTCTTTGCCTCTTTGCCTTTGTTCACTGTGAATGTCTGAATTTTTATTTTTTTCACATGGGAATAGATGTAGCTAACCCATTAGTTACCACCCATGACCATGTGATACTGTTCTAATTGTTCCATTTGATGTATTGCATAATTCAGTATACTGACTATTTCTACTTATCCCAGTACTTTCCAAATCTGCATACTATGTGGTTTATAGGGTAATGCTTCGCAATGTCTCTTGTGAACCAAATATTTTGCTGTCCCATCAGTAAACTGTGAATGTCTCTTTTGTTTTTCATTTAATTCATCATATCCCTCATTCCATTTTACCAAGGACTGTAACAACTTTTGCTTTGATTCAGAGGGTTTGTCATTTCTTTCAGTATCTATCTTTGCTATAGGTTCATGTAAAGCAGAAACTCTGTTTGCCTATTTTAGATTTATTTTGAAAATACCATTTCCATTTAATTTTACTAGACTCTTGCACATATCTAATTCTCTGAGAAGCTGGGGTATTCATTACCCATGTCATAATCAGGATTCCAGACCTTAATATTACCTCGTCCAAAGTCCCTTGTTCAGTCTCTACTCAGGTCCAATATACAGTTAACAAATGCTTTTCAAAAGGGGTATATTGAATTCCAGGTAAAGGGAATTTTCTAGACCAAAATTCTAAGGGTATATTTCAGCTTTGTTGTTGTTGCTATAAACTCCATTTTGCATATTCATCTACCTGGCCTCTTTGCATAGGTCCCAAATCTAGAGCCAATTATATAATGGCCTTTGCTTCTTCAAAAGTTTTACTCTGCTCAAGTCCTCAATCAAATTTGTAATTTTTCCTAGTAATTTAATATCAGGATTTCAAAATTTGTCATAGATGAAGTATATGATGTTGCCGATATCCAAATAATCCTATAAATTTTGGGGCCTCTTTCTTATTGGTGTGGATAGGAATATTGTGAAACTTTTGTAGGGCTTGCAGGAGAATCTCAGAGTTCTTGATTCCATTATATACCCAAAATTTTTACAGTTTGAGCTGGGTCTTGAAGATTTGCAGGGTTGATTTCCCATCCTTTTCTTTTCCCTTCAGTGCTTTTAGCCCAATCCTTTGCTAGGGAGGAATGAGGTAAATCCTGGGATATCCATTTCTTCCTGTATAGCCTTTGTACCTCCAAATAGAGATTTTATGACTGGAGATCCTGTTTGTGAGGTCAAATGTATTGCCAAAGCAATATTCACAGCAGTGAGGGTGACTATGAATATGCTGGCATAGTTCTGAAATGCAAAGTATAACAGACTCTCCATATGGAAGGAAGAAGTAAAGCATTTATCCAGACACAAGGAAGTCATATCCTGACAGCAAAAATCCAAATCTATCACAGATAACCAAGAAGTCAATACACATTAGCACTGCAGGGGAAAAAGTCATTTCCAAGTCTTCCCCCATCCCACCCAAACCCCCAACTAGGACCTTCCCACAAATATACACTCACAAGACTAGCTGTGTCTATCTGTGTCCTCTCTCCTCCACTTCAAATACTCTCACCAACTTCTAGTTTTTTTTCCTACCCTTTCAGCAAGCTCCTCCCACCACATGTGACTTAGGCTTCCATGTGATTTAAGCAGGTCACGTAGCCCTATTAATGACTGGGAAAGATCTTCCCATTTAAATTACCATTATGCCCACTTAACTTCTTTCTTGTTTATTTAGAGATTAGATTTATTGAGTTCAGAAAGAGGGAAGTTAAGGTCCCCAAACTAGTCTAGTTTTGCTATCTATTTCTTACTGTGATTCCCTTAACTTCTGCTCTAAGAATTTGGTCTATATACATACATACATATATATATGTATGTATGTGTATATATATATATATAGTATTGATATTATTTCACTACTTTTAGTACCTTATAGGAGGATATAATTTACTTCTTTATCTCTTTTGATTAGATCTAGTTTTGCTTTAGTTTTGTCTAAGATTAGGATTGCTACCCCTGCTTTTTTTTTACTTCAGCTGAAGTATAATATATTCTTTTTAAAAAAATTATTTACTTATTTTTAGTTTTCAATATTCATTTCCACAGGATTATGAGTTCCAAATTTTCCCCCCATCTCTCCCTTCTCCCAACCCCAGACATCATGCATTCTGATTACCCATTCTCCCAATATTCCCTCCCTTCTATCACACCTCTCCCTTCCCTTATCCCCATCTCCTCTGCTTTCTCATAGGGCAAGACAGATTTCTAAACCCTAGTATCTATATTTCTTATTGCCCAGTTGAATGTAAAAACAATTTTTTACATTCATCTTTAAAACTTTGAGTTCCAACTTCTCTCTCTTCCTCCCTCCCCACCTATCACTAAGAAGCCAAGCAATTCAATAGAGCTTATACATGGGTAGTGATGCAAAAACCTTCCATAAAAGTCATGTTGTGAAAGACAAACTATATTCCCCTCCATCCAATCCTGGCCCTCATTTGTTCCATTCTCTCTTTTGACTTTGTCCCTCCACAAAAGTGTTTACTTCTAATTACCCCCTCCTCCCATTTGCCCTCTCTTCATCATCCTCCCCACACTCAACTAATCCCCTTATCCCCTACTTTCCTGTATTTCAGAGAGATTTCCATACCAAATTGAGTGTGCATGTTATTCCCTCCTTAAGTCAAATGTGATGAGAGCAAGCTTCACTTTTTCCCTCTCACCTCCCCACTTTTCCCTTCCATTGAAAACGTTTTTGCTTGCCTCTTTTATGTGAGATAACTTGCCCCATTCTATTTCTCCCTTTCTCCTCCCAATATATTCCTCTTTCACCCCTTAATTTTAATTTTTTAGATAACATCCCTTCCTATTCAAGTCACCTTGTGCACTCTGTCTATATGTATAAAATCCCTCCAAGAAGCCAAAAAACTGAGAAAAGTCTCAAGAGTTATAAATATTATCTTTCCATGTAGGAATATAAACAGTTCAACTTTAGGAAGTATCTTATGATTTCTCTTTACTGTTTACCTTTTCATGCTTCTCTTGATTCTTGTGTTTGAAAGTCAAATTTTCTATTCAGCTCTGGTCTTTTCATCAAGAATGCTTAAAAGTTCTCTATTTCATTGAATAACCATTTTTCCCATGAAGTATACTCAGTTTTGCTGGATAGGTGATTCTTGCCTTTAATCCTAGCTCCTTTGACTGCTGGAATATCCTATTTCAAGCCCTTCAATCCCTTAATATAGAAGCTGCCAGATCTTGTGTAATCCTGATTGCATTTTCACAATATTCAAATTGTTTCTTTCTAGCTGCTAGTAATATTTTCTCCTTAAATGGAAGCTCTGGAATTTGGCTACAATATTCCTAGGAATTTTTCATTTTGGATCTCTTCCAGGAGGTGATCAGTAGATACATTTAATATTTATTTTATCCTCTGGTTCCAGAAATATCAGGGCAGTTTTCCTTGATAATTTTTTGAAAGATGGTGTCTGATCTTTTTTTGCAATCAAGGCTTTCAGGTAGTCTTACTAATTTTAAAATGTCTCTCCTGGATCGAATGTGATATTTCACATTGTCTGCCATTTTTTTCATTCCTTTGGCTTTGTTTTATAAATTCTCGATTTTTTCCATAAAGTTATTAGCTTCCATCTGCTCAATTATAATCTTCAAGGAATTTTTTTTCAGTGAGCTTTTGGATTTCCTTTTCCATCTGGCTGATTTTGCTTTTTTGGACATTCTTCTCCTGATGAGGTTTTTGGATTTCTTTTGCCATGTGGGTTAGTCTATTTTTTTTAAAGTGTTACTTTCTTCTTCATTTTTGGGGGTCTCCTTTAGCAACCAGTTGACATGTTTTTCATGATTTTCTTGCATCACTCTAATTTCTCTTTCCAATTTTTGCTCTACTTCTCTTACTTGATTTTCAAAATTCTTTTTGAGCTCTTCCATGGTCTGAGACCAATTCATATTTTTCTTGGAGGTTTTGGATGGAGGAGCTTTGACTTGGTTTTCTTAGGTTTGCATGCTTTCCTCACCAAAGTAAGATTCAGTAGTCTCATTTTTCTTCAGATTTTGTCTCATTTCCCCAGCCATTTACTTGACTTTTGAGCTCTTTGTCAAGGTATCTCTCTGCTTCCAGTGCTTCCAGTACAGTCAGCTGCTCAATCCTCTCACAATCTGTGGGCCTAGATCTCCAGAAACAATGACTCCAGCTGCCCCTGCTGCTGCTGTGGCTTTCCATGGGTTCCTCTGCCCCTCCCCTCTCTGCTGCCCTGGGGCTGGGGAAGGATCACTCCAGTCTCCTGCATTGTTCCCATAAACATTTTTCACTGACCTTCCAATTTATACTAAGTATTTTGGGGTCATGAATTCTGAAAACTTCCATAGTTGCAAGAGATTCAGTCTCTGCAAGACCTGCTCAGATCTCTTCCGTGCACTCACAGCCCACATTGAACTGCACTCTACTCCCAGCCTTGAGTAATAGACACTTTCTGGTGACTTTCCAGGCTGTCTTGGTCTGAATGTTTGATTCACTCCATCATTCTGTGGGTTCTGCAGTTCCAAAATTGTTTAGAGTCATTTTTTACAGATATTTGCCTGTCTTGGTGGGACCATTCTAGAAAGTTCATGCTGTAACTCTGCCATCTTGGCTCCAGCCATAATGTATTCTCCTCCAGTCTTTTACATTTACCCTGTGTGTATCCTCCTCTTTCAAAGGTGTTTCTTGTAAGCAACATATTATAGCAGTATAGTTTTTAATCCATTATTTTTTCTCCCTCCATTTTATAGGAGAGTTCATTCCATTCACATTCCCACTTATGATTACTATCTGTGTCTTTCTCTCCATCTTCTTCCCCCCATGCTTTTATTTCTCCCTTCTCAAAAGTTTTCTTTTTGACCACTGCATCCCTCAATCTTCCCTTCTTTCTACCAGCCCCCTGCCTTTTCTTTCCCTTTTCCTTTACTACTTCTTCCCTCCCTTCTAATCACCACTTTTTTTGTTTCCCCTTTCCTTTCCTACTTCCTATAAGGAAAGTTAGATTTCTATACTTAACTATGTTTTTCACTCCTTGAACCAAATCCCAATGAGAGTGAAGCTCAAACAATCCTTATCTTCCTCCCTTCTTTTCCTCTACTATAATATTTTTGTGCCCCTTCATGTTATGTAGTTTACCCTTTTCTGCCTCCTTTTTTTTCTCTTTATGATCCTTTCTTAGTTTTTATTATCTTCACATCAGTTAATTTATACCCACACGCTGTAACTATGTATATCCTTTTAATATGCCACAATAAATATATAATTCTCAAAATTAGTAAGTATTATCCTGCAATATGGATGCAAGCAAAGTAGGATCTTTAACTGTTTTTGTTTATACAAAGAAGTATAATGCCTCTGAATAATGTAATTAAGAAGGATCTTTTCCACCCATTGTTGGGCCTTAGAAGATTTATAGGAAGGCCTACACCTTTTTCTCAAGGCATGTGATGCCCTCTGGCACTAAAAAGTGTATAAGGACTCTGAGGTGTGGTTTTACTTTAGGGCTTATTTTTTGGAAGAAGGTTTGTGTGCCAGATGAAGACTCTGGGAAGCCACTAAGCAATCCCCTGTCTTTGAAAACAATGATGTTGGTGCTTCCTTTGCAAGTAACTATGGTCAGACAGTTGGACATGTCTGTTGAGTTGTGATAAGTATTGTTCACTGTTAGACAATTTGGAAGCACTGTCTGCTGATTTAGATTTCTCCGTATTTTCTCTGAAGTTCAAGGAATTGACTTTCCCCCCTGAACTAACTGAATGATATATGTGCTTGATTAAAGTGATTGCTAACCCCCAAAAATTGCCTTTCCTTTCAGAGAATAAGATGTTGGGGTGCTTAATGATACAATGGGGATGTAAACAGTTTGTCCATATTGAATAACAAGGTTATTTTTTCTTTTTTTTCTTTTTTACCTTTCTATGCCTCTCTTGAATTTTTTATTTGCAGATGAAATTTTCCATTGAGCTCAGGATTTTTCATCCTGAAGATCTGCATGTCACTTATTTTACTGAAAATTCATCTCCTTGCCTGAAATATATTTTTTACTCCAGGAATAGTTCATAGTTTTATTGGACATCACTTGTTTTCTCTCAGCAGCTATGAGGAGAATGAGTCACAAACAAAATAACCTTTTATAACTTAAAATATATAGTATCAATACACATTTGTACTGTTAAATCTATAAAGCATATTTCTTAGTTAATCATGATCATTAGATCTATTAACAAGGTCCTTTTTCCTTCTCCACCTGCTGGCCTTTTATTTCCTACTATTTTTAACTAGCCCATGACCATTTCATTTTATTTGGAAGGCACCCCAAGCACTAGATAATTGTTTTCTAAACTAAAATGATTAAAATTCATAAGTCAGCATCAAAGGGTCAGTGTAAGTATGTCTTTTTCCTTCCTCTTTCTCATAGCCTTATTTTGCTACTGGTGTTTTCCACCAAGCAATGAACCAGAGTCATGAGTACAAAGTCATGGAATACAGAGTCTACTGACTAATATGTATATTGTCATAATGACCCTATAGACAAGTTAAAAATCCTTGAAACATTGAAAATTAATTTCATGAAGTCTGACAAATATTTTAGACATGAACAAACCAGGCATGTTATTTTTAAACAGAACATATGATCAATTTAACATAAATGCATAACTTTAAGTGTATCTGGTGTCTGAGTGGTAGCTATAAGAACAAGATATTTTGAAAAGTCTTAGAACTCAAAATACAGAGCAACTCCAACCTGGAGATGAAGAATGCTGATAAGGGATGCTCTCAAGCTCTTTAAGCCAAAATCCCTAGATTTCTAGTGGTTGCATTAGCTGTAAGGGATCAGCTTACTCAGCAAAATTATACCCCAGGGAAGAAAAATAGTTAGTACTCCCCCACATTCTCAAGACACCTATTTGTAGCAGAAAATCAGTTTATAATTCATAGTGGTAGTACCAAGTTTTAGTAACAAAGAAAAGCTTGCACAGTGCTTTTTATATAATAAGTGCTCACTTCTTTTTTAATCCCAGTTGTTCTCATCTATAGTGATATATTGGCTGGATTGATTAAATACTTATGCCAGCACCTGGCACTGCTCAATAAACTTCTCACCTTTCACATTAGAATATAAGCTCCTTGAAAGTTGGAAATAGTTATTTATATGCCCAGTGATTAGCACATGTATAGGCACATAGTAGGTACTTAATTATCAATTAGAAAGTGCTAGAGACATACTGGTAAGTTATTCTCCAGCTGTCATTTTTTCTAGACTCCAAGATGACCTGAATGATACAATTATGCTGTTAAAATGTATCATTCAACCTATTCTCATAATATCCTAAAATTTTCTGTCTTAAGGTTCTATTTTATATTGGCTATATTTTAATTGACTATTTTCTAATAAGATACCTGTTGGTAGTGTAATTTCATCAGTAAACTTTCCACAAATTAAACAGCTTTGGACACTTTGGGAGTCGTACTTATTATCAACCAATCATTGTTCAATAGAAGAGGTTATCCCTTTTCTGATTTAAGTGCCAGGTCTGCTTTTCAGTGTTTGACTCTGACCCATGTCATCTCCCTACTCAATAAATTCCAGTGGTTCCCTCCTACCTCCAGGATCAAATTCATAATCCTATGTTTGGCACTACAAGGGGCAACACAACCTTGTTCCCTATGCATTTTCATTCTTCTTACACCCTGCTCCTTGTTATATACACTTTTCAATCCAGTGACACTGACCTTGACCCCCATGCCTGGAAAGCTCTCCCTCTCATTTCTGCTTACTAGCTTCCTTCAAATCCCAACAAAAACCATCTTCTCCAAGAAACCTTTCTCAAATCCACTTAATGCCTCTCATCTTTTATTTCTTTTATCTGGCATATAGTTTGTACATATATGTTTGTGGTCTCCTTCATTACCTTATGAGCTCCTTGAGAGCAGGTATAGTTTTTTGACTCTGTTTCTACACCCAGAGTTTAACACAGTGCCTAGAACATAGTAGGCACTTAAAAAATGTATACTAATTTCCTTTGTTCTATATTTAAAGATCTATCTCTTTGTTTTCAGCTATGTATCAAAGTCCTAGAGCCCGATCTGCAAACAAGATTTTGATAAAAGAAGACATTTTAAGAATCAGAAAGGGTGCTTTTGGGAATTGGTCTTTAGAGTTTTAATGTTACATTTTTAACAGGGCACAAAATCTGTCTTTGAAGGCACTCATTCTCAATACAGAAACTATTTGTCTTAGCATGGAAGTTTTGAAATGGGGCAGGCAGAGGAGACATGTTTACAAACAGGAAATTTAGGAGTAAATATCAAAAATAAGGTTAAGATTCTGAGTCTATAGAAAGGTGTGACAACATAAAGCATAAATAATGACTAAAGATATCCCTCATTTTCCAAAGGAGCTATTCTGACGCTAAGAGGGAACGATTTAATCCACCTAAAACTAAACTGATCCCCTCTTTCCCCCATTACGCCTTCTTTTCTAACGGAAAAGGCCCAAACTCTAAAAGAATATTTTTACACATTCATGACATTGATAGGATAGCTTTGACTATAAGCTTTCCCACACTCACTACATTCATAGGGTGTTTTTCCCTACTATGGATTCTCTGGTGTAGAATAAAGGTTGAGCTCTGGCTGAAGATTTTACCACATTCATCACATTTATGCTGTTTTTTACGAGAAGGATTTCTCTGCTTTCTTTCAAATTTCTCCTCATGCTGACAGATTTCTCCATATTTGAAAATCTGTGCAACATCTATATTAAGGGTGCCAGAAATATCATCCTGTGGTTCCATGCCTGAGAAAATTTCTTGATCTGGAGGGGACTCTCCACTCTCAGTCTGAGTATCACTATCACTGTGTCTTAGGGGGTGGAACTACCAGGACTCTCACTTAAGCTCATTCTCCATGGTCAGGGAATGTGTATTTGGATGACTCCTCAGCTATTTCTTGAGGTTCCTTCTCCTCTATAAGGTATTCTTGTGCTTGACTACTCAATGAGATCTGATGTCCTGGTTCATCAAGCTTTCTCTCCAAATCTTCTAGAATGGTCATGGCTTCTCCATTTTCTGGATGATGCTCTTGAATCCAGGTCTGGAGTTCCTTGGGCAAGATGGTCAGGAACTGCTCCAGGACGAATAGCTCTAGGATCTGATCCTTTGTGTGCCCCTTGAGTCTAAGCCAGAGATGGCAAAACTGAAAAAGTTGACTTAGGGCTTCATGGGACCCTGATGAATCCTGATACCTAAACTGCCTGAACTGTTGGCGAAAAATCTGGACCATGGAAGCTGTTCCAATGGTCACTAGATCTCTATTTCACAGATGTGGTCCTCCTCTATCTTCCCTCTCAAAATGTTCTCTTTTTTAGTTAGAGTGGGAAAAATCAATATTGAATCCTCACTCAATTCTGCAGACATTCTGAATGAGACTATCTTGGAAGGAAACTTACTTCAACTGGAGTCCAATATAGTTACCTTTACCTCTTCAAAACCACTCCTAATTCAAAGAAGATTCTTTGAAGACGTCCACACACATCCAGCCTGGACTACTTTTCCCAGAAGCCCTTGCATATGACCCCTACTTTCTCCAGACAGGCACCTCCCTTGGAATCCTCAACCCTCAATGGCTCAGCAGCCAGGTATGGAGATGAGGTTTAAAATGTCACAGCAGGGTTGCCATGAAGAATCACCAAGTTCTTCTCTCCCTCCTTTCCTTTCCTTCCTCACATATCTTGGGCTATGAGTGCAGCGGTTGGGACAAAAGGATGAATGAAGCCTCCTGGGTCCTCAGTCTCTGTGCCCCTGCTTCTGACTTGACCAAGTGCTGCCATACTCCTCATGCTTCTTGTTCTCACCCTCAGTCTGGGAAGGAGGTGACTTGCCTTCTCCTGGCTGTCGTAAAAGAATGTTAGAAAAACCCTTGCCTGAAATATTATATTAAATTTTTCTGGGTAGGTGATCCTTGGTTTTAATCCAAGTTCCTTTACCTTACAAAATATCACATTCTAATACTTGTAATCTTTTCATATAGAAGCTGAAAGGTCCTGTGTGATCCTGACTGTAGTTCTTCAATATTTAAATCGTTTCTTTCTGGCTGCTTGCAGTATTTTCTCCTTAACTTGACAGTTCTGGAATTTGGCAACAATATTCCTTGGTATTTTCATCTCGGGATCTCTTTCAGGAGGCAGTTGGTGGATTCTTTAGATGACCATTTTGCTGCTTCATCTCGGACATCACAGCAGTTACCTGTAATGATTTCTTGGAAGACGTTGTCCAGGCTCGTTGTTTTACATCAAGTCTTTCTGGTAGACAAATAATTCTTAGATTTCCTCTCCTGGGTTTATTTTCCAGGTCAGTTGTTTTTCCAATGAGATGTTTTACATTTTCTTTTAGTTTTTTCATTCTTTAGACTTTGACCGATTCTTGATGTCTCATAGTCATTAGCTTCTACTTGCCCAATTCTAATTTTTAAGTGATTGTTTTCTTCAATTAGATGTTGTACCTCCTTTTCCATTTTTCCTTCTAAGGAGGTATTTTCTCCAGTTAAGTTTTGTACCTTCTTATCCATTTGGCCAATTTTTCTTTTTAAGGAGCTGTTCTCTTCAGTGAATTTTTTTTTCATTTTGTTAGCTGTATTTTTGAAATCATTGCTCGATTTTTCTCTTACTGTAATCTGACTTTTAACATCCTTCTTGAGCTCTTCCAAGAATGCTTTTTGGGCTTGAGACGAGTTCATATTCCCTTTTGAGGCTTCAGAATTGAGGATGGTGTCAATGTTTTCCTTTTCTGAATTCATATTTGATCTTTCCTGTCTCCATAGTAAGATTCTGTGGTCTTTACTTTTCTAATTTGTTTTTTGCTCATGGCGATTGTCTTTTTTCCAACTTTTAAAGTAGATCTTTACTTCCGGGACACAAAGGACTCTGTTCCACATTTCTTGTACTGGGATCTAGGAGAGTAGCTACTGTCTTTATATGCCATGGTTTCTGATTCTGTTAGCTAGAAGCTATATAATGCTGCAACTCACCTTATGCTGAACTGTAGCTGGCTCATGTGTGCCAAGGCCGAGGTCAGGTGAAATCTTTTCAATTTTCCCTAGGGTTATGCTAAAGTTCATGGCATGAGGTTTGGAGGAGAGGTGATTTGTCCACTAGAGGTCTCCTGCTCCCGTAGGACTGTGCTAGAGTACACCAGACTCAGTGGCTTGACTACCATCAAGATTAATTATCCTGTTTTTCAAATGTGGCCATTTTACTTCTTTACTGAACGAATATAACAGTGATTTCTTATTGCCTACCAAGTAGAGATCAAACTCAATCTGGTATTCAAAACTCTCAACAATCTAGCACCATGCTAAATTTCTGCCCTTTACCATATCAATATACTACATATACCCTTCAGGTCTGACAAATGAAAATGCCACCATTCCCTATAAAACTCCATGTCTTTTCCTTCCCCAAGCCTTATACATTCAGTCACGAAAGTGATTCTACTAAAACACAAGTCTGGCTATGTCAGCCCAATTACCTGATAAAATCCAATGGCTCCTTATTACCTATAAGATCAAAAACAGAATTCTGTTTGTCATTCAAAGCTATCCATAACCTGTCTCTTCAGTCTTCTTACATCCTACTCCTTGGCCTATATATTTCTATCCAGGGATACTGACCTCCAAGAATTTTCCCTGGCAGTCCCCAAGGCCTTGTATACTCTCTGTTCCAAGCTCCACCTATTGACTTTCCTGATTTCTTTTAAATCTTAATTAAAATCTCTTCTTTTACTGGAAGCCTTCCTATATATGGCATGCATGTATGTATGTATGTATATATATATATATATGTATATATGTGTGTGTGTGTGTGTGTGTGTGTGTGTGTGTGTTATCTCCCCTTTAAATTGAAAATGTAAATTGGAAGAAGGCAGGGACTTTCTTGCTTCATTTTGTATCAGCATCACTTAACATACTACCTGGCACATGGTAGAAACAACAAATAAATATTGATTGATTTATTCCTCTATCTAGAATCCCATGTTGACCCTTCCCTATAGTCCTACTCATACTGTAAAACTCAAGTGAAATGCTTTCTTGTCCAGGAGATGTTCAATTATTTCCTCAGTAAGTGAGGACTAATTCCTTCTAAAATATATTATTGATACAGTTTAATATTTTTTAAGTTTGAGTTCTGAATTCTTTATTTACCTTCTGCCCATCCTCCAGCCATTGAGAAGGCAAGAAATAGGATATCACTTGTACATGTGAAATCATATAAAACATATCTGCATATCATCACTGAAAAAAAAAACAAGAAAAATAAAGAGAGAGAAAAAGTTATGCTTCAATCAGTACAGACATTTCATCAGTTCCCTTTCTGGAAATGGATCGTTTTTTTCATCATAAGTCCTTTCTAATTGAGTTTGATGAATTCTCAACTGAATTTCCTATTAGTTATTTCAATAGCTTACTAGTTGGTCTTGCTGCAGATTAAAATTTTAAAAAAATGTAAACTGAGACATATTTCTTCATACAAGATGAAGAATTGGCAGACAGGATGCTGCCTGCCAATAAAAGGGTTAATGGATCTGCCTCTGGTCAGAGATTACAAGCAAAATAACAGCTCCCCTTTTACTGGTTTCAGAGAGTACAAAACAAAGAAAAGAACAGGACAGGTGACATCATAGAATTGAGGAAACCATGACTGGTTAGAGAGTTGAGACACAGGGAACAATGTGATTAGCAGGAAGTTGGTAATGAGGGGCTAGCAATGGCCTCCTTCTCTTCTGAGACTAAGAAGTACTCATTGTTTGAGTTCCATCCAGACTTTTTGAATAGCAAACCAGATATCCTTGAAGGATAGCTTAGTGGTGTAAAGATAATAAACCCAATTCCCCTGTGTTTCCATGTATCTCCCAAGGTAAGTTAATTCCTTGAGGCAAGAACAGAACAATGATAAGCAGGAGAGCTGGATTTTTATACTTAACTCTTTACAGATCAACTTAAATCTGAACAAAGTTCAGAGACAAAAACCATGACTTAAACAACTATGGACAAAAGCAACTAATTGCAGCTAGGATCAATAAATAAGTTATACTGAACCAATTTTAATATTTCTCAGTCTCCATGCTTTAGATCTCTCTTCATTTTAGTATATTCTCCAGTGAACTGTCAAAATAATCTTCCTAAAGTATAAGTCTGACTATGTCAGTGTTCCCATATTGGCTAAACTCCAGTGGTTCCCCATAACCTCCAGTATCAAATATACATCTTCTGTTTGGTTTTTAAAATCCTTTACATATTGGCCCCAATTTATACCTTATCCTCTTACATGTTCTCTACAACCTAATTCCACTGGGTTTCTTTCTGTTCTTCATGCAATTTCTCAGCTCCTAAAGAATTGGTTGTTTCATATGCCTTAGATTTTCTCCCTTCTTGTTTTTATCTCTCAGTTTCTCTAGCCTCCTTCGAGTCCTAGATAAAACATAACATTCTTCAGGAAGATTTTCTTGATCCCCCTTAATGTTAGTAACTTCCATTTGTGATTATTTCCAATATATGTTGCATATTTCTAATTTGTACATAATCGCTTGCATGTTAATTTCCCCATTATACTGTGATTCCCTTTGGACTGTATTTGCCTAGATACTATACTCATACGTAATATAGTATCTAGGGGGCTAACTAAATGCTTGTTGATTTGCTTCAAATGATTTGACATTCTACGTTTGGGCTATTTTATTTCCCTGGTACATTACTTTTTCAACAACAAAAGTATTCATATTGAAAAAGTAATAATATATAACATTTACATATATTTGTTTTGTGCCAGGAACTGTAGTGTTTTTCAATTATCATTTCATTTGATTCTGACAAAAATATCAGAAGTAGGTGCTATTTATATCCATTTTCCAGTTGAGGAAACTAAGGCAAAATGAGATTAAGTAACTTGCTCAGCATCACAAAACTAACAAGTGCCTATGGCCAGATTTGAATTCAAATCTTCCTGACTCTAGGTCCAGAGCTCTATTCACTGTATACAATGTTCTCCTGGTTTTGCTCACTTCACTCAGCATGGAACTAATTTCTCAAAGTAAAGTTATTCTGATTCTCTTTATGGCAAAAAAGAATATCTGATTCCTGAGTTGGAAATTATGGGAAATTTGGAGGTAAAGGATTCCTCTATCATCAAATTTGTGTGAGTGTGGAACAGAAAATTTGCACGTTGTCTTACGTGTTCTCTAGGCATTTGGAGAAAAGTTTTGAAGAGATTCAGAGAAAGACTCTCATGGGATAAATTTCTATAGGCGAAGTCAATACAAGCAAACTATGAATAATGATATTCTAAAGACACAAAGAGAATCAATTCTGGTGAAGAAGAGGAGCTCTCCAAAGGGGTCCTTGTAATTGGACAGGGACTCAAAAAATGGCAAGATATTTTTAAGGTAAGGAAAGAAGAAAAGAGCAAGGGTGGTATCAGAGGACAGATTTGTAAAAGGACAAAGGTCCTGTGAAAATAACAATATTGTTAAACCTTAGATTGAGCTGAGGCCAAGAAAAGCTAAGAGTAATCAAACATGGCTGAGGGTAGACATACTAGGGAATAGAGTTGAATTGATGAATGAATCAGAAAATCTTATATTCAAAATATATAGGGAATTATCATGAATAATGCTAAGATATTGCCAAATAGCTAAATTGTCAGGGAAGATGAAGAAGGTTTTCAAAAGAAATATCACAAAATCTAAGTTGTCCCAACGAAATATGCTCTAAAATGATAATGAGAGGGAGATACAAATTAAATCCACTCCGAGGATTTTTATCAGTCCATGCAAATTAGAAAAGATAAGGGAAAAGATGGAAAAAAGACTCAAACTCTGTAAGGTAAGGATTATTTCCTTTTATTTCTGTTTCTTATTTGTATCACTAGTGCTTAGCACAGTGCATGGTGCATAGTAGGTACAAATGAAGTTATTTAATATTTAAAAATCCATGGGAAGGACAAAGACAGTAATGTATTATCAGCGAGGTATATATTATTTTAAGCATTCTGGAAATAGAATTTCAAGAGATCAAAGAATGGTACATAACTATTGAAGAATAACTTTTCTATTTGTTATATAACAGCAAAGGAGACAAAAACAGAATGACAAATTCAAAGTATACTCAAATATTCACAACAGCACTCTTTATCCTAGCAAAGGTAGATAACCAGAGTAAGTGATCATCAACAGGGCTAAAACTTTGGTTTATATATGAAAAAGAATATCCTTCTGCGCTTAAAAATGATGAATTTGCAGGGTATTTTTTTTAATGGGGAGAGGTCTATGAATTGATAGCAAGCAAAATATACATGGGTAAGAGAGCAAATTATTCAGAAACTATAATAATGTAAATTTAAATATCACTAAAAGAAAGTTTTACTAAGTAACCAAAGAAAATTCTCAATAACACATAGTAAGATATACCCCACAAACACACTCATAGAAGAAAAAGAGCTGATTTGCAGAATATACTATTTATAAACCACTAGGTATACTCAATATTGCGTGTTTTGTTTAATTGTTTTTTTCTTTCAATAAATAGTGAGTGGTATTGAAATTGCATTGATATAAAGATGTAGGCCATCAATAAAATAATAACTTTTTTGCTTTAGTTCAATTTTTTTGATGAATAATAGGACTACTAGTTGAGGGGTATGGCATGATTATATCTAACTATAGGAAGAGAGCCAAGCTGTTCAACTCTTAGCTCACATCTGTGTTTTCGTCTAATGAGAATCATCTTTGGACTCTAAAGGATACAACAAGACAATGGCTAATTAGAAACTCGTACTAAAGAAAAATTAACTCATCAATAAGTAAACATTTCTTAAACATCAATTCTCTTTGCCATATTCTTTGCTACATTCTAGGAACACAAAGGATAAAAAGTGAAGCAATCCCAGTCATAAATGAGTGTGCATTTATTTTATAAGAGTAGAGAACATGGAACTACATAGATGTAAACAAAACTGAAAGTTATTGGAGGAGAGGGCCATTAGCACCTAGGGGATCAGAAAAATACTCATATACTCAGGTACTTAAAATTTATTCTGGAGGGAGACTTCAAAAATATATAATAAAACCTTAAAGAGGCAAGTCCTTTTGTTAGGTCCTTTTGAGTCCAGCAATGATTCTCGTTAGATGAGGTAGAGCATTCTAGGCTGGGAGGATAGCTATTGCAAAGGCATGGATCAAAAAAATGGATTGTTATGAGGAATAGAAGTCCAGTTTGGATCATGGTGTGTGTGTGTGTGTGTGTGTGTGTGTGTGTGTCAGAGAGAGAGAGAGAGAAAGTGTGTAAAGTAGGTTAGAAAAGTAGACGTAACTGCAAAACAGAAAAATTTGTATTTAATCATAAATATAATAAAATATATAATATAATAAATATAATAAAATATAAAAAAATATAATAAAAATAATATAATAAAAAACCATCTGTGTTTTTTGAGAAAGAGTAACATGATCTCAACTTTACTATAAGAAAATCATTTTGCTCCTCATGTGGAAAGTGAGTAAGACTGGGGAGACTTTTCAGGTAGGGAAATCAAATAGAAAGTTACTGAAATAATCCAAACCAGAGGTGATGAGAGCTTGAAACCAGCAGCAGCAGCAGCAGCAGCAGCAGCAGCATTGTCATCATCACTAGTATTTGTATTTAAGGCTTACAAAGTATGTTTCAAATATTAACTCATCTTTTTACAACAATCCTAGGAAGTGGTATTATTATACCCATTCAACAGATGAGGAAACTGAGGCAAACTAGGGTTATGGAATTTGCTCGATGTTATAATGCTTATAAGTATATTCAGTCAAATTTAAGCTTAGGACTTCCTGAATGTAAATCTCATGTTCCATCCACCACCACTGAGTTGCTCTAATGATGAGTAAGAAGAAAGTAAGGGAATACTTATATTTTCTTGATAAATTCAAGTCACTTGGAGCAAATTAATTATATCCTAGAGTACCAAAAATATTAACAGACATGACTGATGAGCTTGTGATAAATAAGAGATGTGATACAGGATTGGAGAAAAATGAATACTTTCCAGATTTTCAAAAATAAGAGAATTGAAATAAGTAATATATCAGTGACCTTGACTTAAATTCCTGCCAAGGTTAGTGGGACAAAATAGCAGAATCAAATTCAAATTTCAGATCATCTGACTTTAGATGTATTTGTATTTTAATTTCTAAATATTCCTAATTAATTCCTTTGAAATTTCTCTGAGTTTCTTAAATAAAATCCTCTCTCTGGGAGAAAGTTGGTGATTGCATAGAAGTAACATTGTTAAAATGTGAAAATAGATCCTATAACATTAAGTATACAACGGTATATGCATTATGATTAACCTTCCAAATATGAACTTTTTAATTCAGAAAAAAAACCCTTTCTTAATAGTGAGAAATGTATTTCCCTGAAAAACACCAAAACACAAT
>CM053769.1:172335901-172359338 GCA_028658325.1 Potorous gilbertii | reverse complement strand
GGGAAAAACAAAAAGACTTCACCTGGTCTCTGCTTTCTCATTCCAGACAGCTCAGTACCAGGTAAGCAGTAGCACTTTGGGTTCTAGCTGAAAGAAGCAGAGGCCACAACACACAAAAGCTCATTATCATGAGTAAGAAGCAAAGTAGGAAAAAAAAGACCATAGAATCTTTCTATGTAGACAGGACCAAAACACAAATACCAAAGAGGTCAACATTGAGAATGTACTCCCGTCTAAAACTCCAGAAGGGACTAAAAACTGGTCTCAAGCACAAAGAGCACTCTTAGAGAAACTGAAGAAGGATTTTAAAAGCCACATTAGAGAAACAGAAGAAAAACTGGTCCATGATTTTAAAAGTATAAAAAACGAATTCACAGAAGAGAACAGTTCCATAAAAAGGAAAATTGGACAAGTGGAAAAGGAAGCACAAAACTTAACTGGCAAAATTGGAAAAATGTAAAAGGAGGCACATAACCTAAATGGCAAAACTGGAAAAATGGAAAAGGAAGTACAAAAAGTAACTGGAGAAAATAACTACTTAAAAAGAAATAATTGGACAGATGGAAAAGGAGATACAAAAGTTAACTGAAGAAAACAATTTGATAAAAATTAGAATTGGGCAAGTAGAAGCAAATGACTCTATGATACATCAAGAATCAGTCAAACAAAATCTAAAGAATGAAAAAATACAAGAAAATGTAAAATGTGTAATTGGAAAAACAACTGACCTGGAAAATAGATCCAGGAGAGAAAATTAAGAATTATTGGCCTACCAGAAAGCCATGATAAAAAAGAACCTGGACAATATCTTGCAATAAATAATTAAATAAAACTGCCTAGATCCAGAGGGCAAAATAGTCATCAGAAGAATCCACCGTTCACCTCCCAAACAAGATCCAAACTAAAAACACCAAGGAATATTGTTGCCAAATTCCAGAACTATAAAGTGAAGGACAAAATACTACAGGCAGAAAGAAAGAAACCATTCAAATATTGAGGAGCAACAGTCCAGATCACACAGGACCTTGTAGCTCCTACATTAAAAGATCCAAGGAATTGGAATATGATATTCTGTAAGGCAAAGGAGCTAGAACTACAAGAAAGGACCAATTACCCAATAAAGCTGAGAATAATATTTCAGGCAAGGAGATGTACAATCAGTGAAATAAGCAATTTCTAGGCCTTCCTGATAAAAAGGCCAGAATTCAATAGAAAATTCAACCTTCAAAAAGAGGTCTCAAGAGAGTTATAAAAAGGTAAACAAGGAAAAAAACCTTGTCACTCAATATGTGCAAATTTTTTTACATCCCTATAAGGAAGGCGATGTTTGTTTGAGAATTGTATGTCTATCATGAATTTAAGGGAAATACATAGCTAGAGGGAGCAGGTATAAACTAAATGATGTGATCACAAAAATGTGATTTAAGGGTGCAAAGGGATTGCAACAAAAGATGTGAAAAGGAGGAGGCAGAAAACGGTAATTTACCTCACAGGATGAGGCACAAAATTATATTAAAGTAGAGGGAAAGAGGGGAAAGAGATGAACATTGATATTTCCTTGCATCTGATTTGGTTCAAGGAGGGAACAACAAACTTAATTAACTATATAAATCTAACTAACTCTATAGGCAGTAGGAGGGGAAGGGGGAAAGAAAAGGAAAGGACTACTTAAAGCGAAGGAAGAAGTAGCAACAGTAAAGGGGAGTAAAAGGGAGGGGGGCTGAAAGAATGAAGGGAAGACTGTGGGAGGTGGTGGTCAAAAATTAAAACTCTGTTGTGGAAAGGTCGGGAGAACAAAAAGCACACATGGTGGGAGAGAGGATGAAGGGAAAAACACAGATGGTAGTCATAACTGTGAATGTGAATGGGATGAAATCTCCCATAAAATGGAGACGGATGGATTAAAAACCATCATTCAACAATATGTTGTTTAAAAGAAACACATTTGAAATGGGGGGATACACACAGAGAAAAGGCAAAAGGTTAGAGGAGACTATATTGTGCTTCATCTAATGTAAAATTAGCAGGGATAGCAACTCTAATTTCAGACAAAGCAAAAGCAGAAATAGAACTAGCACCAGAAAACTGCCTGTTCATATCTTTTGACCATTTACCAATTGAAAAATGACTTGTGTTCTTACACATTTGACTCAGTTCTCTATATATTTTAGAAATGAGCTCTTTATTATAGACACTAGTTGCAAAAATTCTTTCCCAGTTTTTTGTTTCCCTCTTAATCTTGGTTGCATTATGTTTGTGCAAAAACTTTTCAATTTAATGTAATCAAAATTATCCATTTTGCATTTCATAATGTTTTCTAACACTAGTTTGGTCAAAAATTTTTCCCTTCTCCATAAATCTGATAAATACACTATTCTTTGCTCTACTATTTTGTTTATAGAATCAGCCTTTATACTTAGATCATGTACTAACTTGGACTTTATTTTTGTGTATGGTGTCAGGCATTGGGCTACGCCTAGCTTCTGCCACCCTGTTATCTAATTTTCCTATCAATCTTTGTCAAACAGCGAATTTTTATTCCAGAAGCTGGGGTCCATGGGTTTATCAAACAGTAGATTGCTATATTCATTGACTACTGTGTCTTGGGTACCTACAATGAACTCCCTAGGAAAAAATCTAATTTCTCTAAAGAATATAGATGCAAAAATTTTAAAGAAGATTTTAGCAAAAAGAATACAGCAACTAATCACAAAAATAATGTTATGATTAGGTAGGATTTATACCAGAAATGGTATAATTCTGGTTCAATATTAGGAAAACCATTAGCATTATTGATCATATCAGCAACAAAACTAACAGAAAATACATGATTATGTCAAAAGATGCAGAAAAAGCTTTTGAGAAAATACAACACCCATTCTTATTAAAAATACTGGAGGATATAGGAATAAATAGAAGTTTCCATAAAATGATAATGCAATAGGGACAGGCTAGATGCATTTCCAAAAAGAGCTAGGGTGAAATAAGATGTCCATTATCACCACTATTATTCAATATGGTACTAAAAATGTTAGCTGTAGCAATAAGAGAAGAAAAAGAAATTGAAGGAATTAGAAGAGGCAAAACAGAAACTAAGTTATCATTCTTTGTCGATGATATGATGAATTGAGAATCCCAGAGAATCAAGGAAAAAACTACTTGAAATAGTAAACAACTTTGACAAAGTTACAGGTTACCAAGTAAACCCACACAAATCCTCTGCATCTCTATATATTACTAACAAAGTCCAACAACAAGCAATAGAAAGAGAAAGCCCATTTAAAGCTATTATGGACACTGTAAAATATTTGGTAGTCTACCTGCCAAAACAAACCCAGGGACTATATGAACACAGTTACAATACACTTTTCACACAAATAAAGTCAGATCTAAGTAAGTGGAAAAACATTAGTTACTCATTGGTGGACTGAGCCAATATACTAAAAATGAGAATTCTACCTAAATTAATTTACTTATTCAGTTCCATACCAATCAAACTATCAGATAATTATGCAGATGTTTTCATACATTTTGTACATTTTTTGATGTTTTGACTGCAGAGTGAGATTTCCTGCCTGCCACAGTAATCAGGCCAGGGTTGGGTAAGCAGACAATGTTTAGGGCACCTTTTCTAGTCCCCTTCCTCACACAAGGAGATGAGCAGTGAGATCTTTAAAAGGCTGCTCAGACACCCAGGGGGCTGGTGGGTCCCACTGCTGCTTGCAGGGAGAACCTGCCTGGGTCACATGTGTGCAGGGTTGTGACTATAGCTCCCAGTGTATCCGCACCTGCTACTTTATCACTTGCCTGTTGCCACAGGACTTTGAGGCATAATAGTGAAATGGTATAGGTGATATCTTTTGATTCATGCATAAATTGGATTTAAGTGAGGCAGAGTTGCACAAAGTCGTCAGCCTCACTCTCTCCTCCAGAGTGGCCATAGTCCAGTGGCAGGACAGAGTGAAGACAGGTGATGACGGTTTAGGATGTATTGGATGATCTTGGCATCTTCAGTGTCTAATTAAGCTCTAAGAGCACCACATCACCTACTTCATCTGCCTTCAAGATTGTTCTTATCTGCCCAGATGAAGTCTTCACATGCTTGGGGTAGGCAGCTCCCTAATGAGCCAATGGGTTTGAGAACCCTTGGTTACCCTCAACCTGGTTTGGCCTGTCTGCTGAAATGGTTTACTGAGGTGTGGCCACGTTCATACTGCAGCTTCTTGGAGCCACAGGTGAAAGTTCGATGGAACAGGTGGCACCAAAAGTGAAAAGAGCCCAAAAAGGGCTCAGCAGCCATCACACTAAAGGTACTTGTCCTCCCTGAGCTCACCCTTCTCAGCCTTTTGGCTAAAATTAAGTGTAGTATCTGTTCTTATCACTTTAATATCTGGTACATCCTTTATTTGAGGACAATATATTAAATGAATTTTTGGAGCAGGGAATCAAAATAAGAGCTTGCCCCATCTACTCCACACATCAACCCAGTTTAGAAATAATGATGTGCAAAATCTAATCCTTTCCTCTTTTCCTGCTCTTCTTTTTTACATGTTAAAAAATATTTTAATGACACTTGACAGTATTTTATTTTCCCAATTACATGTAAAGATAATTTCAACATAAATTTTTAAAGATTTTGAATTTTAAATTCTTTCCATTCTTCCCTCTCTTCTCTAAGACAGAAAGCAATTTGATATAGCTTATATATGTGCAATCATGTAAAACATATTTCAGTATTAGCCATGTCGTGAAAGAAGAAACAGACCAAACATAAAATTACACTAACAAAAAAAAGTCAAAATGGCATGCTTAAATCTGCATTCAGACTCCACCAATTCTTTTTGTATATGTGGATAGTATTTTTTTTATCATGTGTCCTTTGGGATTGTCTTTGATTATTGTATTGCTGAGAATAGCTGTCATTCATAGTTGATCATCATACAATGTTACAATCGCAATGTACAACAGTCTCCTGGTTCTGATCTCTTCACTTTGCATCACTTCATCTATGTCTTTCAGGTTTTTAATGATTGATATACTTTTTATATTTCAGCTGAAGCATAATAGATATTGCTTTACTTACCTTTCCTCTTTGTGTGCCTCTTTGCTTCAAGTGTATTTCTTGTAAAGAACAAATTATAGGATTCTGGTGTTTAATTCACTCTGCTACCTGTTTCTGTTCTATGGGTTTTACAGGTAAATTCATTCCACTTTCATTATAATTACTCATTGTATATTTCTTTCCATTCTTTTTTTCCTCCTGTTTTTCCTTTTATTTCTCCCTTCCCTCTGTCCCTTCTCACCAGTGTTTTGCTTCTGACAATCACCTCTCCCAATCTGCCCTCTCTTCTGTCAGTTTCTTCCCTCCTTTTCTTAACACCCTAACTTCTACTTTCTTACATTTAGATACTCAACTGATTGAGTGGGTTTTTCTCTCTTTGAGCCAATTCTGATGAGAGTAAGGTTTAAGCAACGACCACCCTTCCATCTTCCCCTCCACTGTAATTGGCCTTTCATGCCTCCTCAGGTGAGTTAATTTGTCGCATTCTACTTCTTTCTTCCTTCTGCTCTCATTCTAATCCTCCCTATTTGACTTTTTTTTCACTTGGGAGAGAGAAAAAGGTATCTCAGGTATTTTGACAATATATCCGAACTTAAGGGGAAATTCAACATATAACCTCCCAGAGAAATATAAAGTAAACATTAAAGACCAATTATAAGAGGTCAAAGTGAGATCAAAGAGTTTACTTCTTATATGTGAGAATCTAATTGGTGCTTTTATTTCTGTTATCATTTCCTAGGTGGTTTAAATAAAGACTTAGGTTGAACTTTTTATCAGGAGGTGATTCTAAAAAAACTGTTTAGGGAGGGATAAAAAGGAATACTTATTTCATAAAAAGAAAAGGCATAAAGGGAAAACTGACACAGAAGAAGCAGTTGGGGGAGGGTGGGTAGTTATGGAATCTTATTCTCATCAAGAATGGATTAAGGGTGGGGGAGAAGATAATGGAGGAACTCCTCGAGAGGTAGATAGATAAAAGAATAGGAGGGCAATATAGTACAAAAACATAAAGCAGAAAAGTGAAGGGGGATAGGAATAGGGTGAAAAGGATAGAGAGCAAAAACAGAGAGGAGGAAAATACACAAGTAATCATAGCTTAGAATTTGAATGGAACGAATTTATTCATAAAATTGAAACTGGTAGAAAAGTAAAAATTTGAATTCAACAGTATGTTGCTTTCTGGAAATGCTATAAAAATGAGAGATTCACAGAAAAACAAAATAAAAATCAGGAGTAGAATTTGTTATGTAACAAAAGCAGGAAGCGTAATCATGATCACAAAGTTCAAACAAAGATAGATTTAATCAAAAAAGAAAAATAAGGAAACTACCCTATGTGTCAGCAAATTATTTAATATTGTTTTAACAATTCAAAATAACTAGATAGCATAAAATAGGTGACAGTATGCTTGGCAAAACAGACACAAGAACTATTAGAACACAAACATAAAGCACTTTTTGTGCAAATGTAATTGATGTAACATATATTGATCACTGGCAAGTAAAGCCAATATAATTTTAAAAATGACAATGTTACCTAAGTGAGCTATTTGATCAATGCTGTCTCAAATGAATTACTAAAAAAAAAATTATTTTACTGATTTAGAAAAAAATAATAATAAAGTTCACAAGGAATAACAAAAGGTCAAGGACTTCAAAGAAACCAGGGTAAAAGATGTAAAGGAAGCTGATCCAGCATTATCAGATCTTATATTATACTATAATGTGAGAGCATTGTTGAAGTATAAAATGGATAATTTCAATTATTTAAATTAAAATTTTCTTATCTAAATAAAAGCTATGCTGTCAAGAATAGGAGGAACACAGAAAATTGGGAGGGAAACTGTCATCAACAGTCTCTCAGATAGGATATAACTAAAGGAATATTGCTATCCTGTAGGATATGAAGAGCTGGTTGATTTAGAAAAAACAAGGGAAGACCAGGACTTATGAAGGTAGATACTATCCATCTTCAGAGAAACAAATGATAAATGGAAATAATAATTGTATGGTCTTTCATATGTGTGTGAGTGTATATCTCTTTTATAGATATTTGTGTATGTGTTGATGCATATCTCCACACTTAACTGCAACCTTCTTTTGGAAAGGAGTGGGGGTGAAGGAGAAGGAGAAGGAAAAAGAAAGTAAAAAGTGCACAGAACAGAAAAAAAGAAAACCTAAAAGGAAGTGGAGAAAAGCTGTGCTGTTTTGAATACAAAAAGTAATATTATATAGATTTTCTCAAAATAGAAATTTATTGTTTCATGTTGACTCCTTTTCTGTTATGTTCTGCTATGTACATGACAGGTTTTTGTTTTCTTTTCTCATTTTGTATTTAAGTTTAAAATAGATAACAAAAATTACAAGCAAACAAAAAAACAAAAAAATCCAACTTATATTAGTGGTGGACCTCAAATTTCCCCTCTCAGAACTAGAGGAATTTAACACCCCAGAATAAGAAAGAAGTTAAGGAGGTGAATAAAATTCTAGGAATTTAGACATGATAGAACTCAAAATTGAATGGGAACAGAAAAGAATACACCATTTTCTTTACAATATATGACACTTTAACAAAAATTGACCAAGTATTAGGACATGAAACTTTCATAATCAAATGCAGAAAAGCAGAAATATTAAATATATACTTTGCAGATCTTAATGCAATAAAATTATATTCAATAAAAATTCATGAAAGAGTTTAAAAATAAATTATAAGCTAAATAATATAATCCCCATAAATGACTGTCTCAAAGAACAAAACATAACAACAAGCAACAATTTCATTAAACAGAATCTCAGCAATGAGATAACATCAAAATTTGTCAGAAGTAGTCAAAGAAGTACTTATGGGAGATTTTATATCTCTCAATGCATCTATCAATAAAACAGAGAAAGAACATATCAAAAAATTGGGATAATAAAAGAACAAATTAAAATTTTTCAAGTAAACAATAATTGGAAATACTGAAAATCAAAGGAGAAATGAAATTTAAAGTAAGAAAACCATTTACCTAATAAATAAAACTAGGAGTCAGTTTTATGAGAAAACAATAAAATAGATAAACAATTTGTTAATCATATTTTAGAAAAGAAAGAAAACCAAATTACTGGTACCAAAAAAAATGAAAAGTGTGAATTTACCACCCAGGAAGAAGAAATTGAAGCAATAATTATGACTCATTTTGTCCAATTATATGCCAATATATCTGACAGAAACAATGGACAAATATCTACAGAAAGATAAATTATTTAGATTAATAGAGGAAAAAATAGAATATTTTTATAAACCTAGTTTAGAGAAAGCAATTGAATGTCATCATTGAATTTCATAAGAGAAAAGACCCTTGGTCTAGATTGACTCACAAGTGAAATCGTTGAAACATTTAAAGAATAAATAATTCCAAAAGTGTATAAACTATTTGAGAAAATAAACAAAAATGAAGTCCTACCAAATTCCTTTTTTTAATTTTTAAGATAAATAACTTATATAATTTTCAGTTCAAACATTCACTTCCACAAGAATTTGAATTCAAAATTTTCTCCCCACTCCCACTCAGGACAGCATGCACTCAATCCACCCCTTTCTCCAGTCTGTTCTTCCCTTCTATTAACCACTTTTTTTTCTAAGTCCCTTCCCCTCTATTTTCCTGTAGAGAAAAATATATATTTCCATATTGCATTGCCTGTACAACTTAATTGGCAGTTGCATGCTAAAACAAATTTTTAACATTCATTATTAAAGTTTGAGTTCCATATTCTCTCCCTCCCTCCCCACCTACCCTCATTGAGAAAAGAGGCAATTCAATATACGTGTAACATGTATAACAATACAAAGCACTTGCACAATAGTTATGTTGTAAAAGAATAACCACATTTCCCTCCCTCAATTTATTCCATTCTTTCCTTTGACATTTCCTCCCACGATAGTGTTTGCTTCTGATTATCTCTTTCCCCAATTTGCTGTCCCTTCTATTACCTTCCCTCTCCTGTCCCCTTCTGCCTTGACTTCCTGCAGGGAAGAATAAATTTCCATATCCAGTTGAGTATGTGTTATTTATTCCTCCTTAAGCCAAATCCCATGGGAGGAAGGCTCACTTATTTTCTTTAATCTCTTCCCCTCCATTGTAAAAGCTCTTTCTTCTATCTTTTATGTGAGATGACTTGCTACATTCTACTGATCCTTTTCTGTTACTTTCAGTACGTTACATTCAACAGTAAATTTTATTTTTGTAAGTGTTCTCCCTGCATATTCAGCACACCCTGTACCCTCTATGTATGTATATACATATATATATATATATATATATATATATATATATATATATACACACACACACATATATATACATATATATGCACATATATACATGCACATACACACACATACACCTCTCTTAATTGGTTTTCAAAATCATTTTTGAGCTCTTTCATGGCCTGAGGCCATTGCATACTTCTTTGGAGACTTTTGATGTAGAAGTCTTGACTTTGATGTCTTCTTCTGATGGTATTCTTTGCTCATCCTCACCCAAAAGGATGATAGAAAATACTTTCTTACCCAGAAAGTAACCTTCTATAGTCTTATTCTTTTCCCTTTTTAAGGCATTTTCCCAGCCAGTTCCTTAACTTTTGAAGGTATACTTTCAGAGGTTTTGTGTAGCTCTTCTCTCAGATATCTCTAAGGACCTGTAAGTTCTCAGTTTCTTCAAGAAATCAAGAAAGAATTTACTCCTCCCCTGGCATGCATTCTGCTCTGTGAGCAACCACAAGCCTTCTTTTCTGCCCTGGAACCGTGAGTAGGATTCCCTCTCCACAGCCACCACCAGTTCTAACATGCCAATACACTTCCTCACCCCAGGACTGCTATCGTGGACTGAGACCCAGAAGAACTACCTGATTCTCCCAGGGTCTCTAGGCCACGGTTCCAAAACTGGAAGCTGCTGTCATAGTGGCTGTTGCCCTGGGGCTGGGGCTGGGACCAGACTGAGTTTCCCTATCACTCAGGTGAAAGAGTTTTCTTCCTGACTTTTGAAGCTGTCTTTGGAGTTTGTGCATTGAGAAATATGGGTACCACAGTTGCTACCCATGAATCTGCACCCTGAAGTCTGCTTCAGTTCTGTCCCTGCTATGTGTCCAAGGCTGGACTATGTTCTGCTCCAGTCCTGGTGGGATATACAATTCCTATGAGCCTTTCAGTCTATCTTGGGATATAAACCTGTTTCACTACGTAATTTTGTGACTTCTCCTGACCTAGAAGGTGTTTAGAATCATTTTTACAGGTATTTTATGGGTTATGGGGGAGAGAGCTAGAGCAGGTTAGTCCTGTTTTCAGTTTTCCACAATCCCTTCCACAATCTCTTAGAATATTCCCCCTCCTTCCCCCTTCTCCCACACTCCCTCCACTCTCCCTCCCCAAGAAGATGTGCAATGTTATATTGGTTGTATACATATGTTCTTGTTAAATACATTTTCACCTTAGTTATGTTTCATAGAAGAATTAAATGGAGTGGGAGAAAAGAAGAAAAAAAACAAAACAAAACATAACACAAGAGAAATCGTCTGTTTTATTCTGCAAGCAAATTAGATAGTTCTTTCTCTGGATGGGAAAGTCATTTTGCCTCAGTAGTCCATTGGGAATTTTCCATGTCCTTGCATTGCTGTGAAGGACTAAGTTTACCAGAAAAATTCCTCACACACTGTGGTTGCTGCCATATGCAAAGTTCTCCTGACTCACCTTCTTTCACTCAGCATCAGCTCATACATCCTTCCAGGCATCTCCGATTTCCTCCTGTTCATCATTTCCTGTAACACAACATTATTCCATTACATTCATATACCACAACCTGTTCAGTCATTCTCCAATTGATGAGTACACCCCTAATTTTCAGCTCTTGGCTACCACAAAGAGAGTTACGGCAACATTTTTGTACATATGGGACACTTTTCCATTTTTATGATCTCTTTGGGATACAGTCCCAGAAGTGATTTTGCTGGGTCAAAGGGTATGTACATCTTTGTAGTCCTTTGGGCATAGTTCCAAATTACTCTCCAGAATGGAGAGTTATCAAAATGCAGTTCTATCAAAAATGAATTAGTGTTCCAACTCTCCCACATCTTCTCCAACATTTGTCATTGTCCACTTTTGTCATGTTAGCCAATCTGGTAGGTGTAATGTGGTATCTCAGGGTTCTTTTGGTTTGCATCTCTCTAATCATTAGGGTTTTAGAGTATTTTTATATGACTATAGATAGCTTTAATTTCTTCCTTTGAAAACTGCCCATTCACATCCTTTGATCATTTATCAATTGGAGAATGACTTGTTTTCTTTTAAAATTGACTCATTTCTCCACATATTTTAGAATTGAGGACTTTATCCCAGCAAAAATTGTTTCCCGGTTTTCTGCTTTGCTCTTAATCTTGACTGCACTGGGTTTGTTTATGCAAAAAGTTTTCAACTAAATGTAATTAAAATTATCCATTTTGCATTTCACAATATTCTCTATCTCTTGATAGGTCAAAAATTTCTCCTGTCCCTGTAATCCGACAAATAGGATATTCGTTGCTCCACTAATTTGTTTATAGTATCAGTCTTTATATCTAGATCATGTATACATTTGGACTTTATTTTTGTGTACAATGTCAGGCATTGTTCTATGCTTAGTCTCTGCCACACAGTTATCCAGTTTTCCCAGCAATTTTTGTCAAACAGTGAATTCTTATCCCAAAAGTTTTGGTTCTTGGATTTTTCAAACAGGAGATTGCCATACTCATTGACTACTATTTCTTGAGTACCTAATCTATTCCACTCATCTACCTCTCTATATCTTAGCCAGTATCAAGTGGTTTTATTGATTGCTGCTTTATAATACAATTTGAGATTTGTAAATCCTTATGGCCCTAGAGACTTTTTCCTTCGGACGTCATTGATGATTTGTTCAATTTCTTTTTCTGAGATGGAGTTATTCGAGTATTCAACTTACTCTTTTGTTAATCTAGGCAATGTATATTTTCTTTTCAATATTCATCTCATTTGCAGTGTCAAATTTATGAGCATACAAGACAAAGTAATTTCTGATTATTGTATTAATTTCCTCCTTGTTGGAAGTGTGGTCATCCCTTTCATTTTTGATATTGGGAATTTGGTTTGCTTCTTTCTTTTCTTTAATCAAATTCACCAAAGTTTTATCAATTTTATTGGTTTTCTTCATAAAACCAACTCTGAGGTTTATTTGTTATTTCAGCAGTTTTCTTAATTTCAGCTTTATTAATATCGCCTCTGGTTTTCAGTATTTCTTATTTGGTATCCACCAGAGGATTTTCATTTTTTCTTTTTTTTAACTTTTTCAATTGCATGCCCAATTCATTGATCTCCTCTTTTTCTGTTTTATTCAGATAGGCATTCAATGATATAAAACTTCCCATAAGAACTGCTTTTGTAGTATTCCCTAAGTTTTGGTAGGTTTTTTTCATTATATTTATTCCCCTGAATGGAACTATTGATAGTATCTGTTATTTGTTGCTTAACACACTTATTCTTTAAGATTAGATTATTTAGTTTCCAATTAATTTTTGTTTTATCTTTCTGTGGCATTTTATTACATATAATTTTTATTGTATTATGAAAGAATGCATTGACTATCTCTGCCTTTCTTCACTGGATTGTAAGGTTTTTACACCTTAATACTTGGTCAATTTTTGTATGTATACCACAAACCACTGAGAAAATAAGTATATTCCTTTCTATCACATTCAGTTTTCTCTGGGGATCTATCATGTCTGCCATACTCAGAGTTTTATTGACCTCCTTAATTTCTTTCTTGTTTATTTTGAGGTTAGATTCATCAAATTCAGAATGTAAGAGGTTGAGGTCCCCCCCCCAATATAGTAACTCCCTTAACATCTCTAAGAATTTTGATGCTATACCACTTGGAGTATATGTGTTTAGTAATGATATTGCTTGGTTATCTATGGTGCCTTTAGCAGGATATAGTTTCTTACTTATCCCTTTTGATGAGATCTATTTATGCTTTTGCTTTTTCTGAGACTAGGATGACTACCCCTGCTTTTTGTGCATCAGATGGAGCACAATATATTCTGCTCCAAACTTTTACCTGTATCCTATCTGTATCCCCATGTTTCAAATGTGTTTCTTGTAAACAACATATTTTTGGATTATGATTTTTAATTCATTCTGCTATTTGCCTCCATTTTATGGGAGAATTCATCCCATTCACATTCACAGTTATGATTACTATCTGTGTCTTTCCCTCTATCCTCTTTCCTCCCATTTATACTTTTAGTTCTCCCTTCTCCCTTCCCCTCTACAATAGAGTTTTAATTTTCCATCACCACCTCCCTCAGTCTTCCCTCCCTTCTTTCAGTCACCCTCCCTTTTACTACCCTTTTCCCTTTCTACTTCTTCTCTCCCTTTTAATCTTTCCTCCCTTTTTTTTCCTCTTTGCCATCCTACTACCTAAGGAGCTAATTAGATTTCTATACTTAACCAAATTTATTTTTTCCTCCTTGAACCAAATCAGATGAGAGTAATCTCAAACGGTGTTCATCACCCTCACTTCTTTCTCTCTACTGTAATATGTTTTTGTGACTTTTCCCATGATGGAATTTACCTTTTTCTACCTCCTCCTTTTTGCATTTTCTGTTACAATCCCTTCACACTGCTAAATCACATTTTTATCATTACATCATTTAATTCAACCCACTTCCTCTATCTGTATATATCCTATTTAAATATCATAATAAGTATCCAATTCTCAAGATTAACAGACATCATCTTCTCTTATATGGATGTTAACAGTTTGCCCATGTTGAAAAACATGTTTTTCTCCCTTTTTTAACTGTTTATGCCTCTCTTGAGTCTTGTGTTTGAAGATACAATTTTTTTTTAGTTCTGGCCTTTTCATCAGGTTTAAAAATCCCTTATTTCATTGCAAGGCCATCTCCTTGCCTGAAATATTATGCTCAGTTTTATTGGTTAATTGATCCTTGATTGTACTTCCAGCTTCTTTGCCTTATGGAATATCATATTCCAGTCTCTCTTATCTTTTAATGTGGCAGTTACAAGGTCTTGTGTGATCCTTACTATAGCTCCTCAATATTTGAATTGTTTCTTTCTGACTTCCTGCTGTATTTGCTCCTTTACTTGATAGTTCTGGAATTTGGCAACGATATGTTTTGGTGTTTTCAGTTTGGGATTGCATTCAGGAGGTGATCTGTGGAGTCTTCCAATGAGAATTTTGCCCTCTGGGTCTAGGATCTCTGTGCAGTTTTCCTTCATGATTTCTTGGAAGATATTGTCCACATTTCTTTCTTCATCGTGGATTTTTGTTACACCAATAATTCTTAGATTTTCTTTCTTGGATCTATTTTCCAGGTCAATTGTTTTTCCAATGAGATATTTTACTTTTCTTCTATTTGTTCATTCTTTAGATTCTGTTTGACTGATTCTTGATGTCTCATAGACTCAGTAGCTTCTACTTACCCAATTCGAAGTTTTGAAAGATTGTTTTCTTCAGTTAACTTTTGCATCTCCTTTTCCATATTTCCAATTTTCCTTTTTAAGCAGCTGTTCTCTATAGTGACTTCTTTTTTCATATTTTTTAGAATCTTTGGCCAGTTTTTCTTCTACTTCTCTAATTTGGCTTTTAAAATTCTTCTTGAGCTCTTCCAAGATTGCTCTTTGGACTTGAGACCATTTCATATTTCTGGTATTTAGAGATAATTTATTTTATTTTAGCTCTACTTTTTTAAATTAGAAATGCTTGAAAGGTCTCTGTTTCATTAAATGTCCATGGTCCCTGCCCACATTCCCCTTCTCCCCGAAGATCATATTTAGTTTTACTGGCTAGGTAATTTTTGCTTGTAACCCCAATTCTTTTGTCTTACAGTATGTCTTATTCCAACTCCTCCAGTTTTTTAATGTGGAAGCTGCCAAATCCTGTGTAATCATGACTGTAGCTCCATGATATTGAATTATTTATTTTTTACACCTTCCAATACTTTCTCCTTAGTCTGTGAGCTCTGGAATTTGACTATGATGTTCCTGGGGATTTTCACTTTGGCATCTCATTCCAACAGTGATCAATGGATTCTTTTAATTTGTAATTTCCTCTAGTTCTAGTATAACAGGGCACTTGTATTTAATATATTGTTAAAAGATGTTGTCCAGGCTTTTTTTTAATCAGCTTTCAATTAGTCCAATAAGTTATATTTGTGTGTATGTGTGTATGTATGTAAGTAGATATGTATGTATACACACATACCATGTGTATATATGTCTATAGATATAGATGTTGATATGTCTTGGTTCTATATTCTAGGTTGGTTGTTTTTCCAAGGAGAAATTTCACATTTTCTTCTTTCCTTTTCTTTTTTTAATTTTTGTTTTATGGTATCATGATGTCTCATAGAGTCATTAGTTTCTACTTGTTCAAATTTAATTTTTAAGGAATTATTTTCTTCAGTGAACTTTTGTACTTCCTTTTTCACTTAGTTAATTCTAGTTTTAGGGAATTATTTTCTTCAACAAATTTTTGTATGTCTTTTCCCATGCTATTCAGTCTCTTTTTTGATGATTCTGTTGCATTATTTTAATTTATTTTGTAAATTTGTCTTCTACTTCTCCAGTTTTCAAAATCCTTTTAAATAACGTATTTAATGAATTTAATTTTAATAAATTTTAATAAAAAATTATTTTATTTTATAAATGTTTTTAATTTAAATGTATTTAATTTAAATTAAATTTATTTAATTCAATTAATATTAATTCAATTTATTTAATTCAAATAATAATATTAATTAAATTTATTTAATTCGAATTATAATATTAATTAAATTTATTTAATTCAATTAATAATATTAAATAAATTCATTTAATTCAACTAATAATATTAATTAAATTCAATTAACTAAAATAAATTTAAAATTTTATTTCATAAAAATTAATTTTAAAAATTATTTAAAAATATTTATATAAATGATTTAATAAAAATAAATTTTTATACAAATTAAATCTACAGAATAATAAAAAAGGAATTCTTTTTGATCCAAAGACCAAATTACATTTTTGTCTGAGGTTAATTTGTAGCCATTTCAACATTATTGTCCTTTTCTTAGCTTATGCCTTGATCCTCTCCATCACCATAGTAACTTTCTATAGTAAAGTTCCTTTTTGTGACTTTGTATTCTTATGTGTGAGTTGGGCTATGTTCCTGCATTGTTCCATGCTTTTCATGCTGGGGCTCTGGGTTTCACTGATAACTTTCACTGAGCTTGAGGGATTACCTGCTTGCTTACTCTAGAGGATAAAGCTGCTCTTCTACCTTGTATTGGAGGTTGAGGTCTCTCTGTTGGCCTCCACTGTGTTCAGCGTTTAGTTGCTGACCTGTTCCAGGCATGGGGCCTTACTACTTTGGTGACAAAGTCTTTCTGGTGTCTGTGCCTGGAGAAGGTATCTTGTTACTGGTCTGCCTCACAGTTGTGTCCCTGCTACTAGGTTTCTGTGAAAACAGCATCTCTGTCAGTAGGCCCCAAGTACAATGTCTCACTGTTAGCCATCTCTGGGGTAGGGCTTCACTACTGATCAGCAATGAGGTCATGACCTTACTGGTGACCTTGCTTGGAGTTGGATCACTGAGGTGGGGCCTTGCAGAGTTGCACAGCCTGTTTACTTAACTAGGGGGCTGTTGTTTTTAGGAGAACAGAGCCTTACTGCTGAATTGCCTCAGGCTTGAAGCCTTGCTCCAGAGACCTGACTGTGAGAATGGTTTCTGTTGCTGCTCTTGGACCTTGGTCCCCCCATACACACACAATCCAGTGAGACGGAACTTTTCTGTTGTGCTGATAAGCTGCTAGATCAATTATGAGGTGGTTTTCAAGTTGTTTGGAGGAAATTTTTGAGGACTTCAAGGGGTTTCTTCCACACTCCAACATCTTGGCACCTATGGAAGTCCATAGAGACACTTTTTAATTTTAAAAAAGGAAAAGAAAAGAAATGGAAAAAAAAATCAAAAAAGCTAATAAATGCATAGAAAAAATCTGATTATGTGTATGTTTGTGTGTATGTGTGTTTACATATAATGTTCCACACTTGGATGTCTTCTCTCTACATACAGGAGTGTGTTTGTATTCGTGTGTGTATGTTTGATAGGAACTGGGAATGATTCTAACATTTTTACTTTGGGACCATGATGCTTATTCTTTCTAATTTTCCATTGTTTTGTGTTAATTATTCTTTTTATTTCTGGTATTGTTGTCATCATGTACATTGTTTCCTTGGCTTTGTTCACTTCATTCTGCATCAGTTCATTCAAGTCTCTCCATTCTTTTCCTTTATTCATAGCAATCTTCATTCTGTACATGACAGTAATATTCCAATACATATATGAACTACAGTGTGGTTTACCATTTCTCAACCAATGGGCATCTAGTTTAGGTCTCTGGTATTACTACTGCTTTTACTAGATAAAATGGCATTGAGCTTTCAGGTGACCACATCACTCAACTGATGACAATGAGGGAGAATTTCATTTGATGCCTCAACTGACAACAATGCTTCTCACACAGACAAATTCCTTTTGTCATTTTTAGTGATGTAATCTATCCTGTTTCACTAATGTTTTTTAAAGTTTGAGTCTCAAGTTGTGCAGGTGATCAAATCTATCATATCCTGTTATGGTTGGTCAGGCAGCTTCTATTCATAAAACTGACAGGGCAACTGTTTTAGCAGTCAATTCTCTCCCTTTGGGAGCCAAATAAAATTGATTGGCTCATAGGGCTAAACGGCTATTGGTTGCTCTCCAATCAACCAATAAAATTAATAAATAAGAATTTATTAATTGCCTACTATGTCCAGGCATGGTGCTAAACACTAAGTATATAAAAAAAAGAAACATAGTCTCTGCCTTCATGGAGCTTACAATCTAATGTTGAACACAAACTATAGAAAGAAGTTAGAAGGGGGGCATCAAGAAGGGGAGGAGAAAGTGGAGAAATCAATCAAATCATCTTAAAATTCATACAGCCAAGTAAGAGACAAGATGTTTGAGTTAAGTATTCTTTTAAAATAGAGCTTTGGAGTTCATGGCCCCACCTTCCATTCACAGAAGAAGAGAGTAGTGATGAAGTAGAGTAGCTTCTCTCCAACTTTGTTTCAATACTTATTTAGAAGCACTTTAAACATTGCTAATCACCTTTAGCCCTTCAGCACCATAACTTTGTCCTAGTTTCTGATTTTTCTTATCTGCATGATGAATCAGGCTCATTCCTGCCCAGGAACTCCCCAGTTGTGGATATATATTTTCATCCCTGTTCCCTAAATGGAGAAGGAATTTTCAGTACCTTTTAACCAGTTCAGCCATAGTTTATGATATAAATGAAAGGGAAAAGTCTACCATTAAACATAACTTCTAGACAATGTTTTCATGTGAAGAAGTTTCAGCTGTGCTAAATATAATGACATGAAGATAAGAGTATCATCGCATTTTAAAATATCAATATGATTCAATCATTTGTAGTCATGACTTGAATGCAGGTTGACAGATAACAAGTATTTATTAAGCTCTTACCATGCACCAAGTATTTTATTAAGCCCTTGGAATACAAATATAAGGAAAAAGACAGACAGTTCTTGCAAAGTTGCTCTACATTCTAACAAGAGAACACAAACATATAAAAGTGAACTGAAAAGTAGGTAAGGGAAGAGTAAGCAACCTGTGTGGAGTCCTCTTGGCAAAGTACAGAGTGAAAATCAGATTTTAGATGGGAATGAAAGATGGCTGTCTTGAGTCCCTGCCCAAAATGGAGTTTCTAGGGAGGAACTCACCAATAGGGAAAGAAAAAGGCAGGGGAGAGAAGGATGCTAAAGTGTGAGAAGTCCCTAGGCACTAAGAGAAGTGATAAAGTGAAAAGGCACCTGAAGCATAATGACAATATCCTGAATGCCTCAAGATATTTTAGTTCTGTCTCATCAGGAATGTAAAACATTTAATTGGGAGGAAATGTGATCCAGATGAAAGCACTAGATTTGGAACTGATAGTCCTAGACTCAGCTCTGACACTTATTGTCACTGTTATCTTGACTGACTCATTCATCCTCTTTAGGGGTTTCAATGTCTTTATGTTAGGAATTTGAATTAGATAGCATCTATCATTCCTTCTAGTTCTCAATTTATGATTCTAATCTTGAGACATGATCAAGCTGATGGTATGGGTCAAAAATGTTTTATATCATCAAAATTTCTAGTGAATATAGGACCATATTATTTGTATTCTGTAATGGGAGATGGTAACTATATTTAAGTGTGATATACATTTGTAGACAAGAATGTAGTTGTAAAAATTGATCATGTTATGAAGGGTGAAGACGAAACATGTTTAAAGAAAAAAAGGAAGTGATTAGGAGTGTCAAATGCAGCACAGATGGTCATGATATATGAAGGTGTAGATATGTTCACTCAAATTTAAAATTAGAAGATAGTTAAAGACTTCCTAGAAAGCAATTAGACCAGAATGGTGAGAATAGAAGTTAGAAGTAAAGAAGGGAACAGGTAAGTGAAGAAATTAAGGGACTTGTGAAGTCCCAGGACAAAGCTTACACTAAACTCAACTAAGAGGCCCCATAGGAGAAGAAAACAATCTTCTGAGTCAAAGAGAAAATTAGGTGAAAAGGTAGGCTGTTGCTGGGAAAGTGAGCCTACTCATAAAAGCATTGACTTATTTCAAAGGTCTTATTTATTAAATTAAATTTTAAATTCCTCAAAATAAAAAAAAAAATCTGTGTTTAAAAACGTGTCCCACCCTCCCCAAGAGTCTAATAAAATGTGTTGTGTACAAGAATTAGGGATAAATAACCCTGGAGAAGAAAGGTACAGGAAGGAAAGGTATGGCAATTTTCTTTAAGTATTTGGAGGAATGTAATATAGAGATTTGATTCTTTTTAACCCCAAAGGACAGAAAAAACCTGGAAATATGGGCAAAAGTTTGAAAGAGGGAGATATAAGTTGAATGTCAAGGTAAACTCCTTAATGATTACAGTTGTCTAATACTTGAATGGACTGCATTGAAAAGACCTCCTGGTCTTCAAGCAGAAGGTACTTATTCATTTTGTTTTTGTAGGGGTTCATTTTATGTATAGTTTATTCAACATGGCTGTTGATGACACACATAAGTCCTAAATTATGCAATTCTTTGAAATATTCATTTATTGATTAGAAAATAGATTCATTCCCCTACTTCATTTTGTATTTGAAAGCACAACTGAAAAACTCCTAGAGTCAAACCTTACTAATGCTAATCAATATAGCACTGTTTTAGATCTACATCTTTGCAAATGAGGGCATAGCAGAGGGCTCCACTAACCTTAATGGATACTTACCCCTCATTGAAAGATGAGCACTAGGTTTCTTTCATAGTTCAAAATCAGACACAATTTGGATGATCTGGACAGTCCTTCATATGAATAATGAGACCTGAAAAAAAATAAAATCCATTTGCCACGTGCTGGAGAATTAATTAGGCTAAGTAAACGAAAATAAGTGAATTTGAAATCATTGTTTGCGAGACCATAAAATGGAATGTCAGATTATGAAATGTTAATTACCTCATTTATGACTATGAGTTTGTATTGCAAGTAATGTATCACTCAACCCTTCCTCTGTGGATTTTTCCTTTTCCAGATTTGTCTTTCTGTATGCCTTAAAAATAAGATTTGTCAGGAAGGAGGAAGAGGAAAAAATCAGGTCAAGAGCTCCTGAGATAAGAGGAAAAAATCCAATTAATATCCAATAGATAGGTGGTTTTATGGACTAATTTTCTACTGATCAAATTTAGATGTTAAATAGTATCATTCATCTGCTAAAAATTCAAAAGATCTTTCTGGCATGATGAACTAGACTATAGAAAGCACATAATATTTCACTGAGATAGTATTTTTTCTGTACATTTCTCTGTTTGTTTACATTGCAATGATTGATTTCTTGTTCTTTTCTTCCTAAATTAAAATTCTACAGCTATTCTCATCATATCTGCTTTTCCATCTAAAACAAGATGACAAGGCTGAAGACTTGAGTCTTCCAACATAGTTTTGACCTCAGTCATTCATTTATTAATTATTTATTATGTGAGTTTAGTTCTAACTAAACTAGATGTTGGAAGAATTACCAAAGACATAGATGAAATGGTTCCTTTCATAATTTTATGTTTAATTCTAATCAACGGTTTCTAAGGATGTCAGGGAAGAAAGAGGTTATATTTGTACCAAGTCCCAAAAGAGCCTAGATGTTCTCCTGGCTAGAAATTCCATTAAGCCCATTGCATTAAATAGTTTTGATATCTGTATATCTATCTCTCTCTAGAGATAGTCATGTATGTGTGTATATATATATATATATATCTGTGTATGTATGCGCATATGTGTATGTATATGTGCACACATATGTACATGTATATGTGTGTGTGCATGTGTATATATGATGCATATATGTGTTGCATTACATACTGTGTGCATACATGTAGGTATATACACACATATATTTCTATATATGCATTTATAGGGCAGCTATGTGGCACAGTGGATAGAGTACTGGACCAGGAGTCAAGAATACCCATCTTGTTGATTTCAAATCTAGCCTCAAACACTTACTATGTGAGTAAGTAACTGGGCAAGTAACTTAACTCTGTTTCAGTTTCCTCATTTGTAAAATGAGCAAGAGAAGAAAATAGAAAACCACTCTAGTATCTTTGTCAAGAAAACTCCAAGTGGGACAATGAAGAGTCAGACAGGACTGAAATAAATGAACAAAAGCAAACAGTGCATCTATATGTATATAGGCAAATATCTTTCATGAGTTGCCCTATGATATGAACTGAGAAATCTTACAGACTTGAATGGAAATGACAAATTCTAGCTAGAAGATAAGAAAAGTCTCAAAAGGAAACTCCACTGAAATTTCAATGTTTTTCACCCTCATTAACCCTACCATATATTTAAGAGAATGATAGAATGTAACGCTAGGAGAGATCTTAAAGATCATCTAATTTATATTCCCAATATTCAGGAATATGTTGCCTGAGGATAGGTCTCCTCATTAAGATGCATAATAGTGAAGGCTAACCCAAGTGGGATTTGGTTTCACGGAAAAATATTGCAGTGGGGGGCAGAGCCAAGATGGAGAAGTAGAAAGACTCACATATGCTAGCTCCGAACCCACAGCCCATGGATTTCCTCTAAAAAGAACTCCCAACAAATTCTGGAATAGTGGAAGCCACGCAGCAACACAGTGAAGGAGATTTCCATTCCAGAGAGCCCTGAAAAACTGATCCCAAAGATCCATCGCTCATCGGACAGGAGCAGAGCCCTCTACTGCCCTGGCCGCGTGACACTGAGAGGAGCAGATCTGAGCAGGCTTCAGGGCGGAATCTCCAGTGGCTACGAAGGTCCCTCCACCCACAGACTCACAGGTCAATGAGAGAGACAGGCTGAGAGGAGAGCGGGGTGTCTCCGGGACTCAGACCCCCTCGGGAGGCAGTGGCAGAGGTAGTGGCAGAGGCAGCAGTGGCCAGAGGCTCCCAGGGCAGGCAGGAGCTCAGCAGCAGCTACCTTACAGAAGGTCTCTGTATAAAGCCCCTGAGGGAACTGAGCCTGGGAGGTGGCCCTGCCCCGACCTGAGCACCAGAAATTAAGCTCCCATAGAATAGCAGTCAGGCCTGCCACCAAAAGCCCTGAGGCTGGAGAGCAGCATTTGAATCTCAGACCCCAAGCACTAGCTGGACAGATCTAGACCAGTGGTGGAGAGGACTCTCAGAAGTCAAGTAACTGGCTGGGAAAATGCCCAGAAAAGGGAAAAAAAATAAGACCATGGAAGGTTATTTTATTGGTGGCCAGATGATTCCAACCTTCCTCTCTGATGAGGAAGAAAACTGCTTACCATCAGGTAATGACATAAGAGTCAAGGCCTCTGTATCCCAAACATCTGAGATAGATATCCAATGGGCTCAGGCAATGGAAGAGCTCAAAAAGGATTGTGAAAATCAAGTTAGACAGGTGGAGGAAAAACTGGGAAGAGAAATGAGAGAGATCCAAGAAAAACATGAAAAATGGGTCAATACCTTAAAAAAGGAGACCCAAAAAAACACTGAAGAAAAAAACACCTTGAAAAATAGTCAAACTCAATTGGCAAAAGAGGTTCAAAAAGCCAATGAGGAGAAGAATGCTTTCAAAAGCAGAATTAGTCAAGTGGAAAAAGAGGTGCAAAAGCTCACTGAAGAAAATAGTTCTCTCAAAATTAGAATGGAACAGATGGAGGCCAATGACTTTCTGAGAAACCAAGAAATCACAAAACAAAACCAAAAGAATGACAAAATG